>JANAVB010036946.1:2500-19412 GCA_029216955.1 Iris pallida
GCTAAACCTGAAGAGATCATCAGGTCCTCAGAGGACATAGCAAGATACATATAAACATGCCTATCTAGCAGTTTAATCATGCATGATAATATATAAACAGGATATAACAAGGAACAACACTTAACATAGCGAGAGACTACTACCAAACTGCTAACAAGTGACTAACGACAAGTGGCTACTGACATGTGACCATGAACTGGAATACAAGAACAACTACACGTAACTGAACTGTTGTATGAACAAGCGAACACGAGATCAATGGAATACCAAACCCTCGCCCCGAGTGGACTCGCAGGTTTGAACTAATCACTAACCCTCGTTCCGAGTGTGGACTCTCTGGTTAGTACTAACCCTCGTCCCGAGTGTGGACTCTCTGGTTAGTTCACGGCAAGGCACCCTCGTCCCAAGTGTGGACTCTCTGGTGCAAACAATTAACATCTTCGTTCCGAGTGTGGACTCTCTGTTGTAAATACCCTCGTCCCGAGTGGACTCTCTGGTGCAAGTCAAGTCAACACCCTCGTACCGAATATGGACTCTCTGGTGTAAATAATCGACATCCTCATCCCTAGTGTGGACTCACAAATGTAAACAGATCAAGAAAAACACCCTCGTCCCGAGTGGACTCTTTAGTGCAAAAAAAAATATCAAGGATTTAGCAGTTCAATTGCACGTACTCGTTCTATGACACGACTCAAGCAAGGTACTGGTGAGACAAGGTACGACTCGGTGAAGACACGATCAAGTCCAGTATAACCACACTGTCAAGTCAAGCATGACCATAAACTGGTGAATACGGTATGTAAAAACTAGATAAAGCAAGTAGACAAGAAAGCTAATAAATCATGTAAAATCTATAACAAATATAGTATCTATGATAATACACTAATAACATGAAAACTATAAACATGAAATTAAACTGTAGAGGGAGGCAAGGTATCTTGCCTGAGGTTGCACGCAGATCCAACAAAATATAGTCAACTGCTACGCCATAAAGTCCAAATCATCACAACTATCTCCGAAAGCTGTAACAAATATTGCCAACATTATCAGAATAGTCAAATTAGCTAGAATTGCCTGTCCTTAAGTCCAATTATGGACACAGGGACAAAACGATAATTTCGGACAAAAACGGTGTCCGCCGTTGGACCCACTTTGCATCGAAAAGCATGCCAGAGTCAATAGTCTCTAAAGTCGTCAAACTACATGTCTACGGATTCGTTTTGATGATACAAACCCAACCGTATGTCCAATTGTGTATTTCGGTGGGCCGTGCACAAAATTGCCTGTTGAATCGGATCGTGAGGCCCGTAAAACGGCGATCCGATCAACTGTCTCAGAATCGGACCAAACTTGGCATACAGGACCAGAAAAAGGATACGGTCCTATTGGTGTATGTTTCGTCTTGATCTTACGAATGTGCATAAAGTAATTGGGAAATCAGAGGCCGATACGGTGAATTTTGACGGATACGCATCAAATTCGCCGTGCACACGCGACCAATTTGAATTCCGTCAAAGCTCACACGTCCGCAATATCCGTACGCTCCTTTTGATGCTTACGGTGTGCGACTACATCGCCCGGATTGGCGGGACGTACGTCGTATCGAAGGAATTTCATGAATTTTAATTTTTTTGAAATCAGTTTCTCGTCAACTTCATCAACGATTTAATTCATGCACACACATCAAAAAATAGAACTACAAGTTGCGTTTTGATCTTGGTTATGTTAACTTTAATTGTGTTCAGTTAGTTTCTGAAAACTAGTAAAGCATAGATCGAAATCCGACTTCCAAGTTGGGTTCTGGGCTGTCACTAATGCTCTATTTTCCGCAAGTTTTCTCGGGAATTTTGTCTCGATCTCTCGAGTGAACCCTAGGGTTTTACCCGAAACTATTTGCGGGGTTTGAAGGGGTTCATATAGGCTCTCTAACGCAATTTACAGAATCGAAAACGAACAACCGTTGACAGAGAAAACATACCGCGAAGTCGGGGACTCGGTCACTGTCGCTGTCTTGCTCTGTTTGACGCGCTGCTGGTGCGCGCGGCCGTGGCCCCGCACGGCGGCGCCAGGGTGGTGCACGGTTGCGCCAAGGCCGGGGTTGGCGCTGAGGGTTAGAGTTGGGTTAGGGTTTTTACTACGTTCTCTCTCTCGATTTATATATATTCGTATATATATAACAGTTTGGCCGAGAGGGGGAAGGGGTTACATTGTACGGAAGGTATGGCCATGTGGGCCTGGCTTTATGGGGGTTTATATTGGGCTCGATTTTGCTGCTGTGGTTTTGTTTGTTCTCCTTTTTATTCATTACTCCCTAATGTTTGCTATTAAAATCTTTGAATTGAAATTTCAATCACAAACAGAACATTGTTACAATGTAGGACTCAGATGTAGTCCTAGGAGTACACTTTTGTTTTTATTTGAGTCCTGTGTCGATGGAGCGAGTGGTAATGTGTTGACTCCGTTGACGATCTGACGATGATTTTGGGTTCTCTGAAGGTCTAGGTTGCTCTGGATGCCGGAGCTTGCGGAGGAGAAGAAGACGTTGAGTGTCTCTTCTGATCTCTGTGAGTGGACGTGCGTCTCTGTAACTCTAATGATCTCGTTATATGAGTGTCTGTCCTTGTAGCACCCAGTTTCTAAAATGAGGGTAATTTTGAAATTTTATAATTATAATCATTTAATAATAATATTTAACCTATGTTATGATTTTTGGTGATTTTTAGTTAATTTAAAACTATTTAAAATCACGACTTGTGATTTTGATGACTTACTAGTGTAACCCTAGATTTTGTTGAGCCCAGAGACTAACCATGACTAAGGGAGCCTAGCTATGTGATTAGGATGACTAATTACTAGTTTTTAGCCTAGGGGTATTTTGGTCATTTTGATAATTTTGTAAAATTGTAAATTGTATTAATGAAATATTGTGCTAATCCTTTAGTTAGGCCTTAACCTAGAAACTTAGCCTAATCTAGATTAGCCTTGGTTGATTAGGTTAACTTAGTCATGACATGATTGTTAATATCTAGATATTTCTAGGTGAGATATTTTACTCTTAGGATATTTGTGAAAAAGAAGCTTAGAACCAATGGGAAGGCCTAGAATTGGGTAGAATGATCCTAGCCACTCACCTATACCTAAACAAACCCTAATTCCCTTAGATGAACAGCCACACATGACCCTTCCCCTCCTCCCTATAAGTGTCACACTTAGAAACAATTGCCTCTTTTGACAATTTCTTAGAACCCTAATTGTTCCTCCCCAAAATCCTTCCCCAAATATCCAAATTAAGTCCAATTTGATCCTAATCAATTGCATCATCATCCCCAACAGTAGAGGAGACTTATGGAGGCTTGCTAGAGAGGTTTGAGGACATTTGAGCCGTTGCAAATCGAGGAGGACATCGATACTAGGCCCTTTACATTGAGATTCTAGCTCTCAATAGGTAAACCCATCTACACCCATTAAAATCATGATTTTTCTTCATAGATGCATTCATTTAGGGTTCCCCTAGGTGTAGCCCAAGTTTGGTAGGATTTCGTGTCCGTTCGATACCCGTATCGGTGTTTTAATTTACGTGTTTGGTGAAATGTCTAAATGGATTAAATTATAACCAATTTCAAAACAAATTTCATATTTGGGTAGCCTAATAGGTGGGGAATTGATTTGTAATCGACTGAGTCGATTTTAGATAAGTTTAGACATAGTTTTTGGGCTCGGACACGCAGCACGAGACACCGCACGGGGCCCGTGCGGCTGCCCTGCTGCTCGACACTCCTAGCGGACACGACACCGACTCTTGTGACACGAAAATTTGTTTACATGAGGGGGTAATGACTGTCATTAGGCACACAAAATTTCAGGAAATATTATTGAGTATTTTGGGAGATATTCGATGTGCACGGGTTTTACACACACACGTACACGCTGGAAATTTCTCACTGATACGCGCTTCGCACGTGGACACGCGACCACTTGGGCACGATACAGACACGTGTACACCCTCACCTATATCCCCTCTACCCTCTGACATATTTACGTGACACTTGGTACACTTTGTCGTGTCCACGAGGGCACGAACACACCCCACGAGACTGTGTGCGCACAGTTTTGAACTGTGTTGTTTTTTTGGTTTTGGACACTTCGTGTCCAGCAATGTGGACACGAACACACCCCCTGACACATACCCATGGGGAGGGTGACACTTCTGAACAACTGTTTTGGGTTTTATGAGTTAGTTTCATTTGAAATTCTTTTCGAATTTCCTGAGACAGGGGTTACTGATACTGAGTTTCCTGAGATGTAATATCTGAGATTTGGGTTAGTATAAAAACTGAGTTTCTGGGTTTGAATTCAAAAACTGATAACTGAGTTTCACACTTGATCAAACACAGACATTGCTAATACATACACTGATGAGAACCTGAGAAATTAAGATTTAAAACTATGTTTAGGAATTTCTGAGAATTAAGTGTTGGTTTGTTTTAGGAAACATGAAATTCTGATTTTGGGTAATATACAAAAAACTGAGATTAACTTCTCATGAGATACCTGAGAAATAAACTCAAATGAGTTCCTATTTTCTACCTGGATTAGTTAAGGTCAAGGTTGTATATAAATGTAAGTTTTCTTGATAAATACAATTGAGTGATTTGGTTAAATGTTTAAAAAAAACTGAGTTTTGAAATGCAAATATTAAGAATGGGTTTGAGTTGAAAACTGAGATTTGGGATAGGTGAGTTTGGGGTTTTGAACAAAAACTTGATTTTCCCAATGAGGGTTACCTGAGAACTATTGGTAAAACCTGAAATTTCAATAACTGAAAACTGAAATTTTTGCAATATTGTTTAACTGTCAAATACCTAGAAACCTGAGAATGTATTCAAAAAACTGAGATTAGAATGGGTTGATGTTCACATAACAGGAAAAACTAAATTGTTGGGTCCTAATGTTGATTAAATGTTAATTAGACATGTTTGTATAGGTACACAGGTCTATGTGTATGTATACATGACCAAACTCAATGCTTTGATTTATCTATCCACCTTGATACCACACACACACACACTCTAATGTCCACATACCCATTCCAGAACCCAAGCTGTTACACACACACCCACACAACACTGTCACACACAAGCTGAAATTATTTTGGATTATAAATTAAACTAAAGTGAACCCACAAGCCCACATCCTACACACACACACATGTATTTACCTACACCCTCTCACCACATACACACATGCTACCCTTTAACCCCCTCTCTATCTCTCTATGTCTCTATGTATAAATACATGTAAACTATGAATGTATGTAAATATGTATATATATATATATATAGATATGATATTGATATTAATATATGATATTGATATATGATATTGATATATGATATTGATATTGATATATGATATTAATATATGATATTGATATTGATATATGATATTGAGATATGGTTTGGCATAGGCTTGGTATAGGCTTGGCTTGGTGTTGACCTAGTCAGACTAGAGTTGACCTAGATTGGACCAAGTGTGACCTAGATTGACCTAGACAGTTGACCAAGAGTTGACTTTGACCTAGTTGCATTGCAGATTTTCATTATTACATATTGAATACATCTTAACATGTTTTACTCTAAATAGGACTCTATGACACCAGTTCGGACATCTATTCATATCAGTCATTCAGGGTGACAGGCGAGTACATTCTCTGATCATTTCATACTTGTTAGGATTTATATTCTTGCTCTAGATTACTTTACATGATGCTATCACGTTGTTATCACGGATTGGTACTATATGGATCTTGTTATGCGATGTTATCTCCCTCGGGGTGCATCAGATACAGCTGTCATGTGCTTTTCACGAACATCTTGTATTTCATGTACACCGCTTTTATGTATACTCTTGTACAATCTTGTACTCTCATGATCACGTGAGCAAACATGATAAAAACCTCTTGTACAAGGTAACGTAACTTGACTGGATCCTTGTGTATTGATTGGGGAGGGTGAGTAGGAATGGTTATGTGATTAAATTCCATCTTGTGCAAATCTTGTGCGCATCTATTGTACACTCACGTATGATGGTGCTACCTATTGTTATTGTTTTACCTAAGCCATTTACATAACCATATTGTGCTCTAAATCACTAGTATTGCAGTTTTACTTATCCTATATAAATATGTTTTAGTTATAAATTCTCTCTCGTTTTCATATACTTTTCTTACAGTTCATGTATCTTACTCTATGCATGCTTTATATTTCCCAACATGATATGAACTGCGTGAGATGTATTGTGCTCGCTCCTGTCCTGACTGGACCTGTTGAAAATATTACAGATGATGATGATGACTGCCCTACCTTCTATGGGGCACAAGAGGGTGACCTTCAGGAGCCCGAGGAGCATCTAGCTCAGTAGAGGGTGCCTAGCCTAGTCTAGTCTAGTCTAGTATTTACAGCTTTCAGTTTGTATCGGATTGTTCCGATTGTTCGTTGAGATTTAGTTATATTTCAGGACTTGTATTTATTTGTGTTGGACATCTACTTTGTGGGGTGTGATAACTCTATTTATATTCAGTTCCTTTCTTTTATCTGATTCTATATCGTGCTCTATCTTTCCTAGACTTGTGATTGAGATATAGAGTTGAGATGTCATATTATACCTCCGTGCGGAGATGATATGTTTATATCATATTGTTGTTAGATGTTAGATGTTATAGACGAACTATACAGCGTTCTACCGCCGACACTGCGGCGTAGGCTGGACGTACCCACGTTCTAGTGCCCTTCCTCAGGGTGCGGGTCGTGACACGTTTTTGTGGTGGCCCATGCAGGTCAGAGTCGCAACTAGTGCGA
The DNA here is from genome assembly GCA_029216955.1 of Iris pallida. Taxonomy (NCBI): domain Eukaryota; kingdom Viridiplantae; phylum Streptophyta; class Magnoliopsida; order Asparagales; family Iridaceae; genus Iris; species Iris pallida. The sequence continues at coordinate 9,358 of JANAVB010036946.1, forward strand.
TTTCGTAGTGGTGCTCGACTTAGAGTGCTGCTACGAGCCTGCTGTTAGGATATAGGATTAGGCAGTATAAAAAGTTTTTTAATCACATTTTAGGAAAAACTTTGATCTTTTGATTACCATGACAACTCTTCTTGTAACTGAATTTAATTGTCCTTCCTTGATTTTCCTTATCATGTGCCATATTGATCTCCTTGTTTCAATCTGTCCTCGGGATGCCGCTTACTCGTTCTCAGGCAGCAGGGCCTAGTACAGTTCCAGAGAGGTCAGATCCGGGAGGTCTTCCACCTCCGGCTACGGGAAGTAGCAGTCGAGAGAGCAGTGGCCTCAGTTCCTGCCCTTTTGGCAGGAGTAGCAGCGGCAGTTCCCGGAGGTCTTCCACCTCCTGCAGTGGGACTGTCCATAGTTATTCCCGAGACTTTTCTACCGCCACCTCCGCTACCGACAGATGCGCAGCATATGATGGCCCTTATACCGCAGATGATGCAGACCCAGAGGGCCCAGGCAGAGGCACAGCAGCATCAGGCTGACGCATCCCACCGTCAGACAGAGGTTCTACGACAGAGTATGGAGAACTCCCACCAGCTGGCGATGACAGCAGTTGAGAGGGTAGTCCCGAGTACAGATCGGGGTGCCCCAGTTCAGCAGCAGCAGAGTCAGAGGAGGCCTGGTACATGTCTGGATTTCAGGAAGATGAATCCGAGGGACTTCAAGGGTACCGAGGGTATCCTGTATGCTGACGACTGGTTGGAGGACGTCCAGAGGAGCCTAGAGTTAGCAGAGGTTCCGAAGGAACTTTGGGTGACATCTGCGGCCAGCCAGTTCTTTGACATCGCTTTGACATGGTTTCGGACATACCCTCAGGTGTCAGTGAAGGGTATATCATGGGAGAACTTCAGGCAGCTCTTCAAAGAGAAGTTCTTCCCCGACGTGGCTCTTACAGCATTGGAGGGCTAGTTTGTGGGTCTAGTACAGGAGAACTCGTCGGTGGACGAGTATGCAGTAGAATTTTTCTGCCTTAGCAGGTTCGCTCCCGATCTGATCCAGGGTGAGGGGCAGAAGGCTCGTAAGTTCCGTAGGGGACTTATTCATGCAGTGCGCACCCGCACCTCAGGTCGCCGTGATGCGACGTTCGATCAGATATTGATGGACGCACAGATTGCAGAGGAGGACTTCGACCTCAAGCCGAAGAGGGGCAGTAATACCTTAGGGGCTAGTTCTAGTGCAGGGCCAGCCAAGCGCCCTCACATACAGCAGAGGCCAGTTCAGCAACCGCTTCAGGGCCAGGGACATATACTTCACCAGCAGGCACCCAGGCAGCAAAAACACTACATGTGACTTCTGCAAGAAGCAAGGTCACGGATGGGGCGACTGCAGGAAGAGGCAGGGCCTGTGTTTACTTTGTGGTTCGACAGAGCATCAGTTGAGGGAGTGTCCCAAGAACTTGGCACGATTGACTCAGACAGTAGCAGGAGCTAGAGCTCCGACAGGGCAGCAGACAGGACCACCGTTGCAGACTCAGCAGCAGAGGTTTGTCCAGCATCAGCAACAGGCCAAGGGAGGCCAGCAGGGGCGAGCTTTCGCCATGGCAGTCGAGGATGCACAGGCAGAGGGAGAGCTGATTGCAGGTTCCAATCTTTTCAATTCTATTTCCGCATTTGCCCCCTTATAACTGTCTTGAAATTTGATTCTATCCGTACCTGGTAGTTGATAAATTTTGTTCGGATTGTTTATTGTGATTTATTTTCTTCTGAGATAAGTCGTATGGGCTAGGTAGTCTCGATTATGGGATCTAGAATCTTCTATAGTCATGATAGCTGGCATAGTGAGGACATATAGTCAGATTTTGGACGTACTTCTCGGGTGTAGGAATTTAAGGTTTTCGCGGCCAAGCATGCGGCAATGCAAAAATTTTAAATACCATAATTCTAGAGGTATGAACCATAGTCAAGGACTCTGTGAATATCGTAGCCTTGCTCACTAGGATGACGAAGATTCCGAGTATCATGATTTTGGACAGACGTATATGATTATCGGACTGTATGTTGAGACTGTGATTATTGTTGGGGGTTTGACCTAGAAGGAGTACGGCCATCTAAATTTCGAGGACGAAATTCTTCTAAGGAGGGTAGACTTGTAGCACCCAGTTTCTAAAATGAGGATAATTTTGAAATTTTATAATTATAATCATTTAATAATAATATTTAACCCATGTTATGATTTTTAGTGATTTTTAGTTAATTTAAAACTATTTAAAATCACGACTTGTGATTTTGATGACTTACTAGTGTAACCCTAGATTTTGCTGAGCCCAGAGACTAACCATGACCAAGAGAGCCTAGCTATGTGATTAGGATGACTAATTACTAGTTTTTAGCCTAGGGGTATTTTGGTCATTTTGACAATTTTGTAAAATTATAAATTGTATTAATGAAATATTGTGCTAATCCTTTAGTTAGGCCTTAACCTAGAAACTTAGCCTAATCTAGATTAGCCTTGGTTGATTAGGTTAACTTAGTCATGACATGATTGTTAATATCTAGATATTTCTAGGTGAGATATTTTACTCTTAGGATATTTGTGAAAAAGAAGCTTAGAACCAATGGGAAGGCCTAGAATTGGGTGGAATGATCCTAGCCACTCACCTATACCTAAACAAACCCTAATTCCCTTAGATGAACAGCCACACATGACCCTTCCCCTCCTCCCTATAAGTGTCACACTTAGAAACAATTGCCTCTTTTGACAATTTCTTAGAACCCTAATTGTTCCTCCCCAAAATCCTTCCCCCAAATATCCAAATTAAGTCCAATTTGATCCTAATCAATTGCATCATCATCCCCAACAGTAGAGGAAACTTATGGAGGCTTGCTAGAGAGGTTTGAGGACATTTGAGCCGTTGCAAATCGAGGAGGACATCGATACTAGGCCCTTTACATTGAGATTCTAGCTCTCAATAGGTAAACCCATCTACACCCATTAAAATCATGATTTTCTTCATAGATGCATTCATTTAGGGTTCCCCTAGGTGTAGCCCAAGTTTGGTAGGATTTCGTGTCCGTTCGATACCCGTATCGGACACATATCGGTGTTTTAATTTACGTGTTTGGTGAAATGTCTAAATGGATTAAATTATAACCAATTTCAAAACAAATTTCATATTTGGGTAGCCTAATAGGTGGGGAATTGATTTGTAATCGACTGAGTCGATTTTAGATAAGTTTAGATACAATTTTTGGGCTCGGATACGCAGTACGAGACACCGCACGGGGCTCGTGCGGCTGCCCTGCTGCTCGACACTCCTAGCGGACACGACACCGACTCTTGTGACACAAAAATTTGTTTACATGGGGGCAATGACTGTCATTAGGCACACAAAATTTTAGGAAATATTATTGAGTATTTTGGGAGATATTCGATGTGCACGGGTTTTACACACACGTACACGCTGGAAATTTCTCACTGATACGCGCTTCGTGCGTGGACACGCGACCACTTGGACACGATACAGACACGTGTACACCCTCACCTATATCCCCTCTACCCTCTGATATTTACGTGACACTTGGTACACTGTGTCGTGTCCACGAGGGCACGAACACACCCCACGAGACTGTGTGCGCACAGTTTTGAACTGTGTTGTTTTTTTGGTTTTGGACTCTTCGTGTCCAGCAATGTGGACACGAACACACCCCCTGACACGTACCCATGGGGAGGGTGACACTTCTGAACAACTGTTTTGGGTTTTATGAGTTAGTTTCATTTGAAATTCTTTTCGAATTTCCTGAGACAGGGGTTACTGATACTGAGTTTCCTGAGATGTAATATCTGAGATTTGGGTTAGTATAAAAACTGAGTTTCTGGGTTTGAATTCAAAAACTGATAACTGAGTTTCACACTTGATCAAACACAGACATTGCTAATACATACACTGATGAGAACCTGAGAACTTAAGATTTAAAACTATGTTTAGGAATTTCTGAGAATTAAGTGTTGGTTTGTTTTAGGAAACATGAAATTCTGATTTTGGGTAATATACAAAAAACTGAGATTAACTTCTCATGAGATACCTGAGAAATAAACTCAAATGAGTTCCTATTTTCTACCTGGATTAGTTAAGGTCAAGGTTGTATATAAATGTAAGTTTTCTTGATAAATACAATTGAGTGATTTGGTTAAATGTTTAGGAAAAACTGAGTTTTAAAATGCAAATATTAAGAATGGGTTTGAGTTGAAAACTGAGATTTGGGATGGTGAGTTTGGGGTTTTGAACAAAAACTTGATTTTCCCAATGAGGGTTACCTGAGAACTATTGGTAAAACCTGAAATTTTAATAACTGAAAACTGAAATTTTTGCAATATTGTTTAACTGTCAAATACCTAGGAACCTGAGAATGTATTCAAAAAACTGAGATTAGAATGGGTTGATGTTCACTAACAGGAAAAACTAAATTGTTGGGTCCTAATGTTGATTAAATGTTAATTAGACATGTTTGTATAGGTACACAGGTCTATGTGTATGTATACATGACCAAACTCAATGCTTTGATTATCTATCCACCTTGATACCACACACACACACACTCTAATGTCCAATACCCATTCCAGAACCCAAGCTGTTACACACACACACAACACTGTCACACACAAGCTGAAATTATTTTGGATTATAAATTAAAACTAAAGTGAACCCACAAGCCCACATCCTACACACACACATGTATTACCTACACCCTCTCACATACACACATGCTACCCTTTAACCCCTCTCTATCTCTCTATGTCTCTATGTATAAATACATGTAAACTATGAATGTATGTAATATTATATATATAATATATAGATATGATATTGATATTAATATATGATATGATATATGATATGATATATGATATTGATATTGATATATGACATTAATAATGATATTGATATTGATATATGATATTGAGATATGGTTTGGCATAGGCTTGGTATAGGCTTGGCTTGGTGTTGACCTAGTCAGACTAGAGTTGACCTAGATTGGACCAAGTGTGACCTAGATTGACCTAGACAGTTGACCAAGAGTTGACTTTGACCTAGTTGCACTGCAGATTTTCATTATTACATATTGAATCATCTTAACATGTTTTACTCTAAATAGGACTCTGTGACACCAGTTCGGACATCTATTCATATCAGTCATTCAGGGTGACAGGCGAGTACATTCTCTGATCATTTCATACTTGTTAGGATTTATATTCTTGCTCTAGATTACTTTACATGATGCTATCACGTTGTTATCACGGATTGGTACTATATGGTGTTATGCGATGTTATCTCCCTCGGGGTGCATCAGATACAGCTGTCATGTGCTTTTCACGAACATCTTGTATTTCATGTACACCGCTTTCATGTATACTCTTGTGCAATCTTGTACTCTCATGATCACGTGAGTAGGAATGGTTATGTGATTAAATTCCATCTTGTGCAAATCTTGTGCGCATCTATTGTACACTCACGTATGATGGTGCTACCTATTGTTATTGTTTTACCTAAGCCATTTACATAACCATATTGTGCTCTAAATCACTAGTATTACAGTTTTACTTATCCTATATAAATATGGTTCAGTTATCTCTCTCGTTTTCATACTTTTCTTACAGTTCATGTATCTTACTCTTTGCATGCTTTACATTTTCCAACATGATATGAACTGCGTGAGATGTATTGTGCTCGCTCCTGTCCTGACTGGACTGTTGAAAATATTACAGATGATGATGATGATGACTGCCCTACCTTCTATGGGGCACAAGAGGGTGACCTTCAGGAGCCCGAGGAGCATCTAGCTCAGTAGAGGGTGCCTAGCCTAGTATAGTCTAGTCTAGTATTTACAGCTTTCAGTTTGTATCGGATTGTTCGATTGTTAGTTGAGATTTAGTTATATTTCAGGACTTGTATTTATTTGTGTTGGACATCTACTTTGTGGGGTGTGATAACTCTATTTATATTCTTCCTTTCTTTTATCTGATTCCATATCGTGCTCTATCTTTCCTAGACTTGTGATTGAGATATAGAGTTGAGATGTCATTATACCTCTGTGCGGAGATGATATGTTTATATCATATTGTTGTTAGATGTTAGATGTTATAGACGAACTATACAGCGTTCTACCGCCGACACTGTGGCGTAGGCTGGACGTACCCACGTTCTCGTGCCGTTCTTCAGGGTGCGGGTCGTGACAGTCCTCTGGAAGAAGGAATGACACGTGTGTCTCTGTGAGTGGACGTTGAGTGTCCTACAGGTTGGGGCTGCTCATACGCCATATGTAGGATACGCCTACGCGTGGGAACGCCACGTGGTGGTTGCTGCGGAGGGTGCATGGATGTGTAGAAGCATGGAAAATATCAGAATAATGGTCCATGCGGCTCCGGATACGAAGCCCATACGGCTCATATGGGAGCTGTCTTATACAGTTCAAAGGAAGACTCTCAGTCTCATGCGGCTCGAGAGTGTATGCGGTTCAGCAGGAATATGCGGCTCGATCGATGCCACGTGCCCCTGTGATCCTTTCCTACAGCTGGCCCTTTGAATAGTGGCCTCATTTAATGCTCTGACACGATTTGACGACTGTGGCGGCTCTGGCATAAAGTGTCACAATGGCTCTGCCATAATGACAGACTCTTCGGAAAAAGAAGAAGATCTCTGACCCGATCCGTCAGAAATCCTAGGTTGCCACGTGGCAAATCTCATGCGGCTTAAATAGAGAACAGCTTCATGCGGCTCACTGAGAAGTCACCCTATATGACTAGCAGAAATCAGCCATATGCGGCCCACTGAGAGCTCAGCCCCTGCGGCTCAATACAACGCTAGCTCATGCGGCTCGCAAAGACTATGCATATGCGGCTCATTGAGAGTTCGTTCCCTGCGGCTCGATGAAGCATTGTCCAATGCGGCTCACGAAGAGTATCTCCCTGCGGTTCAAGTGTTGCCCATCCTATACGGCTCTGGCAGGACCCACAATCAAAACACGTGGCATCGGATCAATCAAGGATTTAACCGAATCCTAACAAGTATATTTGACATCATCGTCATAATTACTAAGATCAGGGCATATCATTTATTATCAAGCTAATGGGACACGTGGCGAGCAATCAGATATTGGCATAATCAATCATGAAGATTTAAAGCAGTTAGCATTAATTGCTTACAAGATACGGTGCTATCCGCATTAATGGCCAAGATTTATTGTAATCAGGATCAAGGGTTCAGATAGATTGAAGGAGCGCCGACATTCCAAACAAATGATCATTAGCAAACCCTAATGATCACACCCCACTCCTATAAATAGCCAGCATCATTCCCTTGCAAAAACCCCCGGCAACAAGAGAATAAAAAAAGAGAGAGAGAGAGAGAAGCCAGGAGAGCAACAGAGGAGCAAAAAGAGCATTTCTTCGTCAACGCCAACCATCTTTTCACGAGGAGCCAAGGCTGCATACCGATCGTCCAAGGATTAAGGCAGGGCTGCCGTCGCCTTTCCGAGCCTCTATCGTCACCCCCAGAATCTAAAATAAATAATTGTACTTAGATTGCTGTACCTAGGTTTTCGTCCCTAGGCTTTCATTGTACAAGCGAGTTTGTATTATGAGTCTAAGTTCAGTCCTCCCATAAAACTGTTCTGTACTTTTACAATTAATGGCAAACACGATGGCGACTCTGCTGGGGACTAACTTCTCCACGGCTGAGGAGTTGGTGACGCAATCGAATGCAGCCAAACTTGGCTCCATACAACAGAAGATGGTCGTCCGCTTCGACCAACAGGCGTTCGAAGATATGCTCTCTGAAGGCGGCGCTGGCCCATCCAGAAGCGCACCCGCACCACGAAGGTTCGCAAAGAGTGGAGGCCAAAATCATTTGCTCCTTCTCAAGTCTTCGATGGGATACCCTCTGTTGCTCAAGACAGCGAGAAGGACTCTCCTGCGCCCCACTTCAGACCGTAGACAACTCTGCTGTCCCCAAGTCCGGCAGAAGAAAATACTATGATGCTGGACTTGCAGGGGCAAAGAGGAACTCTATGCGATCCAAGCCACAGAAGGGTATTAGCCGCAGGGAGAAAGCCCATGCGGCTACATCCACCAACCGCATGAAGAAACTCATGCGGCCACATCTGTCAGCCGCATAACTTATACGGCTACAGTTGCCAACCGCATGGATGAACACATACGGCTATTAGAGTCAATCGTTTACAGAAAATTCATGCGACCACAGATGCCAACCGCATGCGGCCAGCCTGCACGGTCGTGACTCCTAGCCGCATAAGAACTCAGCCGACGACAGAAGACAACCGCATGCAGACAGCCTGCATGGTTTCCAATCCCAGCCGCATAGCATCCGCTCTATGCTCCTCTCGATCAGTTTTCGACGTCTCTCGTACGGTCCGAACCCTGATGATTCTCCAGACTCTGTGGTATTCAACTTGGACTCTTCTTATTATGCACCCACAGGTGCTAAGAAGAAGAAGTCCAGGGCAGCGCGGGCTCATCAAGCCCAGACAGCTGCCCCAACCTCTGACTATCGGGGCGTCCCGCTGATTATCACGCGGGCCTCTGATGGGAAGTTGTAGAACCGCTCAAGTCCAGTCCCCAGCGGCAAACGGACAAAGTGGTTCCTCTGACCTGCGTGAGGCTGTCCTCCACAAACGCAAGGAAAGAGAAGGGCCTCGGCGTGCAAAGAGTCCTCACATGGACGTCACTGCACCCAGATCATCGTCAACTGCTGCTGCAACAAGACGGCAGTGACGAAAGATCGGCCGTCCGTCTTCCAAAGATTACAGCATCCGAGCTCGGAGGACGAAGCACCTCCTATTGCCTCCTGCAATTCCGTGCAGAAAGTCCCCGCCGAGGGGAAAGGGAAGAAGACAAGCATCTCCAGCCCAAAATATCAACCACTACAGCTAAAAAATTGTCGGCTAAACGGTTGCCCTCCACCGGAGTATACCAACACACCCGTTCGAAGACAAAATCTGCTGTAATGGGAGATTCATCGTCCGCACCGCTGAGGGTCGAGGGAGCTGGGGGTAGCACTCCTCCGAACTCCACAACAATCCGATATTTCAAGGAGACGAGCCCAGAGAAACAACTCTCCCATCAGGTGCAACAGATGCTGATGTCCCCGAGGACATCCGTGACTCTCAAGATGAAGCAAGCTCCGAAGCTGGGGTATGGTTCCTTCTGAGTCCGAACCCGAAGAGAATATTCCCACCTACCCCGATGATTTCTCGATGCATGGGTACGACTCGGAGGGCGCACCCTCCACTGTCCCTTCCGTCACTCCTCACGTAAGGACGGTATTCATGACGGACAACAATCAAGGTGGCTCCAGTGATCGCCAACGCATCGACACTTTGGAGGCCATACTGCACGCCTTGGTCAAGTCTGTAGACGAGATCAAAGCGACGCTTCCTACTCTACAGGGAGTGACACCTGGCCAGACAAGTGCGGGTCCCACATCAACGTAGATTTAAATTCGGCGGTACCGAACCCGGGCAATAATCCTCCCAAAGTAACGGCTCCGACTGCGACAGATGAGACCCGAGAAGTAAGGAGAGAAGTTCAAGAGCTCCGAGCCATGTTTCACGCCCGAGAAAACTCTCAAGACTTCAGAATACGGCAACCATATCCTGCTGAATGGAGGGATGTTCCATTCCCACCAAGATATAAGCCGTTCAATATCAACCCCTATGATGGCAAGACCTCAGCAAGTCGGTATATCACTTACTTCGAGGTCACCACCGACCATCTGCCCCATGATGACGCTATCCTCACGCGGTTATTCATCGGGGCATTGGAAGGAGTCGCCTTCGACTGGTACCGCAACCTGCCGGACAATTGCATCCACTCCTTCGCTGGCTTCAAACGTTTGTTCTTGGAGAGGTTCTACGAGGTAGGGTAGGACGTCACAATGTCTACCCTCATGGACGTCATCCAAGGAGAGAAAGAGCTGACGAGGAATTACATTGAGCGGTTTCGTCAATCCGCAATGAAGTTACCATCTGGCAATCCGGATTCTTCTCTGATTGAAA
>JANAVB010036947.1:0-12500 GCA_029216955.1 Iris pallida
TTTTGAAGAGGGATGACCCCTTTTTTATAGTAGTTTCTGAGCTGGAATAATGTTATGCGCCCACATGAGAAACACATTGGTTTCCATGTGGGCGCATGGTCCTGCTTTGGACGCATAGGACGTAAGCGCATGCAGGCTGCATGGTCATGGGTTGATCGTGGTGCTGACGTGGCCGCATGTTTCGGGACGATTGATCGTAGATACTGACGTGGTCGTACGTTTCGTGCACGTTTGATCCTGGCTTTGATTGAGTCAGGCTTGGGCTCATAGCCCTGCTTCAGGCTATGGGACCTAATTCTGAGGAGCTTGTCTTGGGCGCATAGAGCTTCACAGGGTGGCTTGGACATAGAACTCTTCACAGGGTGGCTTGGGCGCATAGAGCTTCACAGGGTGACTTGGGCGCATAGAGTTTCACAGGGGCACATATATCCCCATAGGCTTGGGCGCATAAGCTTTCTTTGCTGAAATTTTCATGCTTCTACAAGACCCCCTTCAAAGTTTTCGATACTTGACAAGTTCGAAATACTTTGAAAGAAGTATGGACCGTCTACTCAGTGGACGCATACACAGCTCTCTCTTTGGGTGCATAGCATTTTGCCAGCCTGTCAAAAGACGACTATTGAGATCTTTCTCAAAAATCTGAACTGACAGATTCATTGGGGTAAAATTTGAAGAGGTCCATCCTTCATACATTGTCTACGTCAGCAAGTGGCAGTCGTATAGTGTGCAAAAGGCTGGATCTTCACGTGGACGCATAAGCTATAGTAGGTATAGCGCACATGGGCATAGGCACATAGAAATAGGGGCGCATAGGGTATGGCCCATGCCTATAAATAGGCTCTGAAGGAGAGAGAAAGTTCATTATTCCCCTCTCTTAGAACTTTCAAAAGACTCTTCTTCTCCTTTCTTTACGAACCATGTCTCCCAAGGTCGCCAAGAGATCTGTGAAGGGCAAGGAGGCTGTACCGAGTGGCTCTCCTCCTGCGACAGCGTCCTCACCAGTCCAGGAACCGATTCTGAGTGAGGCCACGCCTAAAAAATAAGTCTCGAGCGTTAATTTATGACGCTCAGACTTTTCTTCTGCCAGGCGCGTGCGCCTAAGGTAATATACTTCTGTGAGCATTCTTATGCGCCACAGAAGTCATGTGCCAACACTGTGGTATGCTATGCACCCACATGTTGCCATATTATGTGCCCACATGCTGTTTGCATGTTATGCGCCTACGTACGTTGTACGTTATGTGCCCACAGGTTTGTCTTGGGCGCATAGTCCTTTGGGCGCATAAGAGTCCTTCAGTACTTAGTTTTTCTGTGGTTTCTGAGTCTGACTTTCTCTTCTGTCTTTGATTCTTGCAGCATCCATACAGAAGGTTGAGACCATTGTGAAGGAGGAGATGATGCCCCCTTTCATCAGACAAGAGTCACCGTTCGTTAAGGAGGAGGTGATACCAAAAATTAAGGTGTATTCAAGACTCTTGAAATACGGATAATAGTTAGATAATTTTTGAATCACATAAACATCTCACTGTGTATTTACATGACTGAACATATGTGAAGATTAAAAAAAGGTTACACATAGTATTTTTTCAGGCACTTGCCGTTGATAGACTCATGAGCAAGTCACCATCAGGCTTGGCTAGTCGGTACGCACAGTTAGAATACACTGATTCTATGATGAAATGACCTTCCTATTTAGGCTAAAATTTTCTTTTTTGTGCGTCATGACCATTAGTCTTCTCACTGCTAAGACTAGATCACCGACTTTGAATATTCTTTCATTCACTTTTATTGAAGGCTCTAGAAAGACGTGTTGGTATAGCTCAATACGCTGAGCTAACACATTTTTTGTCTAGTGCTTCGAGCTCCTGTAGACGCAAACGGTAACTTTCTTCGGTAGTCAACTCGCTGGCTAAGGCTCTCGAAGAGAAGGAATCTAGATTTTTAGGGGAAGAACTGCTTCGCTCCTATAAACCAGAGAGAATGGCGTACTGTCTGTTGGAGTCCGGACCGTTGTACGACAGGCCCATAGACATTCGCCGAGCTTCTCATTCCAATCGCGCTTGTTTGAAGACACAAACTTCTTGAGAAGTTTTGTCACGACCCGTACCTTAGAGTTAGGGCACGAGAACGTAACGGCGCCCAGCCTACGCCGCAGTGTCCGGTAGAACGTGTCCTAGGTCACAACATCTAACAATATAAAGCTAAGCAGTTTATACTCCCCGAATGGGGGTGACATAGCAGATACAAATTCAATCACATCTAAGGTAGAGCATGATAAGGATAGATGAAACATGAAATCTAAAAGAGATACAGGAGATAGAAGTCTAAGTGTCTATGATACATAAACCCATAAATACTCAAAACTCAATACAGTATTCCACAAAGTAAAATACAACTCCAGACAAATAAAATAACTACCTAAACAACCTCTAATGTGTCTCCTCTAGGCTAGCAGGCACCCCAGGCTATCTGTAAAATTTATCAACAGGTCCAGTCAGGACGGGAGCGAGCACAAACATCTCACAGTTCATATCGAGTTAGAAAATATAAAGCATGCAATAGAGTAAGTACATGAAACGTTAAAGAAGAATGTATAGAAAACATAGAGATTTAATAACAGGAAATATCTAAATATGATAAGTAAGAACTGTAAGGAACATGTGATTTAGAGTACAATCTGGTTATGTAAACGGGCTAGGAAAATGCAATGGTAACTCCATTGTACGTGGGTGTACATAGACATATACAATAGTTATACAATGTTGTACAATAGGATTTGAGTACATAACCAATTCTACTCCCCCTCCCCATCAATACACAAGGATCTACTCCAGTTACGTTATCTTATACAATAGTGTACAATGTTATATAAGGATGTACAATGTTATACAATAGTGTACAATGGTCTATCCCTGGGGCTCATGTGATAATGAGAGTACAATATGTACAATGAATATACAAGGATATGGGTATCAAAATACAATATGGAAGTGAAACGCACGTCACAATATGTATTTAGTGATACAAGGAGATAACATCTCAAAGAAGATCCATATAGTACCAATCCGTGATAACAGTCGTGTCAGCATCAAGTACAGTAATCTAGAGCAAGAATGTAAATCCATACAAGTATGAAACGGTCAGAGAATGTACTCGCCTGATGTCTGAATGTCCAAAGTAAATATACTGTCCGAGAGAGGTGTCTGGCTCCTAATTAGAACAGCACAAGTCACAACATGTCCAGAAGGGTAATATAAAGCACTACAATGCATTCTACATGAATCTAGGTCAAACTAGGCCAAAGTCAACCCTTGGTAAACTCTGTCAACTGCACTAGTCAAACTAGGTCAAACTAGGTCATGTCCTAACCCAGTATCTTACTAGCTAACCAAGACTATCCTAGCAAGCACATATCAATACAAGGCTATACAAGCCAACATACACCCAACTCTATATAGCATGCAATTATTCAATACTCAAATAGGCAAGAATTCACATTGGATAAACACTAGGTAATCTATTACTTTAAGCTATATATGTCTACACATATATAAACATGCATATTAGTATTCAACATTAGGTTTATAATCATGGCATTTCAAATGGTTATATAAACTTATATATTACAACACAATATGCTAACATATATATATATACATACATAGCTAAGTTAACTATATTCATAAATACTTATTTAAGAGGCTATGTGTGTGTATGTGAACATGGCAAAGGGGCAAGTGAGGGTTAAATGGGCATACATAGTGTATACATATCAAAGAGTGTCAAAGTGTAAGTGAACAATGTGTCAAGTGTGATAGTGTCAACATAGTGTAAGGGGTACATGAGGTAATATAGGATTTGTGTTAACATAGAACATTACATCTCATTAACTGTATATTGCATACTGTCACGACCCCACCCTAGCTTTAGGGCACAAGATGTGGGTACGTCCAGCCTACGTCGCAGTGTCGGCGGTAGAACGCTGTTCTAGGTCATAATCACATCTAAAATAATATGCTATACTCTCCAGACGGAGGACAAACATATAAAGAATACTATCTCAATCACAACTTTAAAGATAGATAACAGCACGATGAAATAGATAAGATAATCCAAAAGAGAGAATCAGGAGTGATAGTAAAACTGTTCTATTAAACGACCACAAGATTTCCAATACACTCTAAGACAAACAATACAGAAAATGAACAACCTCTAGGTAAATACTCCAAGCTCTACCAGTGTCCTCTAGGCTAACTGTGAACTCCAAGTACCTTAAATTTATCAACAGGTCCAATCAGGACAGAAACGAGCACATATCTCTCACAACAATTCATATCAGGAATGGACATATAAAGCAAGCTATAGAAATTATACATGAAACGCTGTAAGAGAAATCAACATGAGAGAAGATATACTGAGATATAATATGATAAATAAAGAATATAACCTTCTACGTGAAACAGAGCATGAATTGGTTATGTAAACAGCTTGGGTCGCACAACTACGGAAGAACATGGATAACAACTACTGGGGATAATGATCACATAACCAACTACACTCTCCCTGCCCCCAACCAATACACAAGGATCGAAGCATGTTATGTTATTGCACATGGATAACAACTACTGTATACATGGAGCTCATATGGTCATGAGTGTACATGAATAATATATGAGTGCACATGGATAAAAGTGAATACATGGAGTACATGATGAACATGATAAAGTACATGAAATATGACATACTCGATGTATCCGAGGGGATAACATCGCATGAAAAGATCCATAGGGTATCGATCCGTGTGAACGTCGTGTCAGCATCAAGTATACTAGTCTATAACAAGAGTATATATCCAAAGAAGCATGAAAAGATCAGAGAATGTACTCGCCTGGTAATCCAAGCCGCTGATAAATGTAGATGTCCAACTGGAGTCACAGTGTCCTATTTAGAGCAATCACAAGTCACAAAAGAGTCTAACATGAATTAAAAGTAATCTACAGTCTAGGTCCTTCTAGGTCAAGGCCAAATCAACAAGCCCACTAGGTCAACTAAAGTCAAAATTAAAGCCAACTAGTCAAGTTCTAGTTCAATCCGGTCAAACTAAGTCAATGGTTGACCTATAGTTAATTTTTAGTTAATATAGTCAACCGGGTCAAAGGGGGATCAATTCTAGTCTCTAAGTATTAAACTACGAGGTTGTACTAATTCCGAATTAAGGAAAAATAGGAATTGGCTAACTAATGGTGACACCTAGAGAAAATATCTACAAACATTGTCGGATGATAAAACAAATATCACCAACATGTCCAGAAGGGTCAAACCAGCTAGGATTGTCTGTCCTTAAGTCTAATTCTGGACACAGGGGCAAAACGGTAATTTCGGGCGAAAACGATGTCCGCCGTTGGACCAGCTTTGCACCGAAAAATGTGCCAGAGTCAACGGTATATATATATATATATATATGTATTATGTATACATATATATTTATGTATATATATTTTATATATATATATATATATATATATATATATATATATATATATATATATATATATATATATATATATATATTATTTCTGTATTTTACTTAGCTTAGTACAAATTATCTTTATAAGATAATATTCATACTTGTATAGTTACTATGTAAAACTTTACCTTATTAAAATATTAATATTTATTTTGCAGTCCTATCACCTAGTATTTTCTGTATATTTAAATTACGGCAACCATTTGGTGTCCAAGCCTAGCATGGATATTTGGGCCCAAATGTGTTTTCACACATTCAAGACCTATACAAGTCATATTGGACTTGATTCATGGCCTTGGGTCCTGTATTTGAACTTTGGTTCAAATTATATACATGGACAAAATACGCAGATAATTAATTATTGTGTATAATGCTGTTTTTGATTTTCAAAAAATACTTAAAGTACTGCTAAAATTGTGGAAAAATAGTATTTAGATACTATGTTAAGTTGGCTAATTTAGTATAATTTTTGTTATTTAATTTGTTGTTTTGCCCCAAGTTTGGCATATGAAACCAAAACTCACTTGCTGTATACTTAGGAAAACTGATTTTTATAAAATACTTGTACTGGTTAATAAATTCCAGAAAAATTATAATAAATTTCTATGATTAACAAGGATCACCTTGGTACTTTACTTTAAGAAAAACTAGGCTTTTTGTCTACTTCAAAAATTGTTAGAACATAATGATCTTTTGATTTATTTATTGATTAAATACGACTTATAGCTTTTTGTGTTATTTGGAGTTTTAGTCGTGTTGAACCCCATCCCTCACTAGTGTAAAGACCCTAGAAGTTAGTTAACATAGTGTGTCACCCCATATTGGTCTCCTATACCAAGTCATCATTTTGGCTAGGTGCCCAATCACAAGTCGTGTTTCACCAATTAGTGTCCTAGTGTTTTAGCTTAGTGTAAAACTAAGTTGTTGTATTTACTTCTACAGTGACGAACTACCAGACATCCATAGCATTGTTAGCTTGTTTTGTTTTGCTTTGCTAGAGGCAAGTACTTTCTACGAACTTTACATACTGCTATAAACCATAAAACTGTGAATCACCAACCATATTAAATGCTGATCCTTGGGGTAGCAAGTTAGAACTTTACATGTTGTATTACTTTCAGTCTCTACCATGTTTATACTGTATCTCATAAATCACTCTCATGCTTAAATAACGGGTTAAGGGGAAACTGCTAGTAGTGTACGTGATCATGACCCCCTTCTCCGTATGTATTTACCGAGCACCGTTACATTCTATATGTATCTGTGTCGTATGTCTGGTCCCCGCGTTTGTGTATGGATATACACCGATGCCGTTATGTGTACGTATGTGCACATCAGAAAATTGATATGTACCGCTGTACATCCTGATTACCTATTGACTGATCACTCACCTACTACAGTTTTAAACTTTAAAATGTATATCTATCGCCATGCTAAAACATACCTAAAACTGAACCAACATGATATGTCATTTCCTTTTCATCACATGATCAGTATTATATGTTTGTTAGATTTAGTACTTGCTCCCGTCCTGACAGGATAACGTTGTAGGTATCCTTACTGAGGAGGAGTTACTCTGTGACACATACTATGGAGATACTGCCGAGGACCTGGCTCTGCTTTACGAGGATGTTCCTGCGGGGAACCTCGCCTAGTTGTCTTTTGTTTACTTAGACTTTTGAGAGTAGACATGTATTAGACTATATCATTTTGTAACTGGACATGTATCCAGTTTTACTTTACAGTTCACTTGTACCTGGACATTTTACTATATACGATGACTTTTGTGTTTGGAGCATTTATGATTCTTCTTCACTTATAGAACTGTTAGCACATTTTAGTCTTACCATGTTGTCTTTAGAACAGCTTACTACGTTTTACCTCAACGTAGGCTGGGCATGACTCGGCTTGGCCCAACAATTTGGGTAGCGGGTCGTGACATCTACATAGGCTTGGGCTTGGTTTGGGTCCAGTTTGCACTAGTTTGGTACAACCGGTCACCTAGACGTCAAATAATATTAATAATAAATAATTAACTATTTAAAAAGGTCATGTCACAACTTGGCCTGGTTTTTCTAGTTAGGACATCACTATGGCTCGGCCTTCTCTACTAGGGCTAATACACTAGTCAAAGCATACCACTGCACTACCCGTGCCATAATTCCTAGTCACCTTGTACTCCAAATCTCAAGCATGGCTAAAATCATCTACCGTAATAATTAACTAAAATAATTATTTATAAAAATCTAAAAATCACCATTAAATTAAAATAAATAAAAATTTTAAAAATTCCGGAAAGGGAGGCTACAAATCTACCCACCTTAAAATAATTTCGTCCTCGAAATTTAGGTCGGTCGTACTCTTTCTAGGTCAACACCCAACAATCAAAGTCTCTAAGAAAATAAAAATAAAATAAAATAAAAATAAAAAATTTAATCATACAATTAGGAAGAATAACATATGCAGGATCATGGTCAAATCATAGGAGTTGAATGTCTCATCTAGGTGTATAAGTCATGCTAGATCAAGCCAGTCATCGGTATAAAACATACAACAGTCTAGGGAGTCCAATTTGAAAGATAAGGGAACGCCAATCATCAAGGCCGTAGGTCAGTCTACCACCCTTTATGAAATTGGCAACTATAACTAGTAACTAACTCTGAAGGGTTACTAATCCCAATATAATCAAGAAGATCAAAGTTTAAATCACGACTTGTCAATAGCACAAAAAAAAAATCCAAGCACACTATATATATATAAGAAAATTTTAGTCCCAATACGATCTAAGTTGATCAATTAGGATGAATCGATGTTTGGACAAGATAGAGAACGATGTCATTTGAAGTTCGAGCACGAGTATCCAAGATTTGAAATCCATGTCACAATTGTTTTAATTCAATTGAAATAGATCCCAATATATTGGATGATAAGAAGGATGACCAAGTCAACTGGTCGGTCAAGGAATTTAGAATTTAAAGGATGATGCAAGGATATAGAATTGAATCAATTTCCTGCTTTGGATGGGGAAACTATTTGTGATACTTCGGGTCTGTCTAATAAGTATAGTGTCTTGTCTTTCTGAAATATGTGAAAGGCAGACAATAAAGAGTTCAAAGGCGATGTTATTGAGTACAATACGTGGCTCATAGACGAAAAATATAGTTCAAAGGGGAATTATCAAGGCTGTCGTGGATGAGATATATGCCCTAGAGTATCATCCACGTAGAGTAATATATGAAAGCGAACCAAAGTACAATAGGTTGATCAGACCATCTTGCACCGGTTCTGATTAGACAATATGTTAGTGGGTGCCGGCCCCCAATAATATATGTCATGATCAAGCTCGAAAAGAAGATAAGCTTGCAAAATTGGTTCTAAATTAGCAACATAAGGTAGTCAAAATATAAGTAAGGAAAATGATGAAAGAATTTAAATCGTCTAAGTGAACTTATCAATGTGGTTCACAATGACTAGAATTTGCTGGGTAGTGAGGCATTCTACCCACCTTAAAGAGTTAAACTAATAGGGTGATGGAACAACGGGTCAAGTCATCAAGATAAAGTACAAAGTTGAGCATTTTTAAAAAGTCAAACAGAACACCAACACATGTCGGGTCAAAAGAAGTGAGTCAAGTTGGATTTCTAATTGAAGTCGAAAATAGTTGGTATTAAGGTATAGATCATAGTTAGTCATTTCGACTCGAAAGTCATATAAAGGGATAGTATACAAGGAGATGAGTTTAATGGGACACGATATGCCCGTATGAAGATGGACTCGTCTGGGCCTTGTACACAATTTGTTGGAGGGTAACAGCTAGTATTACACTCCGAATATCAAAGTCATGGTAAGAAATGTCAAGGATCCAAAATAGAAATGGAAGTTCAAGAGGTGACAATTAATGTACAAAGTAAAGGACATCAAGTTGAAGCACGAATAAAATCAGTTGCAGAATAAAACAATTTAGGGATATAGTTCTATAGAGAAAATACTGTTTAAGGAACGATCAAATCGTTATTCAAAAATTACGAACGGTTAGAGAGTCACAATAAAAGATTTAGATTTGAGGAAAGTCAACTATCATCTGCCTCTGAAACCCTGAAGTTCACCTTATCATAATTGCCAATCGTATCTTTACCTTACTAGTCTTCCTATGATAATTCAATCCTCATATGTTTACCATCCAAATTTTACAGCCTTCCGTTATCTAAATCCTTACCATGATCATCATAGGCAGGATTCTAAATTTTTCAAAATATTTCTCATGAAGCATGCCCCTTCTTATTAAGTATCAATACTATCCATTTTAAATCAATTTTCATATTTCTTCACATTGTCCCAATGTAGATCCGTAACCTCTAACTCAAGTCTATGAGATCTTTAAACTGTTTAAATTGTTTTCTCGTATCATTCAGTTCACAAAACCTCTAAACCTTGCAAATTTATCTTCCGTCGTAAAATCACCCTTCATATTTTCTTCGACATACACCCATGAATATTATTCTCCTATTATTTATTTTTCACAACAACGTCCAAACTTCCATAGCCTTGTGTCCTCTCTATCCCTAGTTATTTCCTTGCAATATCTCGTTCAATTTCATACCTTTATTGAATACAATTTAATTCTCCTTTCCATTACTAACCTTCTTTAAAGCCTTAGGGTAAAACTGTCCGAGAATCAATAACCAAAATTTTGAAGTTCTCAAACTAAGTTGACCTTGAATATCCTCATCAGTTTTGAAATACACTTACGAATTATTCATACCAAGTTTTTTTTTTCTAAGTGTGGTTTGTTTCCAGACTGGTAGTATACATCTCTTTGATTTCATCCTAGACCTTTACCACATATCATTCTCAAGTTCCCATGTTAACATCCAACCTTTTGGATTCCTACAAAATCATCACACGATAACCAGTTCAATCATTTTTGAACTACATGATTTACGACACTTCCTCAACCCTTTCCATGAAAATACGAAGACTCAAGGGTTAAAAATATGCAGGTACGATAGAGTTTAAGAAATGGGAATACAAGAATTAATGGTAAGGAAGGAATCAAGAGGATCCGCTCAAAAGAGATGAATTAATCAAGATCAAATTCAAGAGGAAAATGAATTCAATCGAAATTCGTAATGAGATTCTCAAGGGTCGTCCGTGGAATCTCTCAAGGATCCAAAGTGTGATTGAGTATCTCTAATTCTAACTCCTTATTTCTTATACTCTATAGAAGGCTCGTAGCAGTACAACTAAGTCGTCGTGCTACTACGAAATCGCACAAATGCGATTCTCGACCTGCATGGGCCACCACTAAAAACGTGTCACGACCCGCACCCTAGCTTTAGGGCACGAGACGTGGGTACGTCTAGCCTACGCCGCAGTGTCGACGGTAGAATGCTGTTCTAGGTCATAATCACATCTAAAATAATATGCTATACTCTCCAGACGGAGGACAAACATATAAAGAATACTATCTCAATCACAACTCTAAAGATAGATAACAGCACGATGAAATAGATAAGATAATCCACAAGAGAGAATCAGGAGTGATAGTAAAACTGTTCTATTAAACAACCACAAGATTTTCAATACAACTCTAAGACAAACAATATAGAAAATGAACAACCTCTAGGTAAATACACCAAGCTCTACCAGTGTCCTCTAGGCTAACTGTGAACTCCAAGTAGCTGTAAAATTTTATCAACAGGTCCAATCAGGACAGGAACGAGCACATATATCTCACAACAATTCATATCAGGAATGGACATATAAAGCAAGCTATAGAAAATTATACATGAAATGCTGTAAAGAGAAATCAACATGAGAGAAGATATAACTGAGATATAAATATGATAAATAAAGAATATAACCTTCTACGTGAAACAGAGTATGAATTGGTTATGTAAACAGCTTGGATCGCACATGGATACAACTACGGAAGAACATGGATAACAACTACTGGGGATAATGATCACATAACCAACTACACTCTCCCTGCCCCCAACCAATACACAAGGATCGAAGCATGTTATGTTATTGCACATGGATAACAACTACTGTATACATGGAGCTCATATGGTCATGAGTGTACATGAATAACATATGAGTGCACATGGATAAAAGTGAATACATGGAGTACATGATGAACATGATAAAGTACATGAAACATGACATACTCGATGTATCCGAGGGGATAACATCGCATGAAAAGATCCATAGGGTACCGATCCGTGTGAACGTCGTGTCAGCATCAAGTATACTAGTCTATAACAAGAGTACATATCCAAAGAAGCATGAAAAGATCAGAGAATGTACTCGCCTGGTAATCCAAGCCGCTGATAAATGTAGATGTCCAACTGGAGTCACAGTGTCCTATTTAGAGCAATCACAAGTCACAAAAGAGTCTAACATGAATTAAAAGTAATCTACAGTGTATTCTAGATAGTTCTAGGTCCTTCTAGGTCAAGGCCAAATCAACAAGTCCACTAGGTCAACTAAAGTCAAAATTAAAGCCAACTAGTCAAGTTCTAGTTCAATCCGGTCAAACTAAGTCAATGGTTGACCTATAGTTAATTTTTGGTTAATATAGTCAACCTGGTCAAAGGGGGATCAATTCTAGTCTCTAAGTATTAAACTACGAGGTTGTACTAATTCCGAATTAAGGAAAAATAGGAATTGGCTAACTAATGGTGACACCTAGAGAAAATATCTACAAACATTGTCGGATGATAAAACAAATATCACCAACGTGTCCAGAAGGGTCAAATCAGCTAGGATTATCTGTCCTTAAGTCTAATTCTGGACACAGGGGCAAAACGGTAATTTCGGGCGAAAACGATGTCCGCCGTTGGACCCGCTTTGCACCGAAAAACGTGCCAGAGTCAACGGTCTCTAAAGTCGTTAAACTACATGTCTACGGATCCAGTTTTCCGATACAAACCAACCGTATGTCCAAAGTTAGATTCCGGCGGGCCGTGCA
>JANAVB010036947.1:17500-42021 GCA_029216955.1 Iris pallida
GCAATATGGAGGACAGGTTCAACAAAGTCTGAGATCGAGCATACAAGGATAGAGATTCAGGTCACAATCAAATTTAATTCAATTAAGTACAACCCAAGATATAAATATGATAAGAAAAGATAATCGAAGTCGATTTGGTCGGATTAAGGAAACTAGGATTCAATGATATTGAAAAACCCCTTTTAGAGAAAACAGGAAAAAAATTCATACGAAGTCAGCAAATCATCCCTCTCTAATACTATCAGTTTATCATTTGCTAAACCATATTCTTTTTTTTCTCACAAGTCCCAATATGAAAATCAACATCTATATAACTATCATCAAAATTTTATAACCTTCAGTCATCTAAACCTTTACCACAATCACCATAGACAAAATCATTAAGTTCCAAAACATTTTCCACGAAACATACCCCTCTTTTTAGGAGTCAACACTTATTCATTTAATCAAAATTTCAAATTCCTTCATCTCGTTTTAAATTAGATCCGAAACCTCTAAATCCAGTTTATGGAATCCTTGGACTTGTTTAAATCGAGTCTCGTATTCACTAAACTCCAATACCACTATGTCACATAAAATTTATTCTTTTTTTATAAATCAACCTTCATATTTTCTTCAACGTTCACCTTCAAATATTTTTTTTGAATTCTACAATTTTCTTCCAATCATGTAAAATAATTTCTATAACGTAAAATCCTTGTGTTCTCTCTGTCTCTAGTCACCATCTTACAATATCTAGTTCAATTTTGCATAATCATTTTATTCGATTAAATTCTCCTTTCCATCTCTAAATTTCTACATAGCCTTGTAATAGTTCCCAAGAATCAATAACAAAGATTTTTAAGTTCTCAAAACTAGGTTGACCTTAAACATCCTCATTAGTTTTGAAATACATCCATGAATTATTCATAACCCACTTTCTGTGATTGTTTCTAAATTGATAACATTTATTCTTCGATTTCATTTTAAACCTTTACCACATTTCCATTTCAAAATTTTCATATTTGACATCCAACACTCTGATTCCTACAAAATCATCATATGATAACCAATTACATTATTTTCGAACTAGATGATTTATATCACTTCCTCAACATTTCTCAGATAAAAAATGATATAAAGATTCAAGAGTTTTCAAGGTATAGCTGACAGAATTATATATGAGACAGGGAATTGATATAATCAGGACAGGTATATAAGACAAGGAATGATGGTAGTAAAAATATTGGCAGGAAAAGAATGAAAATAGAATCTGTTCTGCTTATCTATTTAAAAGAGGGACCCATTTTTTTTGAAACAAGAATTATAATACCAAATCCAAAATAAGGCCTAGCAAAATCATTGGTTTATTGTATTAAGAAAAAATAAATTTTTGTAAGAAGTTACACAAGGTTTATAAAAATAGCTAAAGCTACATCCTAAGTAAACAATGAGAAACAAAACAAAACAAAACAAAACAACAATAATTCCTTCTCTTTTTTTTGAATGACTGAAACAAAAGTAGCAAAAACATGTTCGAAAACATTTAAGGTACAATCTGATAATCATATGCGTCTATCCAAAATTATGGTACTCTAAATTCTCGTCATACTAGAGAGCAAGGCTACGATAATCACAGAGTCCTTGACTTATGCACATACCTCTAGAATCATGGTATTTAACATTTTCGCGATGTCGCTAGCTTGGCTGCGAAAACCTTAAATTTCTACACCCGAGAAATATATCCATAATCAGACTATATGTCCTCACCATACTGGCTAATGTGACTATAGAAGACAAGATTTCTATAACTTAGATGACCTAGCCCATATAATTTCATCTTGCCAAAAATTAAATTAAATCAACAATGAATACCAAAAAAATCAAATTTATCAACGAACATCAAAATTCAGAAATGAACAAAATCCTTCAAATCATATAACTACAAACTCCGATGCTATAGCTAACATCAAGATTCAAATTTCAACAATCTTCATCAAAATTAATAAATACAAACTCAAATTCAATAATAATCCATCAAAATCAAATTCAATAGCAGAAAGTAAAGATAAATCAAATCAAGAAAAAAAAAGAAAAGAGTTTTCAAATCGGAGTTAAACAAGATTCTAAAGGGTCGTCCCAGGAATCTCTCAAGGGTTCCTAACTGTGATTGAGTATCTTCAAAATATATCATATTCCTAGTGCAGGCTGTAGTGGTACTCTTGTTCGAATACCACTACATAAACTCGACCTGCATGGGCTACCACTAAAAACGTGTCACGACCCGTACCCTAGAGTTAGGGCACGAGAACGTAACGACGCCCAGCCTACGTCGCAGTGTCGGCAGTAGAACGTTGTCCTAGGTCACAACATCTAACAATATAAAGCTAAGCAGTTTATACTCCCCGAATGGGGGTGACATAGCAGATACAAATTCAATCACATCTAAGGTAGAGCATGATAAGGATAGATGAAACATGAAATCTAAAAGAGATACAGGAGATAGAAGTCTAAGTGTCTATGATACATAAACCCATAAATACATCTCAAAACTCAATACAGTACTCCACAAAGTAAAATACAACTCCAGACAAAATGAAATAACTACCTAAACAACCTCTAATGTGTCTCCTCTAGGCTAGTAGGAACCTCCAAGCTATCTGTAAAATTTATCAACAGGTCCAGTCAGGACGGGAGCGAGCACAAAACATCTCACACAGTTCATATCGAGTTAGGAAATATAAAGCATGCAATAGAGTAAAGTACATGAAACGCTGAAAGAAGAATGTATAGAAAACAGTAGAGATTTAATAACAGGAAATATCTAAATATGATAAGTAAGAACTGTAAGGAACATGTGATTTAGAGTACAATCTGGTTATATAAACGGGCTAGGAAAATGCAATGGTAACTCCATTGTACGTGGGTGTACAATAGACATATACAATAGTTATACAATGTTGTACAATAGGATTTGAGTACATAACCAATTCTACTCCCCCTCCCCAATCAATACACAAGGATCTACTCCAGTTACGTTATCTTATACAATAGTGTACAATGTTATACAATGGATGTACAATGTTATACAATAGTGTACAATGGTCTATCCCTGGGGCTCATGTGATAATGAGAGTACAATATGCACAATGAGTATACAAGGATATGGGTATTCAATAAATACAATATGGAAGTGAAACGCACGTCACAATATGTATTTAGTGAATACAAAGAGATAACATCTCAAAAGAAGATCCATATAGTACCAATCCGTGATAACAGTCGTGTCAGCATCAAGTACAGTAATCTAGAGCAAGAATATAAATCCATACAAGTATGAAACGGTCAGAGAATGTACTCGCCTGATATCTGAATGTCCAAAGTAAATATACTGTCCGAGGAGAGGTGTCTGGCTCCTAGTTAGAACAGCACAAGTCACAACATGTCCAGAAGGGTAATATAAAGCACTACAATGCATTCTACATGAATCTAGGTCAAACTAGGCCAAAGTCAACCCTTGGTCAACTCTGGTCAACTGTACTAGTCAAACTAGGTCAAACTAGGTCATGTCCTAACCCAGTAAGTCTTACTAGGCCTAACCAAGACTATCCTAGCAAGCACACATCAATACAAGGCTATACAAGCCAACATACACCCAACTCTATATAGCATGCAATTATTCAATACTCAAATAGACAAAAATTCACATTGGATAAACACTAGGTAATCTATTACTTTAAGCTATATATGTCTACACATATATAAACATGCATATATTAGTATTCAACATTAGGTCTATAATCATGGCATTTCAAATGGTTATATAAACTTATATATTACAACACAATATGCTAACATATATATAATATACATACATAACTAAGTTAACTATATTCATAAATACTTATTTAAGAGGCTATGTGTGTGTATGTGAACATAAAAAAGGGGCAAGTGAGGGTTAAATGGGCATACATAGTGTATACATATCAAAGAGTGTCAAAGTGTAAGTGAACAATGTGTCAAGTATGATAGTGTCAACATAGTGTAAGGGGGTACATGAGGTAATATAGGATTTGTGTTAACATAGAACGTTATATCTCATTAACTTGTATATTGCATACATTACATCTATTATTACATTACATTCATGCTTGCATTCATTCGTCATTCATTTATTCTCTTGCACTACTATATGCACCATACATTACATACTATGGAACCTACATATTTATTACAAGCCATACTTATACATGCTTACATTAGATAGGATACTTACACCTCATACATCATTTATTTAAATATTTACTCATGCTTGCATTCTCTATTTAGTTACATAATGTATATACATTAACATGGGTTAAAATTAAATAGAATATTATATTACACACAAGGGTGCACAAAATACATATGCCGAATAGTAACTCCTACTAATAATGAATACTATATCATCTCAGCATGAAGTAACTCTATGATTAAAGTATGTTATAGATCTATGTGTTAGCTTTCCGAAACTTTAAATGGATCACATTTTCGTTTCCGGAATCGCGAAAACACCGAGAACGCGTTTGTCTTTCGTACAGCTGACACTCAAATAATTCTCAAGAAAGTTACAGAAAGAATTAGGCCTATTAATACATATTTTTGGAAAGCTAACTTCAATACGCTTCTTTTAAAAAAAATGGGAGATTAAACCGATCTTTGAGCTAGAAGTTATGATATTTCGAAGTTAGGACTGAAATTAAAAACGTGGATAAAAATCATGACAGATTTAGATAGTTTGAGCCAAAAGAATACACAATATATATCCTAATTATCCACAACAATAATAGCAATAATAATATGAGGAACCACACTCAAAAACTTGATTATATAATCATCATGAACCATTTATTACATATATAAATATAGATACACTCTCATTACAATATATATATATATATAAATCTATATATGTAACATGAACACATCCACAACACAAAGGACACTCCTATGACCTCCAAATGGACACAAAATGGACACAAATGGAGATACAACCATGGGGGTCATTCCTATGGGTTCAAAATAGACCTATATGCATGAGAAAATGAAAAGGAGAAGGGATTTATACCTCCCGGTAGATCGAATCGAAGAAAAATCTTCCCGGAGCGACACCGACACGTAGAGATTCCAAAAGGACACGAACGAGCTCCGAATCCTCCCAAACTTGGGTAGCTTCCTCCTTGACTAGAATGGAGAAGGAAAGAAGAAGATTTGGTGGTGAAATAGAAAGATTTGGTGGAGAAATTGTTAGGAATTGCTCTCTAGGAATTTGGGGAAGAACAAGAGAGAGAAAAATAGATGGATAATGACAAATGGAAGGCTCAACCCTATCCTTATTGTGGCTGACCATAAATGTGGTTTTGTCCTATTAGGAAAAGTCTAAAAGCCCCTACTAACCTATTCTATGAGTATTAGGAAAGGGCTAATTGGTTGGGGCTAAATTAGTCATTCTAAAGTCTCTAATCACACTAACCTTATCCATAATAATTAGTCTAACCTCTAACTAAAATATTTCTATCATGTGGACTAAAATTAATATCATGTGGGCCATGCCTAACTAGTGTGTGGGTCCCACTAGAGTCAAACTTCCCCCGGGTCCCCGTTTCAAGTCGGATTGAGTTGAAATTTGAACCCGACTCAAATAACCCCAGAACAATATCATAAATAATAAAATAATATCAAAATAATTCAAAGAGGTCAAATGCAAAAATATTCTTAGGCCAAAAATGACATTAAAATATCATAATCACATGGTTAGGCTCTAGGTCAAACAGTCTCTAGGGTTTCACTAGCAAAACGTCAAAACCACAAGTCATTGATTTAAATAATGTTAAAATGATTTAAAATTACCAAAAATTATATCATGAATTAAATATCATTATTAAAATAATTATAAACACGAAATTTCAAAATTACCCCCAATCAGAAAATTAAAATAAAATATAAAAAAATCAACCCAAAATTTAGGGTGCTCACAAGTTTAATGATAGTTTTATTGAAGGCTTCTGCTAGCCCGTTAGCCGCTGGATTGTAGGCAATAGAGGCTACGTTCTGGATTTGATTCCTATCATAGAACCGATAGAATGCATGGCCAATCGCACTTATTTGAAGACGCAAACTTCTTGAAAAGTTTAATGATGGTTTTATTGAAGGCTTCTGGTAGCCCATTAGCCGCTGGATTGTAGGCAGTAGAGGCTACGTTCTGGAATTGATTCCTATCACAGAACCGACAGAATGCATGGCTTGCGAATTATGGACCATTATCATGAATGATCCTGCGAGGTAGGCCGAAGCGGTAGATAACGTAATATTTGATAAAATTGATCACGTTCGACGCCTTCACTTCGGTGAGCGATATAGCTTCCGCCTATTTAGAGAAGTAATCAGTTATGGCTAGGATGAACCGATGTCCTTTGGAGGATGACGGGTTGATTAGTCCTATGACGTCCATACCCCAGGCTTCAAAAGACCAAGATGTTGCCGTCAGGTGTAGAAACTCCGAAGGTTGATAAATGAAATTGGCGTAGAACTGACAAGCTCTACACTTTTTTGTATATTCAACAGCATCTGCTATCATCGTGGGCCAATAATAACCCATTCGTTTGAGGCGATCTTGTAATTTGGGGCCTGGTTGATGTGCACCACAAACTCCGTCGTGAGCCTCCCAGAGTGCATGTTTGGCTTATGTATCTGATAAACATCGTAACAGTAGCCCGTCTTAAGAGCATCGGTACAGTATCTTGGTAGTCGTGTCGTAGTAAAATCTGAGGGATCGTCTTTGGATAGACACTGCTTCCTTCGGGTCCTCGGGGAGGATTCCATAGACGGCGTAGTCTATGAAAGGAAATCTCCAGTCTTTAACATTGACGTTTGTTTTCGTTGTGTAACTGTGATAAATATGTAAGGTATTTTTCACACAAAATAGTTCTTGACCAGACACTCTGATCGACTGCTGAGTATTGGTAGGGACGGTCAAGGAAGCAGCAAGACCGACTAGAGCATCTGCTTCTATATTCTGTAATCGAGGCACGTGCTCGATGAAGAATCCAGTGAGAGTAGATGCCAACTTGATTATTGCTCTGTGATAGGGGATGAGATCTTCGTGACGAACTTCATAATCCGCTCGAACTTGACTAACTATTAGCTTGGGATCGCCATAAGCTTCTAGATAGTTAACTCTCAGTTATTTTGCAAGTTGTAGGCCGATTAATAGGGCATTATATTTGACCACGTTGTTGGTGCATGGTTCAACGAGAGAATATGCACGATGTATAACCAGATGATCAGGTGACACGAACACGATGCCTACTCCAGTCATAATATTTCCTTTGGGTCCTGTTCTTGATGCACCGTTGTCACGCCCCAGAACCAGAATACTGGAGAGCGGGGGAATGACTCAGCCAGCTACGTATTACGGGTAGATGAATACCGTATAATACGATCAATGCTGTCTAAAAGACGAGGGGGTGCATACTACATGAAAGTCTCACTATGGTCACTTCACATCTATTGTCTCAATCATTCAAATAAGAAATAGAAATATAGAACATGTAAGATAAAGCAGTAAGGCGTCCCAAATGCTTAGTCAAAATATTCTTGAGATCTGGCTTTATAAAATATAGCCAGATGATGTAGCAAAGTATACACAATTGTTTATCAGTTGCAGCCTGACTTAATTACAATTTTGTAAAAGTAAATACAAGACAATCTGACTAAAATGTCGTTGCCAAACGACAAAATATAAAGTAAGTAACAAAACGAGCGGGGAAGTAAGGAACCCACTCGAGTCCTCCTGCGATCATCCTTCTAGTATTGACCATCTTGGAGGTGGAAGTAAGCTGAGTCCTCGGAAACCGGCTCTAGATCTGGCCATGCAAAACCAGAGAGGTTAGACCTCAATAGCAAGTACCGCAAGGAAGCACGATATAAGGAATTAAAACCAGTAATAAGAGAATATAATATATAGGCCTCTGCTTGCTGCTAGGATTTACATAACATCACGACACTTCGAACCAACTTTCCAACCAAACAAGGACAGAAGTTGGCCCATCATGTCCTGACATTCTGATCATCTCAGTTAGGTAGCAGAGTAGGTACAGTACACAAACAAGTCAAATTAAACGGCCATGCAACTACTACGGCTTGCTACGGTGAGTTACAAGTTATCCTAGAATTATGCAATAGGGATTCCTCAATTTTTACTATGTACAAGCAAGGCTAGTCTATCCAATCAATTAATTGCGACAATCATGAATTAGACGAGTCCCAGCGGGATGCCCGTCATCAATATATAATAAATAATATAAGCAGATACCGCTCTCTGCCCGTGTGGTAGATTTGCAGTATCCGTGGGAACCAGCCGGCCTGTCGGACACTAATAGTCCCAAAGAGGGCTGCCATGTAAGAACTCGGGAATCCATTCTCTCCATGTAATCATTATTTTATTTAACTTAATAGCCCATATGTTGATTGAAATCCTATGCCGTGGATCATGGTCATTTAGAATGAGTACTTCCGTACAGAGTACGATATGCCCAACTCTACAACGATACCCGTGCGGTTATGTTGTAGGTCTTACATAGCGTAATGCAACAATCAAAACTAACCACGGAATAATCATGCCTTGACTATAGAGTACACATGTTGCTTTGTAAAAAAATAAATAAATTGAAGCCTGCACATGCCTGTATGCCAATATTCAGGATCGGTCAATCGATTATAATAGTTCATAGTTAATATGAACGTGTCTCATTCATTCAATTCAATAAGACGACTAGCCAGTCTCTTAGTTCCAACTAGGAACGCATGATCAATTATTAGTCAAGGTCACAATCAATGTTAATTAATGTCAAGATAACAATCAATGTTAATTAATGCCAAGATAACAATCAATGTTAATTAATATCAACTCGGGATAGAATCAGCCAAAGACATTATAGGCTAGGGTTTATGCGGCCAGGAAAATAAAAGCTCATACGGCCAGAATTTGCTTATGCGGCTAGAATCTGCTCATGTGGCCAGAATTTGCTTATGCGGCTAGAATCTGCTCATACGGTCAAAATCTGCTCATGCGGCCATGCGGCCAGAATCTGCTCATGCATCCAGAATCTGCTCATGCGGCCAGAATCTGCTCATGCGGCCAGAATCTGCTTATACGGCCAGAATCTGCTCATGCGGCCAGAATTTGCTTATGCGGCCAGAATCTGCTCATGCAGCCAGAATCTGCTCATACGGCCAGAATTTGGGTCTTCTTCTCCGAATTTCCTGAGAACAGAACCATGGAAGCCATAACTTCCAAGCTCTCTAAATCCTTCATTCCAAGCCCAAATCTGGACTTCCATAGGTCAAAATGGGATAAACGAAATTCTCTACAACATGGAACCATCAAAACTTGAAAAATAATAAAGTTACTAGATCAAAACCCAAAAAATCTGAAAATACATTAAACTTAGATCTACATGAAATGAGCCATGGAAATTGAAAATGCTAAGTACTAAAGTATCTAAGAATCTTGAGAGGAAGACAATGGAACAACAAAAATGGAGATCCATCAAGAAACAAGTTGGCACTTGCCGAGCTCTCCTAGGTTGGTGGGGGAGTTATGAGGAAGAAGAAGAGTAATGAGAAGAAGTAATGAAGAGAGAGAGAGAGAAAAAGGGGATGAGGTTTTAAATAAAGGAGTGGTGGTAGGTGGGGAGTTGGGTTCATGTTGAACCATCCAAGGTCGAAAAATAAACCAACTCGGACCGAACCCAAAATCAAAGCAGAAAGTAAAATGCTGAAAGTAAAATTGCAGGAAAATTAATTAACGTGAAATTAAAAGAATTTTAAATACGGATTAATACATAATATATATATATATATATATATATATATATATATATAATAAATTTATTAAAGCAGTACATGAATTAAAAATACGTATTCTGGGAACGGGAAGTGACATCTCTACCCTCCTTAGAAAAATTTCGTCCTCGGAATTTCAAATCCAAGCATGATAAGAACATCAAAGCTAAACTAATCTAAGTACAAGCAATTAGAGCAAGCAATCATTTTACAATGTCAATAACAAGTAATATATCTATGTTTAACAATCTATGACATGAAGCAATTCTACTCATAAGGTGACAAGCATGAGGAGTTAAAACAATCAAGGTATACAGAGAGAGATATACCTTGTGAGTCAAACAGGTACGGATACCGTGATAGGATATCATCCTCACGTTCCCACGTTGACTCTCCTAAAGAGTGATGACCCCAAGCAACCCGGACAAGGCTAATTGTTTGGTTCTTGAGTATCTTCTCTCTTCGGTCCAAGTTGGACACAGGTTGCTCCTCGTAAGACAGGTTGGTACCAACAACCAGCTCAGAATGATCAAGGATATGGTTTGGGTCTGATACATACCTTCGCAACTGAGATACATGAAACACGTCATGCATCTCTCGTAACGAAGGTGAAAGGGATAAACGATAAGCAACATCGCCTATCCTATCAAGGATAACAAATGGGCCCACGTACCACTGACTCAACTTCCCGCGAATGCCAAACCTAATGACTCTACGGGTAGGTAAGATCCACAAGAACACGTGGTCCCTAACAGAAAACTCTAGCGGCCTACGATGCTGGTCCGCCCAATGATGATGTCGATCTTGCGCAACTCGAAGTCGTTCTCTAATTCCCTTAACTACTTCAACTGTTTGAACAATCATTTCTGGGCCTAGCATCTTCCTCTCCCCGATATCATCCCATGCTAGTGGCAACATACACTTCTTACAATATAGAGCTTCGAATGGCGCCATTTGGATACTAGCTTGATAATTGTTGTTGTACGAGAACTTGACTAAGTGTAGGTGGCTCTCCCAAGACCCTCCAAAATCCAGAGTGCACGCTTGCAACATATCTTCTAAAGTTTGAATTGTTCTTTTTGATTGCCCGTCTGTCTGGGGATGGTAAGTCGTGCTAAATCTTAACTTGGTACCCAGACTATGATATAAGCTCTTCCAGAAATGTGATGTAAAACGGGTATCTCTATCTGACACAATACTGACAGGGACTCCATGCTGCCTGACTATCTGTTGCATATACAACTCTGCCAACTTTTCTATAGATTGCCCTTCTCTAAAAGGAAGAAAGTATGCCACCTTCGTAAGCCGATCTACTATCACCCAAATGACATCTTTACCACTTGGCGATCGTGGTAAACCGGTCACAAAGTCCATGGTAATATGCTCTCACTTCCATTCTGGAATAGAAAGTGGTTGCAATAATCCAGTTGGCCTCTGCTGTTCTGCCTTCACTTGCTGACATATCAAGCAACGGAAACGAATCTAGCTATCTCCCTCTTTATTCCGTTTTACCAGAAGTGCTGCTTGATATCTTGGTACATCTTGGTCCCTTCAGGGTGTATAGAATACTGAGAACTGTGAGCTTCTGTCATAACCTCCTGTCTGATATCTCCACTAGGTACACATAGGCGCGATCCAAACCTAAGGGTACCATATTCATGAATTATCATCTCCTTTCTGAGTCCTGACTCACATTCTGTCCTAAGCTTTTGAATCCTTGGGTCCTGTGCCTGAGCTGCCTTGATCCTGTCTACCAAGTCAGATTGAACTTATAGACTTACCAGAATTCCTACATCGTTAGGAAGTACAACTTCGATGCCCATCTCCTGAAGGTCTTCTAAGATATGTTTCTGTGTTGTCAACATAAATACGCCGCCTCTTCTGCTAAAAGCGTCTGCTACCATATTAGCCTTGCCTGGATGGTACTGAAGCTCCACGTCATAATCTTTGATCAACTCTAGCCATCTTCTCTGCCTCATATTCAGTTCCTTCTGAGTAAAGATGTACCTCAGACTTTTGTGGTCTGTGTACATGTCCACTCGATCACCATATAAGTAATGCCTCATAGCTTCAAAGAAACACTACTGCTGCCAACTCCAAGTCATGAGTTGGATAATTCTTCTCGTGGTCTCGAAGTTGCCTAGATGCATACGCTATCACCTTCTCATGTTGCATGAGGACACATCCAAGTCCTTTACCTGACGCATCACAATATACAGTAAAACCTTCAGGTCCAACTGGCAATGTAAGAATAGGTGCTGATATCAACTTCCGCTTCAAAGTCTCAAATAATGCCTGACATTTTGCCGACCAAATGAATGGCACATCCTTCCGTGTCAAGCGGGTCATGGGTGCTGAAAGCCTTGCAAAGTCTGACACGAACCTTCTGTAATATCTTGCCAATCCTAAGAAACTCTGCATATCAGCTACGGTCTTGGGTACTGGCCAACTCTCTACTGCTTCTACCTTCTTGGGATCCACTGCTACTCCAGCTCCTGATATGATGTGACCCAAAAATGAAATATAATCCGTCCAGAACTCACACTTGCTGAGCTTGGCATACAACTAGTTCTCTCTCAGAACCTGTAATACTTTCCTGAGGTGGTCTTCATACTCCTCTTCACTAGCAGAGTATACAAGAATGTCGTCGAGAAACACTATGATAAACTGATCTAAGTACGGCATAAAGATGCGGTTCATCAAATCCATAAATATTGTTGGAGCATTGGTCAAACCAAACGGCATTACCAAGAATTCATAATGCCCATACTTCGACCTGAACGTTGTCTTGGGAATATCCTCCTTCCGAACCCTCACTTGATGATACCCTGAACGAAGATCTATCTTGGAGAAAACTCTAGCCCTGCTTAACTGATCAAATAAGTCGTCGATCCTGGGTAATGGGTACTTGTTCTTTACTGTTGCCATGTTAAGCTTCCTGTAGTCAATGCACAACCTGGATGATCCATCCTTCTTCTCCACAAGTACCATCGGTGCTGCCCACGGTGATATGCTAGCTTGGATGAACTTCTTCTCCTTCAGTTCCTCTATGTGCTGATATACCTTGGCCTGCTCTGAATCCGCCATTCTGTAAACTCGATCTGATATCGGTTTGGTTCCAGGTGCCAATTCTATACTGAACTCAATATCTCTAACCGGTGGTAGACCTGGAAGTTCTTCAGGAAATACGTCTAGAAACTCTTCAACTACCTTCGGAACTTGAACTTCTTCCATTGCCGTCACTACTCCCTGCTCTGGTTGAGTTGCCACTGATCTGACTAAGGTGAATCTCTTCATGCCTGGAATATCAAAAGATACACTCCCTCTATGACAATCTATTATCGCATGACTGTCTTTCAGCCAGTCCATGCCTAAGATAACGTCGAAATTTCCAACAGGAAATTCTATCAACCTGGCGGGTAAGGAATGCCCACAAACTACAATGCTACATGCTAAAATAATTCTACTAACTCCTATGAGTCCATTACCAGTAAGTATATTCAACCTTCCTGGCAATGCCTCGAACTCCATTCATAGCTATTTCGTAAATTGTGCAGATATAAATGAGTGTGATGCTTCCGAATCAAACAATGCTAACTGTGGGATATGAGGCAACGAGAATGTTACCTGCCACAACTTCTTCCGATGCCAATGACTCTTCCAAGGACAGAGTGAATGCCTACCCTCGACCTCCTTGTTGGTTCCCATGCTGTGGCCTAGCATGGTGTTGCTGCTGGCCCCTTCCTTGATGATGCTGGGGTGGTCTATGTTGGTGTTGTTGCATCGGCGGTCCTTGCTGTCGAAACATCCGAGCCTGTTTCATGAACGGACGCTGTGCCAACGGTCTTACTGCTACCGCTGGTCCTCGATACTATCCTGCCCCTGGTGCTAGCAGAGCAGAAAATTGTTGCATTGGTCCTCCTGATCTTGAATTTATAGGACAGGTGGTAACCCGATGATCTGGATTTCTACATATCAAATACTGTCCGTTCAATGTCCGACACACATCTCTAGTGTGCCCTACCTTCCCACAATAAGTGCAGCCCGCTGGGGGTTGCTGGTTCTTCCTCTGTTGCTGTTGCTGCTGCCTTGGTGGTGCTGGCCCTCACATCGCCATATCGTGAATGTAGACGCCAAGGGACAGTACTATTGTTCGGGGTGCTACTCCCCCTCCTCCTTCAATCTGACTGTGGGATCTCTTCTGACCCTAGGTCCTGGCTGCAATCCTCTGAATGGTGATCTCATGCCTTCAGGTTGCCGTCAATACCTCATCGAAAGTTTGGTAGTTGTACCCTTCTATCAATTGCAAGAGCTCAAGATGAAACCCTTGCTGGAACCTTATAGCCCCCTGGTTCTCCGTTGCTACCATCTCTGGGGCGAACCTACTCAATCTGCAGAACTCCGCTGCATAGGCATCTACCGTCTTGCCGGCCTGCTTGAGGTTGATAAACTTCTGTTGTAGCTCAAACTGTGCCACAACTCCATAGTACTTCGTCTTGAATCTTGCGGTAAAATCGTCCCAAGCAACAGGATGTCTGATGCCTACTTTCTCTGATTTCTACCAATCACGTACGAGATCCTGAAGTAACAACTTCACTAGATCCACACATTCTTCTGCTGGTACCTTAGCTGCTGTCAAAATAGCCTCAATATCCTTAAGCCATGCGTCAAATGAGATGGAATATTCAGTGCCCTCAAAACGACGGGGGTTGTACTTGCAAAACTTGGCTGACGCTCCTGAATCTGTCCTGGCCCCTCTTTCCAAAGCCGTCTGCAATCCTTGGTTGAGTAGTACATTTTGCTCCTGCAACTGAGCGTGCATGCACTGCTGGGCTAACATCTGATGTTGCTGAGTAGCCATCATCCCTCTCATGATCTCCAGAAGGACCGGTGTATCCACTTCCACGGGGGGTAGGTAGAACTGTTGGTGGCGGTGGAACCTCCGGATACTACGATCCAGCTGCTGCTTCCACTATCACCTCTTCTTGGATAATCTCCTGAGGTAGTACTGGCCCTTGTTGCTGATCAACAAGGTCAGGTTGCCCTTGCTGCCCTTGTTGCTGCCCAGTCCTGACAGATGCATACGAGGTGCCCCTAAGAAAAGGGACAAGCAAACGATCAAATGACCGGACATGAAGGATCAATGAAGCCAAAGGATACCGGAATGTCAAGCTAAGGTTGAGAACAATGAATCATGAGATCAAGGGAGAACATGTGTGATTGAGACATTCTGTAAATCAAAACACCCCACAAGTCTGAAATCAGACCTGCATGGGCCACCACTAAAACCTTGTCACGCCCCAGAACCAGAATACTGGAGGGCGGAGGAATGACTCAGCCAGCTACGTATTACGGGTAGATGAATACCGTATAATACGATCAATGCTGTCTAAAAGACGAGGGGGTGCATACTACATGAAAGTCTCACTATGGTCACTTCACATCTATTGTCTCAATCATTCAAACAAGAAACAGAAATAGAGAACATGTAAGATAAAGCAGTAAGGCGCCCCAAATGCTTAGTCAAAATATTCTTGAGATCTGGCTTTACAAAACATAGCCAGATGATGTAGCAAAGTATACACAATTGTTTATCAGTTGCAGCCTGACTTAATTATAATTATGTAAAAGTAAATACAAGACAATCCGACTAACATGTCGGTGCCAAACGACAAAATATAAAGTAAGTAACAAAACGAGTGGGGAAGTAAGTAACCCACTCGAGTCCTCCTGCAATCATCCCTCTAGTATTGACCATCTTAGAGGTGGAAGTAAGCTGAGTCCTCGGGAACCGGCTCTAGATTCTGGCCATGCAAAACCAGAGAGGTTAGACCTCAATAGCAAGTACCGCAAGGAAGCACGATATAAGGAATTAAAACCAGTAATAAGAAAATATGATATATAGGCCTCTGCTTGCTACTAGGATTCACATAACATCATGATACTTTGAACCAACTTCCCAACCAAACAAGGACAGAAGTTGGCCCGTCATGTCCTGACATTCTGATCATCTCAGTTAGGTAGCAGAGTAGGTACAGTACACAAACAAGTCAACTTAAATGGCCATGCAACTACTACGGCTTGCTACGGTGAGTTCTAAGTTATCCTGGAATTATGCAATTGGGATTCCTCAATTCTTACTATGTGCAAGCAAGGCTAGTCTATCCAATCAATCAATTATGCCAATCAAGAATTAGACGAGTCCCAGCGGGACGCACGTCATCAATATATAATAAATAATATAAGTAGATACCGTTCCCTGCCCGTGTGGCAAGTTTGCAGTATTCGTGGGAACCAGCCGGCCTATCGGGCACTAATAGTCCCAAAGAGGGATGCCATGTAAGAACTCGAAAATCTATTCTCTCCATGCAATCATTATTTTATTTAACTTAATAGCCCCTATGTTGATTGAAATCCCATGCCGTGGATCATGGTCATTCAGAATGAGTACTTTCGTACAGAGTACGATATGCCCAACTCTACAACGATACCCGTACGGTTATGTTGTAGGTCTTACATAGTATAATGCAACAATCAAAACTAACCATAAAATAATCATGCCTTAACCATAGAGTACACATGCTGCTTTGTAGAAAAATAAATAAATTGAAGCCTGCACATGCCTATATACCAATATTCAGGATCGACCAATCGATTATAATAGTTCATAGTTAATATGAACGTGTCTCATTCATTCAATTCAATAAGACGACTAGCCAGTCTCTTAGTTCCAACTAGAAACGCATGATCAATTATTAGTCAAGGTCACAATCAATGTTAATTAATACCAAGATAACAATCAATGTTAATTAATGCCAAGATAACAATCAATGTTAATTAATATCAACTCATGACAGAATCAGCCAAAAGACATTATGGGCTAGGGTTTATGAGGCCGGGAAAATAAAAGCTTATGCGGCAAGAACTTTCTTATGCGGCCATAATCTGCTCATGTGGCCAGAATTTGCTTATGCGGCCAGAATCTGCTCATGCGGCCAGAATCTGCTTATGCGGCCAGCATCTGCTCATACGGGCCAGAATCTGCTCATGCGGCCAGAATTTGCTCATGCGGCCAGAATCTGCTCATGCGGCCATAATCTGCTCATGCGGCCAGAATTTGCTTATGCGGCCAGAATCTGCTCATGCAGCCAGAATTTGGGTGTTCTTCTCCGAATTTCCTGAGAACATAACCATGGAAGCCACAGCTTCCAAGCTCTCTAAATCTTTCATTCCAAGTCCAAATCTGGACTTCCATAGGTCAAAATGGGGTAGAACGAAATTCTCTACAACATGGAACCATCAAAACTTAAAAAATAACAAAGTTACTAGATCAAAACCCAAAAAATTTGAAAATACATTAAACTTAGATCTATATGAAATGAGCCATGGAAATTGAAAATGCTAAGTACTAAGTATTTAAGAATCTTGAGAGGAAGACAATAGAGCAACAAAATGGAGATCCATCAAGAAGCAAGTTGGCACTTGCCTAGCTCCCCTAGGTTGGTGGGGGAGTTATGAGGAAGAAGAAGAGTAATGAGAAGAAGTATAAAGAGATAGAGAGAAAGGGGATGAGGCTTTAAATGAAGGAGTGGTGGTAGGTGGGAAGTTGGGTTCATGTTGAACCATCCAAGGCCGGAAAATAACCAACTCGGGCTGAACCCAAAAGCAAAGCAGAAAGTAGAATACTGAAAGTAAAATTGCAGAAAAATTAATTAACGTAAAATTAAAGGAATTTTAAATACAGAACAATACATAATATATATATTAAATAAATACATTAAAGCAGTACATGAATTAAAAATACGTATTCTGGGAACGGAAAGTGACAACTGTCAAAGAACATTCGCCAAATGGGGATTTATTCAGTTGCAGTGTTAGACTCTACTACTTCATCGGGGATTCGTCGTAGAGTTTGAAAAATTCTGGCACCGGTTGAGCTGCTAGAAAATCTGCTAATGCTTGACCTTTTATTGCCTTTTGAGGAACGAAGAGCATATCGTATGGAGTCAACAGCATTTCCTATATAGCTAAACGGGAATTGAGAGAGTCTGGTTTAGTCATGAGTATTCTGAGAGGGTTGACTTTAGATATGATGTGGATAGTCTGCCAGACACATAGTGGCGTATCTTCTGGATGGCAAATACCAGTACAAGGCATTCCTTTTCCACACGTGTGTATCTGTGCTCGGCACTCACCATTGTGCGACTGAGGTAGTAGATTGCTTGTTCATGGTCGCCTTCATTCTTCTAAGCTAATAGGGTGCCAAGAGAATGGTCCATAGCGCAGACATATAGTAAGAAAGGCTTCCCTATTATTGGAGCTACCAATATTGAGGGCTTGTGAGATACTTCTTGATGTCGTCGAATGCGCGTTGACATTTTTAGTCCAGACGAAAGATACGCCTTTCTTCATGAGCTGAGTGAATGGTTGACACCTTCCAGAAAGGTTCGAAATGAATCGTCTGA
Organism: Iris pallida; assembly: GCA_029216955.1. Lineage (NCBI taxonomy): Eukaryota > Viridiplantae > Streptophyta > Magnoliopsida > Asparagales > Iridaceae > Iris > Iris pallida. The sequence goes on from JANAVB010036947.1 coordinate 35,830, forward strand.
TATAGGCTAGCCTTCCTTGCAGTCCGCATAGCTCTTTGAGGTTTCTTAGAGGATGCATATCGAGGATAGCCTTCACTTTCTCTGGGTCAAGATGTATACCCTTTAAAGTGATGACGAAACCAAGAAACTTGTCGCTGGAGACTCCCAGAAAAGACTTGGTTGGATTCATCTTGAGTTGATGTGCACGCATTAGTTCGAACACCATTCTCAAGCCTTGGAGGTGGTTGCCCTTGAGACGACTTTTAACTGCGATATCGTCTACATAGCACTCCACTGTTTTGTGCAAATGATCGCAAAAAATTATGTTCATGGCTCGCTGGTATGCCGCCCCTATATTCTTCAATCCGAAGGGCATCACCATATAGCAGTATATACCCAACGATGTTCAAAAAGATGTGTGCTTCTCATTGTTGGAGAACATCTTGATCTGGTTGTAGCCTGAGAACCCATCCATAAAGTACATTCGCTCGAAGTCACAAGTATTGTCGATCATTACGTCGGTGATCGGTAGAGGGAACTCGTCCTTCGGACATGCAGAGTTAAATTACGGTAATCGATACAGACTCGAACTTTACTGTTCTTTTTTATGATTGCATCAATATTGGCAACCCAGTCAGGGTGTTGTTCTTCGTGAATGAATCCACTAGCAATGAGCTTCTTGACTTCATTTTTGATGGCCTCCATGATATCTGGTCGAAATCGTCGTTGTTGCTGCTTCACTGGTTTAGCTTTAGACGAAATATTTAGGCGGTGCATGGCGACTTTAGGGTTCAGACCTGGAATGTCTTCATAGCTCCATGTAAAGATGTCGATGTATTCTCTTATAAGCTGTATAAGAAATTAGCGTTCATCGCCAGATAGACTTTTGTTGATGAAGATTGGTTTAAAAGATGATTCATCTCCTAAATTGACTTGGATGACTTCGTCTTCGGTAGGTGGTTTACGTTTTCGAAGCGCAGCTCTCACCTAGTATCTATTTTTTGAGCCCATTGTTCAAGCTTGATCTATTGGACATCGTCCGCAATTTGGTCAACGGAAACCATGTTGACGGACAGAGTTGCTTTGAGCATGTCGCTAATGCTGGAGTATGAGTCCCAGAAGTAGGAATCAGAAGAATGAGAATAATGATCTACTTCTTATCTGATCTTTCGGGAGTTGTTGGAGGAGTGACATAACCCTGACCAACACCGTTTCTTTGATAGTAGTTCTTGGGTTTGCCGGGAGGAACGAAGTGTCGTATTGGCAACCGTCGTCCCCGGCCGTAATTTAGTCCCTGGTTGCTTTTAATGTCATATCCCATGTTCTGGATAATATTCTTGGCCTGCCAACTATATCAAAAAAGTTGCATTTTCCTATAGTCGTAATCAACTTCCGTGTTGTGCTTAGGAGAAGTAGAGACCGGAATGAACTTTATTTCGTCAATTATTCAACCGAAGATAATTAGTTCTTCATCCTTCTTTCTGGATGGGACGATGAAGTAGTGGATATCTTCTGGGTAAACTTTTTTCTACAAATGAGGCATCATGACCGGCATGCAGAGGTATGGTCCTATGCCGTGCTCTAGAGCGTATATCGTATCTATGTAGTGGTTTACAGATTGATAGACATCGGAGTAATTCAAGGATAAACCTTTACTAAGAAAATACGTAAGTTCTTCTTCAGGGATAACATCATCCGCTGAAGGTACATTATTAGGTATTGATATACTCATTGAGAGGATCATCATCTGGAAGAGGAGCCACAATTTTGGCCAAGTTCACCACGTAGGGTAATTCTTCAGGATTGGGAGGACGGACTTCAGCAGGTTCCTCCGAGGTGTCTTACGGAGAGTGATGGTCAATGGTTTGACCTTGTCAGGGTTCTTATTTTTCACCAGATTGTGAGAGACTTTGGACTACTTTTTGTAGTACATCCTTTGACTCGGATAATCAGGAGACCATCATTGGAGGATGAACTTGCTTCAACTTCATTGTCAGCTTCATTGCTGTCATCCTTGGGGGGCTGAGATTGGTAAAGTAACGAATCTCTATAGTAGGCTTCGATGCCCTTAAAAGGATCGATATTGGCAAATTTCGTCTTTACGACACCATCGCTATTGACGTACTTAAGCACTGGTGAAGTATGAAAAGAACGATCATGTTCTTATGTATCCACGGATGTCCCAACAAGACATTGTAGGATACGTTGGCATCGATCACATAGCAGGAAACCTCCGTTCGGAGATCACCGATCTGGCACTTGAGATGGATCTTGCCCAGCAGATGGCTTCGACCAGTATTGAAAGCCATGATGGTTGTATTGGTTGCAGATAGCTTGTGCAGAGGGATTCCTAGAATTTGAAGCAAACTTCTAGAAATAATGCTGAGGGAGGAACCCGGATCGATGTACATGCAGTCCACCTTGATCGCCCCGATATACCCTATATAATACAGGGGTCTTATCATGATGATGATTTTTTTAGTAGCATGTCCTCCTGTAAAAGGTGATATTGGTCACCACTTCCATAGTACTATGGCAGTAAGGACAGGAGACAGGATCTTCAGCCGGGCTTTGACTTCAGCGAGATAAGAGTCGGCATGTAGTAATGCCCCACTTAAGGCCTTTCGTGTTTCTTTGAAGAGTCGTAATAGATCGAACAGAGACAACCTGACAGGTGTATTGGCCAACTGTGCCAGTATGTCAAAGTTGTAGGACCGATCCATGCCTTCGGAGCTGGCTCCTTCAGAGACTTGTCAAACCGCATCTCCTTCTGCTTGGCTTTGTCCGTAGTTGAAGGATTAGACGGGCTGGCTTCTGAGCTTGTGGGGACAGCAGGAGCTTGAGAAGGTACTGCTTCTTCTTGTGCGGGATCGTACGTCCGAAGATAAGATTTTCCGATCGCGTCTCGCTAGATAGAACCTTATAGATGGGAGAAGACACTATATGGCATGGCTTGTATTTCGCCCCTTTTCTTTGGAAGGTACCACCCTCTGCGTCACTTCTTGCACAAGGTCCGAATGGACCCACATGATCTCACCAAGTTCGGTTGTGAGTGGCACCAAGGTTGAGTTGCAAGCTGGCGGTAGGTTGACGACTTCTATTTTTGCCTTGGGAATCAGGACCACGTCGTCTGGGACTTCTGTGGGAGGAAAGTCACCAAACTGAAGAGAGATAATGTTAGAAGATACGACCTTGTCTTCAGCTTCGAGGTTGATCACTTGGCTGTCGATAAGCTATTGTATCTTCTTCTTCAGGACGATGCAGTCCTTGGTGGAATGATGCACGTACTGATGATAGAGACAGTACTTGGGATCGTTGAGTTGGTTCGCCTCTGCAAGACATCGTGGTGGAAGCAATGTCAGTTTATTACCCTTCGTCAATGTGTAAAAGATGGTAATAACATCACTTCATCAAAGGAGAAGGTCTCCTTAGGCTTGTCGGAGGCGCCCTAAGAATTGGAAGCTCCTTTGGAAGTGTCGACCTTCAGGACTTCTTTTCCTTTACCCCCACGGACATGGATAGTTTGAGGATGCTTGCCCTTGTCTTCGGATTTGGGTATTTTCAACCCTAGTTGTCAAATCCCTATTTTTAAAATAGTATTTGACTGTATTTGTGTATTTGAAAAATTTTGAAATTGGGTATTGTAAAATTTTATTATTAATTATTGGAGGTGAATTTTTTTCATTATTATATGCTACTATTATTTTCTTGATCCTAAATTTACCCCTCCAAAATATCTAAATCCCCTACCTAACCCCCTCTCCCTCTCTTCACTCTTTCTCTCTCCCGCTCATCTCTCTTCCGATCCCTCTCTCTCCACCCCGACCAGCCCGAGCTCCCCACTCTCCCCCTCGAGCTCCCTTTTCCCCTCATTCAGCCAGTACCACCGCCCCCAACAACCTTATTATCTACCACCACCATCATCGTCGCCGTCTCCCCCACGGCCGGCCTCCTCCGCGCGACCACCACCACCCGTGGCCGCCGCCTCCACTGCCAGTGCCACCGTCTCCCCCACTCCCTATAGCTACCACCACTTCTAGCACTACAACCATCATCGTCGCCATCTCAATCCTCCCTCCGCCGTCGTGAGCCCCCTGCCGTCGCTGTCGACCCCAGCTCCGACGACGACGGGCCTCCTCCGGCTTTTCCTCTCCCCCTGAACTTCCTCCTCCGCCAGTGGGCCGACCTGGCCGAGCAACCTCGCGTACGCTGGTGAGCCTCTCCTCCGGCCTCCTCTCTCTCTCTCTGTCTCCTCCTCCGCCGCGACCTGGCCGAGCCCCGATCTCCCCCGCCCCCTCCTTTCCGCTTCTCTCCGGCGGCCAGCACCACCGCCGTACCATTGTCGTGCCCGGCCAGCACTGCCTCGAGCAGCGGGACGCCCTTGGGCCCCGTACTGCTCGAGCAGTGAGCTAGCCTCGGCTGCGTGCTCTTCGGGCCACGTACCTCGGTGCACGCGCTGTCTCGAGCAGTGCGCTGCTCGATCCACGAGCGCCTCGTTCTGCGTATGCCTCGGTTTGCGTACACCTTATTATGTGTACCTTTTTGGTTTTCGTACGCCTTCGATTCATGCGCTGCCTTGGGCAGCGGGACGCTTCGAGCCCTGCGCTGCCTCGGGCAACGTGCTATCTCGGATTGTGTGTTGCCTCATTTTTCGTACCTCGGCGTTTGTGCCTAACTCGTGACCCATGCTGTCTCGGTTTACGTGAATCCGTCGATTTGCATGCCGTACCAATTTGTATGACACCTTGGACTTCATGTCGTCTCGATTTACGTACTCGCCTCGATTTACGTTTGCGTGATTCGTGCGCCATTTCGATATTCGTGATTCCTCGATCTACGTACGCATCTTGATTTATGTACATGTCATCTATGTTCGCCTTGATCTTCGTGCTACCTCGATCCTCGTATGCATCTCGATACACGTGCATATCTCGGGTTACATGTACGTATCGGTCCGAGTGCCTCGATTTCCGTGCCAGATCCCTGTGCTGCTTGCGGAACCCGCACGGTATAGCCTCCTGCCATCCTCCATGCTTTCTGTTATTATTTTATTAATTAATTCTAATAATTGTTTATTATGTGTTCTGAGGACCTCGATGGACGTGCTAGCTTGGATCCAGATCGCGAAGACTTGCTTACCTAGCCGAGCCCTCTAGGCAAGTATCCCTTGCTCATCGACGGCTCTTGCCCTCTCTCCTGGATTTTATTGTATTTAATTAATTTGTACTTGTAAGTTGTATAACCATGATTAGTGTAGCCTAGTAGTAGAACTGCCATAATAATAACTTAGGATAGCTTGGTCCGATACCGGGATAGACCGTATCGGACAACTCGGATGGGTCATCCACACCTCCGAGGACACGAGCATGACTTACTTGTACGGATTGTCCCTGTATGCCCCGTGTCTGACTCGCGGTCGGGTAACGGCTCTGGCTAACTATTCTTGTGGCTGTGATTGTGCTTGGGTTAGAACTATGGACATGTGTTGTGATGTCATGCGAGGCGATTTCTTGTTATATGTGTTGGCTTGGCGCCCAGTACGCATTGTAGCGCTGCTGGAGACCGAGACTTAGTGGTCTCGGGCTTGGTTTGGTTTCCAGTACGCATCGTAGCGCTGTTGGAGGCCGGGACTTAGTGTTCTCGGCATTACGGTTCTGCGGTGAGTTACGCCGAATGGATTTTAGCCCCAATTCGTAGGGTGCTCCCGTCCAAAATACAAAGGAGACTCTGTCGAATTTTTCCAGAATTCTTGATCAGGAATTCGGTTCGAAGGATTGGGCAGAACCGTTCCTTTGGTTTGTAGGACTGGGCTTGTGCATGTTCATCTTGGTATAGTATACTTGATCCCATTGCCTGCTAGGTAGACTCCATACTAGATTAGTCGCCTAGCTCCTGACCTGTCTTGTCCATCAGATAGCGTAAAGAGAGCGGTTCCACTCGGGAGACGGTCTGCAACCCTGGTCCTTATTTGGTTTAAGGGTTGTGGATTTGCTCCAGAGCGGTCCATATAATCCTTGCCACTTTCGACGACATTGATTACCGGACTCTTGTCCCTTGACCCTTCATTCTAGGAGTTGTCCTAGTCTAGCCAGATAGAGCTGACAGTTGTCCTATGTATTAGAATTGTGACTTTTGGATATGTCTGAGGATTGAGTATTATGGAAAGTACGATCGGGATATTAACTGGTGGATCTATGTGGATTCTTAGATTTG
>JANAVB010036948.1:0-44195 GCA_029216955.1 Iris pallida
TATCTTTGATGTAGTGCTTGGTGTATATGGCTTGTGTTCAAATACATAGTGCTATGGGTGTTTTTGGATGTTTGGAGAAGTCCAGGAGGAGTTGAAGCAATCGTACCAAGTGCAGCAATATTATAGTGGTTTTGGGCACTTTTTGTGCTCATCTGGCGTACATGTTATCGGTGTTTTGTTGATGGCTCGGGTTTAGCTGTGTAAGAGGAACATTTTAGAACTATGTGCTTGTTTTGATGGTTAAGATTGCTTATGACTTTGGAAAGCTTGGAGGTCCTATTTGATGGTCTCCTTTAGTCCTATGGCTGGTTGGCTTGGAAAACTAATGTGTGCTTCAGAGTTCTTAAGCAAAAGATGAGTTTTCTTAGGGTTCGCTAAGGATGCCTTTAAGGAGTCATCAAAAGGAAGGAGATTACAGAGGGTTTCATATTGATGGTGTATAATTTTTGTAAGGTTCTTTTGTTTTTATTCAATAAAGCTATTTCTTCCTTTGTCCCATGAGTATGTGGATGTTCTGGTTGTAATTGTTTGGATTATTGTACCTTGTTATTTTCGTCATTGTATTCGCGTGTGAGCTTTCGAGTGTCGTTTGTATCAGAGCTAAAGGAACCATCAGGATTTTAAATTTTTCGATCTAGATCAACGGTAGATGACATTGGTCCGCTCCCTATCTTCCTATATATGAAGGTGGTTACTTTTACGATTGTACCAAATGACCATAATGGTGGGAAGCAAAATAAAGTGGGAGCTAATGTTAAAGGAGCATTCGACATCATTTCCATGAAGTGGCTAGTTGAACGACAAGTAAGTTGAAGATTGTTGTATATGACTTGTGATTAACTAGAAAGTGCTACGATAGCCATCCGATGATAGCAGAAGTTCGAGAGGAGTCGAAGCAGCGTATCAGGGACTCATAAGAGGGACTCATAAGAGCCAAGGACAACAGGACGACATACTGTCGATATACCATAAAGTGTAAAAATGTTTCAACAATTTTTGGTTCATTTTTGTGCTCATCAAGCATTCTGGTGGTATTGCCATTGGCTTGGATTTGGTTGTGTACGAGGAACAGTTCAGATCTAAAGTGCTAGCTTTCGGCAGTCAAGATTCGTCCTAACTTTGAAAAGTTTGAGATTATATTTGAGGGTCCCCTTCAGCCCTAGGGTTGGTTGCTTTGAAGACTGAGGGGGTGCTTGAGAGTGGTTGAGTAACAAAATAATTTTACTTAGGGTTCGTAAGGAGACTATTAAGGGAGTCATCAAGAGGAAGAAGACAGTTCGTTGGAGATCTCGTAACTGAGGGTTTCACATTATGATATTGTTTTTTGCAATCCTTTTGAGGTTCTCTAGTTGATTCAATAAAAAAAATTCCCATTTTTTTCGTAGTAGGACGAACTTGACTAAACGATGTTAAATATTACATGTTTGTTCTTGTTACTATTGTTCGAATTATTGTACCTAGTTATTCTCGTCGTCTTAAGATTATTGTACGCGATCTTTCGCATTTTGCACAATATCGATATCTTACATTAAAGTTATAGGACCAGAAGGAAAATTTGGAGATCCAATGACCAAATTTCTACATTACCAATTGTTTCCTCAGTCATGGTTCCTTGGTTTGCATTCAGTGATAACGTTGCTGTCTTTTTAGCAGCAGTTACATCAAGCTAGTTGTCAAGTTTGTGTCGTCTTTGCCTAGTTGTCAAGTTTGTGTCGTCTATGCCTAGCTTGTATCCTTCTTGACGGGGGGGGGGGGGGGGGGTTTGCGCTGTGTGTGTGTGTGTGTGAAAGGAATTGGTCTTTCTTCTTGAGGTGGTCCTATAGTGACAGTTTTGGAATATGCTTCGAAACTCGATCATCATTGATCATTATTCGAACATCTTCAATCCTACTTTGTCCAGGAACTAGGCAAGGCAGTTTTGCAGCTTACAGTTGCTCATCATAGCTTAATTAGCCTGCTTCTTACTCAAGTATTTCTACCATTCTTTGCTTTCATAAGTTCTTCAGCTAACTAATAATTAACTTACGACGACTATTAGCAATTTAGGCAGAGGGTAGGCAAGCTGGACGACCGCCAGACTCCTCAATAGGAAAGGTCCTCGATCATGATCCAAGATGACTTACTAGTCCTGCCAACTCTTGCAATATAGAAGTCTAAATAGGCTCCACACCCAAAGTAGTACTCCGTATTAATGACTTTAGTAAGAATGCAGTTCAAAGAAGACATATATTCACTTTACATAGTACGTTTCAGTAACCAAAGTGACAATTATATGGTTCCACTTCCAACCATGGTTCATCTTTTTATTTGTTAATTTTTCTGAAAATATTATTTTCTAACTGATTGATAAAAATTAGTATTGGAGACAAAAAAATTCATAAAATTCGTTTAGAAAAACTTTTTTTTTAAAATTTTTCATTTATCGGTTCAAGATGTTTGACTTACAAATTTTGTTATAGACTCCGAAGACCCCCCGAGAATTCCGTAACCGGCCCTGAATTTAGGCACCTCAGAATGAAATCAATCATTTGGATGTTTGAAAAGTAGAAATGGTAAAATTTCAGTTAGGATGCGTTTGATTGCAAGGTGGAAAATGTGTGGAAAAGAAATTAATTTCATGGAATTATTTTCCTAGGAAAAAAATTTCATGAAATTTTAAAAAATTTTCATGGAAAACTTAATTTGGATGTTTGATTGCATTATTTTCCACGAAAATAGTTATTTTTCATGGAAAATGATATTTTCCTATGGGTTGGACAAGTTTCATTTTCCACCATTTTAGATGGAAATATGGAAAATGATAGTTTTTTGGAAAATAATTCCATGGAAAATATAAGCTATCAAACACTACAATTGGTGGAAAATTTGTGATGGAAATATTTTCCATGGAAATATAATCTATGTTTTCAAAATTCGTATACAAATGGGTAGGACTGGCACAGTCAAAAAAATTCTCATATATATTCTCCTAACAATTATTATCCCCAAGAAACATTACGCCAAAAGTGGTTATGACGAGACAAAAATTGTTGCTTAAGGGATGGATTAACATAAAGAACTTAAGGGATGGATTAACATAAAGAAAGTTGCCAAGTGATGGGGGGCTTTACATGGAGCAAGTGGGACAACTATCAGCAAGTTGAGCAATCCCATCTGCTATGATATATAGAGAAAGAAGGAAATGGATTTGGACATCCTAACTTAGAGCATCCACACGGTAGGGGTAAGCATTATTTGGTTTTGGGCAAAAATTGAAGCAAATCAATGGAATAAGAGATTTGGTTGGGTTTAAAAATAATGATTCGATTTCGGTTTTTAAAATAATAAAATTTGATTTGGTTTTAAAACTATCAAAAAAAATTTATTCAATTTCGATTTTAGTCCATAACTAAAAAAACCGAATAAGACTTATAAAATTATAAATACACACAATTCTATGTATATTTTGTGATTAAAAATGTGTATACTTGAAAAAAATAATATATATATGTTTTAAAGTCCAACTTTAGTAATTTAGCAACTAGTCCAACTATGGACACAACTTTAAAACACAACATATGCGTATACAAATTATAATTTTTAATATAATTTATCTACGATCCCAACTTGGATCGGACCTGTTAAACAATAGAAAAAGATCAACCGAATAAACCAAATTAATCGGATCAATTATTCAGTTCGATTCGGTTTCGGCTAATTCCGGTTTGATTTTAGATTTTTAGAATTTCGATTTTGATTAAGTTGAAACTGAATGCTCTAATCCACAGTTTCAAACCACTACCACTATGGGGGATTCGAAGCCGTGCCTTCCGGGACCTCCCCTACCTGCATCATACTTGCATCGTATCGCATCTCTACCGCATCCGTACTTGGGCTTGAGCTAAAGGTCCTCGGCACAACCACACACACACATATATATATTATAATATATATATATATATATATATATATATATTATATAAAACACAAAGGTTTTTGAATCCTAGGGCTGACTGTGCCAAGATAAAGAGTGGTTGGGATTTAATCTTGGTGAATCAACGGTTGTGGATGAGCATTATTGAGAATGTGGTTTTATGGAGAATTCAAAGAGTGGGATTTGCACTCATAATGGTTGTGGATGAGCATTATTGAGAGTGGGATTTTATGGGGAATCGTGGGGTTTATGGGAAATCCAAAGAGTGGGGTTTGCACTCATAATGGTTGTGGATGAGCATTATTGAGAGTGGGGTTTTATTGGGATTTAATATTTTGATGGGGGTCTCATAATTATTATTGTTCGTTTAAATTGGGGGTCCAAGATTTTGAGGGGAATACCTTAAATGAACCATGCCCTATGGGCACGGGTTATGACTATATATATATATATATATATATATATATATATATATATATATATATATATACAAAACACAAAGGTTTTTGAATCTAGGGCTGACTGTGCCAAGATAAAGAGTGGTTGGGATTTAATCTTGGTGAATCAACGGTTGTGGGGTTTTATGGGGAAGAGCATTATTGGGAGTGAGATTTTATGGGGAAGAGCATTATTGGGAGTGGGGTTTTATGGAGAATCCAAAGATGGGGATTTAAATTTTGATGGTTGGGATTTAATATTTTGATGGGGGCCTCATAATGGTTGTGGATGAGCATTATTGAGAGTGTGATTTTATGGAGAATCCAAAGAAAATTCACATCCAGCAGTGGTTGGGATTTAATATTTTGATGGGGGCCTCAAAATTATTATCGTTAGTTTAAAATTGGGGGTCCAAGATTTTGAGGGAGAATACCTTAAATGAACCATGCCCTATGGGCACGGGTTATGACTAGTCTATTATACAAAACACAAAGGCCTCGTTTGGTTGGCGGAATCTTCCGGTTGGGAAAGGAAAGTGATTACTTTCCTATGTTTGGACGCCCAAGGAATTGAGGAGGAAAGGAAAGTGATTCCAATGGAAGGAAATTAGGGGGGAAAGTGATTCCATCCATCCAAGGAAGGAATCACTTTCCCACATGAAGTATTCACTTTCCTTTCCAAATTCTTTGGCATTGCCAAACATCGGAAAGGAAAATCAATAGGAATTAAAGTTTCCCAAAGGAAAGGAAATTACAAGGAATTGATTTCCTTTCCCTTCAATTCCGCGAACCAAACGAGGCCAAAGGTTTTTGAATCCTAGGGCTGACTGTGCCAAGATAAAGAGTGGTTGGGATTTAATCTTGGTGAATCAACGGTTGTGGAATTTTATGGGGAAGAGCATTATTGGGAGTGAGGTTTTATGGGGAAGAGCATTATTGGGAGTGAGGTTTTATGGGAAATCCAAAGATGAGGATATTTTGATGGTTGGAATTTAATATTTTGATGGGGGCCTCATAATGGTTGTGGATGAGCATTATTGAGAGTGGGGTTTTATGGGGAATCCAAAGAAAATTCACATCCAGCAGTGGTTGGGAATTTAATATTTTGATGGGGGCCTCAAAATTATTATTGTTCGTTTAAAATTGGGGGTCCAAGATTTTGAGGAGGAATACCTTAAATGAACCATGCCCTATGGGCACGGGTTATGACTTATATCTATATTTAGTCAATAAATATATATTAATCAGCAAGTTGGAGTAACAATATTATATCTTTATTAGAGCATGTAGACCTTAAACACAAGGTCAAAGGTATCTGTGTATAATTCAATTTATTTTAATCAATTTTCTCTTATTTTATAATATTGTTATATTCTTTTTTATCAATCTTAACATTTGATATAAATAAAAACTTGGTGGAATAAATGTTGTACATTTCCTCCAACTATCTCAATATTTGTTATGACCAAATTGACTGTAACATTTGTTGTAACTAAAATGATCGCAAGATCTCTTACGACAACAAAAACAACATCATTTATATCATTTTTAATATATATGCATGAAACCAAGGCTCGAAATCAGTGTCATAATCAATTTCAACCCCTCCTAAAGAGAAGAAAGAATAAAAAGAAAAAATATTTATATTTGATTAAGAAGTCATTTCTTTACAAGTCTTATTTATATAATTCGACCTATTGTTACAGATTTTCGTCTATTAATAGGAAGATCATAATAAAAAAGGATCAAACTATGTCTTACCACTTCTTATGAGCATTAATTAGTATCGACAGTTTTAGCAGTTTCTGATCAAAGTACCTGATTATTCACTATCAAATAATAAAAGAGTTTTTTTTTTTAAAGTTAAAAAATATTTAATATATTTTGTCATAATTTTATATTAGATATTAATTTTTATTAATTTTAAATAGAATGATAGTATGGGGATGTTTTGTGTGTGTATATTTATATATATTATATATATATTATATATATATATATATATATATATATATTCGACAATGTTTATAATTTATTAATAAAAATTATATTATATACTATAACATTGTCACTGAAATTATTAACTTGACACTTTGTTTTATTTTTGTTTTTTTGCAAAACTGAGGAACAAAAAGATCTCGATCATTGGTCAGTATCATCAATAGCGTACTATAACGATATCGGTGTAGACAGTGTCGTGCCGACATAGGAAGATACTAAAACTATGAGTGAAATACATCATTCCAGCTTCTTCATTTTGCAAGGATGTTTGCATCGGGAGATGATGTACATGACATGAGCTTTACCTTACCATACAGACCTTCTCCTGTGTCCCAGACATGTTTCTAATAAGCAGCTCTCATGTCTCGACATCTCTTATCCAGTATCATTGCTTCTAATCCACTCACACCTACACCTTTTATAAATATACTAGTCATAACCCGTACCCATACGACATGGTTCATTTAAGATATTCTCCCTCAAAATTTTGGACCCCCAATTTTAAACTAACGATAATAATTTTGAGGCCCCCATCAAAATATTAAATCCCAATCACTGCTGGATGTGAATTTTCTTTGGATTCTCCATAAAATCCCACTCTCAGATAGGCCTGTCAATGGTAGCTTATTGGTCGGATATTGGCATTACCATATCCGAACCATTAACTATCGGATATATCCGATAACTATCCGATATCCGATCGGATATCAGTTTTGGCTACCGTATCCGTTACCGATAATTTTAACGGATATCGGATAATATCCGAACCAATAAGATTACTAAAAAATAATTTAAAAAGGGAAGAAAAAAAAATCAGAACCAACAGATTTTGTCAAGAAACAACATATTTCCACATTGAAACTACAGATTTTAATTAGAAACAGCAGATTTTCACATTTAAATATCAGAAGCAACATATTTCTACATTGGAACAGCAGATTTTGTCATATATATGTGCAAATTTTTACATTGAAATATCATAAGCAGCAGATTTTCATGCATACATTGAATATATTTGCACCAAAAAATTCTCCAATCAAGCACATATAACTAATAGTCTCATGCATACATTGAATATATTTTAAATTTATTAAATAATTTAAATATTATTGGTTCGGATATTATTGGTCCGGATATGACACTTACCGTATCCGTATCCGATATCCGATAAATATCCGATATGATATCCGAATTCGTATCCGTATCCGAAATTTCGGATATTTTCGGTTCGAATACGGATCGGATACGGATTTTCGGTCTACCATTGACATGCCTACTCTCAGAGCATCTCCAACCCTATTGTCTTATTTTGTGTTGTGAATCCTATGTGGCATAAGGCACAAGACAATGTCTTGTATATGTGGCAAAATTATATTCACAAATGACAATGAGTTTAAAAAGTCATCTCCAATGCAAAAGTATTGAGAAGGCAATATAAAGTAATTTTTACAACTTCCAAGACAACTTTTACTCTTCTACTTCTTTTTTTATAAATATTTTTATTCACAAATGATGATGTGGACATAAAGACATTGTGAAGTGCATTGTCTAGATCTAGACAACCAACTTCACATTGTCTTTGCCATGTCATTGCCATGTCAACTCTACACTTTATTTCACATATGCATTGGAGAAGTACTTTTGAAAAAAATGGTTGTCATTCCTATGTGGCAACCATTTTTTTTCAAACTCACAATAGGGTTGGAGATGCTCTCAATAATGCTCATCCACAACCATTATGAGGTCCCCATCAAAATATTAAATCCCAACCATCAAAATATTAAATTCCCATCTTTGGATTCCCCATAAAACCCCACTCCCAATAATGCTCTTCCCCATAAAACCCAACTCCCAATAATGCTCTTCCCCATAAAATCCCACAACCGTTGATTCACCAAGATTAAATCCCAACCACTCTTTATCTTGGCACAGTCAGCCCTAGGATTCAAAAACCTTTGTGTTTTGTATAAGAGATTGTTAAGCGGCGGAATACTCCAAACTCAAAACTAAAATTACAACAAACTCTCAGACTATATAATTTTAAACTAAGCAGTATTTTGGTAACTAGATTTTAACATAATAATAAAAATCATACAATTATTTTTAGATTATTTGGATTATTGTTCTCGGGCATCTAGTTCACGGGTTCGATACGAAGTTGGAAAATAAAATTTTGTGTTTGAGCCTACCTTCATAATTAGATTTTGAGAAATATAATATTTTTGAGTATATTGTCTAGTTTTTCTAGGTCTTACATAATTATATTATAATAATTTAATTGAGTTGGGTTGAGTTTCCATCTAGCAGAGATATCTCCAGTAGGGTTTGGCTTTTGGTCAAGTTGGATGAGAATTGGGTCTAGTTGAATCAGATCTAATTCGTCTAGTTTTGGGGATGGATTCGTGTCCGGTCCGAATTAGAGTTCAAGTTGAGATTGTGTCCGAACGTGATTCAGATCTAGTCATATTTAAGTCAAGTTGGAGTCAGGTTTGGCTGAATCTGGTTGGGTTCATGACCAAATTGAGTTCAAGGTCAGGTGTTGATTAAGTTAGTTTGGAAGATTTCAAAAGTAGCTTTGATGACGGTAGATGGGAATAACGAATTAATACCCACCCCCCTCTCACCTAGGGGTGTAAAATGGACAAAGTAGTCCGTTGTCCGTACGTGTCCGGCTCGATAAATGGTTCGACCGCGGACCGTCCGATTGATTAACGAACATAATTTGGACACTTTTTTTGGTCCGTTTAAAAATCGAATCCGGACACGGTCATATCCATGTCCGGTCCGAATTTGTCCGCGAACCGTCCGATAGTGGGGACTCATTTTAATTTTGCATCAATTATGTCATATTATTTTGGTTTTGCATTAATTTTTTGTTGTTCGGTCTCCATTTTTGTTAACCTTTTACTATTGTTTGTTGTATTCTATAACCTTCAATTGTATTTTCTTTCAACTTGATTTTTTTGTACCAACTATCAAGATATCTTAATAAAATAATAGCTTTTGGTAATATATTTTATTTGTCCGCGGACCGTCCGATTGAATTAACGAACAGTGGTTGTCCGTGTCCGTCCGACCCGAACTCGAACAGTGGACTGTCCGTGTCCGTCCGTCCGAACTCATTTTCATTTTCGGACCGAACACGGACAGTAGACTGTCCGTGTCCGTCCGACCCGTTTACACCCCTACTCTCACCTTGAAAGTAGTACTCCCCAATATATGGTGGAAAATGATGTTAAAAACAAGTTATTCTTATAAAATTTTAATTAGAATATTAAATACAGATATGAAATATGATCATCCATATAGAAAATTTGCTTTATAACATTTTAATTAGAATATTAAATACAGATATGAAATATGATCATCCATATAGAAAATTTGCTTCTTCTTGTCTCTCATATAAAAAGAAGAAAAAACAATCGTCCAATAGAATATATGAAGGGGACTGTTAATTGAGTTACTGATTACTATGGACTTGTAAAACTAATTCAAAACCAAGTGAACTAATGTCAATTTAGAAAAAAATATGGTCAACCATAAAAGAAACAGTAAATAATAGGACAAATAAATTAGTAAAAAAAAGATAATTGAAAATGATTGTCGAAAAGAACGAAGGAACCGTGCGTAAGCCCGAAGCTGAATTGATGGTCCCCCATTGAACACTTTCTGTAATCATCAAAGCTCACCCTTTTCGATGGAGGACGTCACGTCAGCCTCAGGCTGACGCAGGATTATACCGTCGTAAGGCATCGTTCAAAGAGAAAACCAAAACTTAGTGGGGAATACTCGGAGTCTATATCAAAATATGTCATGTTAGCGATTATTTAGTTGGGACATATGACAATTATAAGAGAGGGACATAGGTCTAGGTCTTAGACCCCTTTATCAAGGCACCATAAGTGGCATAGACCTTCCTAATAACCACCATTAGGGATAAACTCTATTAGAATTTTTTTTTAAAATATCATGGACTCATATGGAATTTACAACATGATCGTTTCTAAGTATGTACAAGTTGTGGGATCACATAGGGGCCTAAAAGTATCGAAGATTTTAAATTTTTTAACCTATGTATATAGTATATATTACTAATGTGAAATTTCTAATTTAAATTGATGTCTTCCTATCTTTTAGAAACTACAGTAATATAATATTTGAAATTAATTAAATTTTTTTTTTAGAATGACTAAAAAATAGGCCTATTTTAGTATTTGTACCAAATCTGAATGTCAGAAACAGTTCTCTGATGAGTATCCTCATTATTGTTTGGTTTGCTTTATTGACTGACCAACCGAAAAAGGTTTGGAGTCGATGCATCACAGAACAGTTTCATAATTCAATCAAGAAGAATGTATTCATTTTATTGGGACGTGGCACCAATTCTTCAACTCTTTAATAATTTGGAAGAGCTGTTATAGTTCGTTTCATTTCATGTTCAAACTCAACTTATGAGAACTTTCCACATGTACAACCTAGTATTCTTTAGAATTTCTATTCCATGTACAACACGAAGACAGAAAAAAGTTACAGCAGCTTAATTAAGCTGCTAATTGAGGATAAGACCAACCAAAACAATCGTGACTTTGACGTGCGTCTATTCTTGATCAAGTGATCAACTAGGTGGGGGGATTATATTGACAAAATTGCATGTGAATGGGAATCGTGCACGAAATCGTGAACGTGACCTTGTTATTGGCTCCAACTATCTCCTACTAGTGCCTGATCTCACTCCTACCAATGAAGATCACCACGTCAACACGATCCGCCGTATGACTTCTGGAGACAATATTGGACAAATTTGAGCCGTATGAAAGTACTTAGGTACTGTAATATTTTGAAGTGAAAAGGACACATATATGAGTTTCTTTTTTCATCCACCAAAATTTGTACGTTTGTTCACCATTTCATTTAAAAATTATATATGTAAAATTAGTAGACACAATTTGTGTAGATATTTACCATTAAACTCAAAGGTGAAAATCATAATGACTTTAGTTTTATACATAGAAACTCTTAAATGAAATGGTGAACATCTACACAAATTTTAGTGGATGCAAAAAAATGGACTTATAGTGATGCTGTCTTCTTATTTTGTAGGGCCAATTAGCCTTTAGACCCTGGATTTTATACATGCTTAGAGTTTAAGCATTGTGATGTCCAATTAAAAAGTTTAGATCCTGGATCTTTATTTTTTATTTACTTTTTTCTATTATACCCTCATTTGTATCATGGGTTGGTTATTCTCCTTATACTCATGTTGTGGGTAGCATGGGAAAAATTAAACAAAAATAAAAATACAGGGACTAAAATTTTCAATTGGACATCTCAGGGCTTAAAATCTAACCCGGGTCTAAACACTAATTAGCCCTATTTTGTATTTGGACTTCTGTTGTTAAAACTGATGTAAATCTTACATTTTTGATTCTTCTTCACTTTACGGCATGGACTATTACTGTATGCACTTATCCACATGTCATTAAGTTTAGGAGAATGAATGTGCATTGTATAGTTTCTCAACACAACGATTCAACTGGGTAGCTCCGGCTTACTGAATATTTTTTCCAATAGAAGGATTCAACTGGCTGGCCCCAAATCTTTTGGATACTACTGAAGTAGTGAAGCTCACGATGCACAGAGTTCACAGTGGCTAAATAGTGTTCCCGTGTCAAAACAGAGTAAAGAGAGGAATCCTGATTAAAACTCTTCCATGCAACCAAAACTATACCATTTCTTCTTCATACTTAGGCCATTGGATGTATCCTACCTAGCAACAAATAAAATGGAGATCAATGTAATGGCGTGGAACCTAATATTAAGATTGGTACGAGAGATGGAAAAATTTCATAAAAGTTTCTACATGTAGAAACTTCATAAAAACTCTCCATTCTACCGCACAGTCGTATAGAATAGAAATTAAAATAGAAATCACGGTTGAGAACTTTTTTTTTCTAAAATAAATTTCTACCATAAACACAGAGAAGATAGAAACCTCCATTGGATATGGCCTTAGACCAAACCCTCGCAGAGTCCAAAGTCTAAGAGCATCTCCAACCCTATTGTCTTGTTAAGTGTTGTGAGTCTTAGGTGGCTCCTATATGGCATGAGCCACAAGACAATGTCTTGTTATATGGCAAAATTATATTTCAAAAGACAATGAGATAGAAAAACTCTCTCCAATGCAAAAGTATTGAGGAGACAATAAAAATTATTTTTTTCAAATTCCAAGACAACTTTTAAGACAACTACTCATCTTCTTTCTTTTTTCTATTATTTTTTATTCATAATTGATGACATGGAAGAGAAGACATTGTCAAGTGCATTGTCTAGAACAAGACAATCAACTTCACAATGTCTTCTTTAATTTTTGCAACATAAGCTTCACAATTGACTTGACAATTGCATTGGAGAAGAACTTTTGAATATAATTTTGTCATTCCTATGTGTCAACAACTTTTTTTGAAAGTCACAATAAGGTTGGAGATGCTCTAAACCAACACTTAACGAAGAACAACCGATGATGATGCAATATTGATCTTGAAGTTTCGGTACAATGCATGCAGAATTGGTCAAATAAAAATAAAAAAAAATTCAAAATGTCTCGTCTCTTAATTTGAATCAGCCATCAAAGGGCGCAAACACCACGCCTCTCTGAATGCTTATATACACAAATCAAACCCGCTGAGGAAGAACTGCACTTCTCGATGTTGGTCTTCGATCTTAGTTTAGGTGCCGATCGAGCGTAGAGGTGAGGGAGCGGAACACGACCTCCTCGCAGGGGATGGTGATGCCCATGTCGTGGTGGAAGCCGAACTCCTCCTCGGCCCTCCTCAGGAGGTCCTGGAACTCCGGGTGGCTCAGGAAAGATATCGGCACGATGAACCTCCTCCGCTTCTCCCCCACGTACACTGCGAAGTGCCCCCTCGGCACGTCCCCCGGCAATTCCCCATCCCCGCCCCCGCCCCCGCTGCCGTTCCTTCCCAAGCTCGAGCACCTCCTCAGCATCTGCTTCAGTGCCGCGGCCTGCAGCACCGGGAGCTTGTTGGAGTACTTCTTGCCACCCATAGCTGATCGCTTGCACAAAATCTGCAAGTAAACGCTATGTGTGTGTGGTTGAGTGAGAAAGCAGAGGTAGAAACGCTTGTGGGAGGGGGAGGGGTATTTATGGAGCAGAAGCAATGTTTTAAAAACTGGATCTTTTAACCAAAATTTTTTAGTATAGGTGGGACCGGCATTTTCGAGTTTAAATAGACTTGGTTTGATTTGGTTCGAATAGTTGAAATAATTTTTTTTTTTTTCTTGATTTAGTTTGGTTTGGTCATAAGTACGTTGGTTTGGTTTAATTTTACAACTATAAGATCGATCAAAACCAAGCCAAGAATCAAATGGTCTAAATTTCACATGATAGTTTATTTTAAATTTTTTTTTTTAAAAGACTAAAATTGACCGGTTCACTGATTGAACCCAGTTTTGACAAAAAACCGACGGTTCTTTTAAAGATCCGATTTTAGTCGAATCAGACCAACTTTTTGGCTTATACCGGTTGGACCCGGTCCAACCGCCGGTCAGGTCCGGTTTTTACAACATTGAGCAGAAGAAATCGAAAGCAATTATGGAGCAGAAGCAGAAGCATGTGGGCTGTGAATGTGACGGAGGGAGTGCGAGGAAGGACAGGCCACGGACGCGATGTTTGGGTTCGTGCAAGATGACATAGCAACGGCTGCGACCTTCAAGTGTCCGTGCAGCCCTAGCGAAGGACACGCATGGACCATCCTCTTCTTACTGTGGGGATTATGTTATGAATGCACATACAATTAATATTCGATAACTAACAACTCGTTATCAACCAACTTTGTAGCAAATGTCTTTGTCATTTGTAGGGCTAGTTTGGCAAACGAAAACTAACAGGAACACATGCATGTTAAAAAATATATATATATATTGATAAATGTGTATGAAGGATTATGAGAATTGTTATTTTTGAATGATATAATGTAGCTTTGATGCACTTCCATCCACTTGTTATTTACTTGTTAGTCACACTGATCAAAGTGTTGGTGTATAAAGCTGCTGGCTTTTCAATTCTCAATGTATTTAGAACCTCAAATGGAAAATGTCAGCTTTTGAAGTCGAAAGAGAAATTTGATCAATTGGAAGGGTACAACTTTTCTGAAGAAGTATGCAATTTGCTCAAGTATCTAACATTTTCATATCAGTTAGTGATGGGCAGATGGGTGGTCCAAATGAAGAGCAAAAGGAATTAAGGAGAAACTAGCTTACCTTTGGGTGGAATATTTGTTTTCTTTTAACTTTTTCAAAAATAAGAAACTCACACATGCTATTATGTTCTCTATAAACTTATTTATTTTTATATCGAAAATGTTACTTTGCATGTGCGAGTGCACATCGTGGTGCACGTTTGCAGTCGAGGAACATCGTGGTGCACGTTTGCAGTCGAGTAGGGCGGAGCCGTCGCCGCGCCGCCGTCCAGCCTGCTCCGCCTCCCCCCTGTTGGCTGTGCGCACACATAATGAGCAAAAGCTCAATTTTCTTCTACCTTTTAGTCTAACATTGGTTGGGCACTTAGAAACAATGATGCATATATTAACTCCTATCATTTGCTCTCTTGTGAAGTTGTATGAGGAACCCCTTGGGCCACACGCACGCGCCGCCGCCGTCTAGTCCGGTTCTGCTCGATTCACATAACGGGTAATAGGTACGGGCCCACATATGCGGGTGCCGAATGTTGATTCAATTTTTTCTTTGGATTTGGGTTGAGATTCTAAAAATCTTTTTTGCTCCCTTGTAATTTTAATTTTAATGTTGGACATTAAGTGTCTATTAATCTCCCACGTTTTAAACACCCTACATCCATCCCTTACTGTATGTTATTTGTATATTAATTGTTGTTTTAATCAGTCTTTGAATTCATGTCCATTGTGTGCGACGACGAAGGAGAACCGTTAGTGCGAAAGTTTTACCACTAGGAACATTCGGACAAGTCTGCACAAAAATTCGAATTAACTCTTAGAATAGTGCTCCGTGCGCGACTTTTTCGGAGGCCGGTAGCATTAATTTATATTTATTTTGTTTACAGATTTCAACAAGGAAAAAAAATATTTCTAACGCCCCCCTCTCCTGCTCCGCCACCACCCACATCTCCCCTCTTGCTCCGCCCTCCCTACTTCTACTGCTCCCGGCAGTTCCGTCCTCCTCAGCCGCACACATGCACCATGCAGTGCACGTGCGTATGCCAAGTAGCATAATTGTTTTTATATTCTATCTATATTTTCAAAAAAAGAGATGATGAAGGTTATTGGTGAGTTCTGTATTCTAGTTCATGTCTCAGTAAAAAAAATGCTATCTAGTATGTAGTTTCTTTATTAATTCTAGAATAATAGTCTTATATGGAAGTCAAAAGACCTATATCTATGTTCTGCATTCAGTTCCTTTAATGTCCTAATATTGTACACAGTGAAACAAAAAGAAGTTTTTCATTTGTGTAATATATACCAATGAATGAAAGATGCATACTTCCAAAGCTGATTGTATATGTAAAATCAATATACACTAAAAAAAGTAACAATCATATGGTAGTTCTAATAAAAAATAGATGGCCGACGGAGAAAATGGAAAGATAGGAGAAATAATTTAATTATTAATAATGCACATGTAAAAAAATGTAACTTAAGTTGTGGTATGAATAGGTAATTTTGTTGTATAAACACGTAAGTATCTAATAAAGTATGAGGATTTTTTTATTTACCTCCCACTTTATATGTCAATATTAAGGATGCACTCCACTGTTTTGCATTAATAAACAACGTCTCCCACTTCTAACAGTTTCCGTTGTTGACTAACAGAAACCCCCCTTCGTCGAATTTTTATGACGTAAATACCCTTTCTCTCAAATGTTGACATCAAGGCAACATAAATGATTTATGGAATTCCTAAAATACTCTCGTTTAATAAACTCCTAACCGACTCTCTCTCTTCCCAACCCTCTGTTCAGTTGAGCCTAAACTTTCCTCCAAATTATCCCCAATTCCTAATCCCTTCCGTAACCTAATCCCTAAATTTCTTTCCCAAATTCCCTTCCGCAACCTAATCCCCAAACTACATTCGCGATGTCGACTCTTACCTAGCCCCCAAATCCCATTCGCGATCGTCCATTTCCCCCATGGCAAAGTCTACAAGTCAGGTAATTTTGCAGTTTTTTTTGCAATTTTTCCTTCAATATATGAACGATTGGTTACGAAATTCTTTCCTCTAAGCACCTTCGACAATTTCTTCTTCTTTTTTTTTTCCAGATTTAGCTATGCCCTAAATTCTCCAATCCAGAACCCCTGTCTCGTTCAGAGCTTCTCTGAGAGTTTATATGATGAAAGTCAGTCTCCCATTGTAAGTTAAACTATCCTAACCTAAGTATTACTTTCCTCTTCTATTTATTGTTGAATTTCTTCATTGTTTGCTTTCTGAATGGGTTCACTATAGTCTGTTGTCTGTAAGCATGTTATTATATGTGTGCATACTTGTACTATTATGTAGGAAGGCCATGCTTAGGGTCCACTATATGAATGGTAGTTCTGTTGCTGTTGAAGTAGACACAGACTTGGTTAGTTTGTTGGATATACCCTATATAATTCAGAGTAATACTTTGGAGACTAGTTATAAGTACCACTGGATTGATGACTCAAAAAGTGGTGAAAGAGTGGAGGTGTTGACTAATGCTGAGTTGTTGGGTATGATTGGCAAGCAATTGCCAGACAAGAATGGAGAAATACACTTGCTCTTAGAAGAGATTGGAGAAATACAACCTGAGGCACAACTTATTGAGACACAAGCATCAGCTAGCAAGCCAGCAGTTGAAAATAGAAGAACACTTATAAAGAGGGTAGCACATAAATCACCTAGAAAGCCAGTAAGTTCAATTGGAACATGACACTGTTGAACCTCTACCTAGTGACAGTGATGTGGACCTCCCAGAGGAGCAGTTGGATGAAATGCCATCCAGGGTCTTCAATATTAGAAGAAAAGATGGTCAAGCAGAGGCTGGAAGACAAGGTGAGAGTACACAGGTTGATGAGGAGAGGCAGATTGGCACACATGCAGAGGGTACAGAGGCAGAGGAGGAAGAAATACATGATGAGGAGGAAGAAACAGAGGAGGAGGATGAAGAATATGTACCAAGCAGTGAAGACAGAAATGAAGAATGGGGTGAAGAAACAGAGTTTCAGAGAAGAAAGAAACTTCACCTTGATGAACTTGAGCTTGAAGAGGAATACCATAGTTGTCCATCATCTGCTTCTGAATGTGATCATAGACCTGCTGAAGTTGATGACTTATACAGTGAGGGTGAGATGGGTGAGGAGGAATACAGGGCTCCAGTTGTGGGTGAACTAGTCTTAGGTCAACAATGGATGAATCCAACTGAGTGCAGAAGATATTTAAGGACTTTTGCTATAAAGAACAGGTTTGAAATGAAATTTGTTAAGAATGAATCGAATAGGATATGGGGTGTGTGTGAAGAAGAGACATGTCCATGGATGTGTAGGGTCAGAATTTCACTTGACAGGACTACATGTACACTTAGACAAGTAAATGGAGCCCACACTTGCAAGCACACTTCAAAGCTCTCAAACAAAATGGCTAATAGTAAGTTCATATCTGATGTATTGGAATATGATATTAAAGCACACCATATCTCATGGAAGGCAAAGGATATTCAGAGGCAGATGTGGTCCAAGTTTACAGTTAAGGTTTCTTATTGGAATGCACATATGGCATTATTGAGAGTGAAAGAGAAGATTTTTGGTGGTTATGATGAAAGTTATAGAAAATGTCCTCAGGTTGCACAGCAGGTAATGAGATCCAATCCTGGGAGTGTAGCTTTTTGTGGGAATATAACAGGGACCACTGAATTTGGTTATTTATGCATAGGTTACAATGCAAGCTTCACAGGGTTCATTAAAGGTTGTAGACCATTAGTTGGGTTAGATGGCTGTCATTTGAAAGGAAAGCATGGGAGTGTGTGTTTGCCAGCAACTGCCTTAGATGGTAACAATGGACTGTTCCCTCTTGCCATCTATCTTTGCACATCTGGGTGTGAAGCAACATAGGGCCACTTTCTTTCAATTATTAAAGACAAGTTGTTGCAACATCCAGGTAAGATAACATTTATATCTGACAGGCAGAAAGGCTTAGAAAGTGCTGTTGACATTGAATTTTATGGGCACCCCCACATATTTTGTTTCAGACATTTCTATAAGAATTTCAAGGCTCGAATTAGTGGTAGCCAACAGTTGAAGCATCTTACCTGGGGTGCAGCTAGGGCATACAGAGAGGTTGACAAAGCTAAATGGATCAAAGCACTTTCTGAACAATGTCCAGAGGGTCTTCAATATCTTATGGAAGAGGACATGAGAAGATGGTGTAGAGCTTTCTTTGATAAGACAACCAAGTGTGAACACATAACCAATAACTTCTCTGAGAGCTTCAACAGTTGGATAAGGGACATCAGAGGGAGGCCCATTGTAGTGCCCCGTCCCTACATCGTGCCTCGTTCTCCGTCCACGGGGTGCGCGAGAAAGGAACACTGTTGCTATTGACTCGGTCGGGACCGATAGGCCGGGATCGATCGAATCGATCGAACGGGAATGGTTGAATTAAGATCCAATCCACGTTATGGAATGGCTTCTTCGTAACCAAGTCCCATATTCAGCGGATAGCACCTCGAGGATTGACTCTGCGGCTGAGTCGGGAGATACCTCCCGTTGCTCTATTTTTCACACCGTTTGCGTTGGTTTCGGCTTTGGTTTTCTGAATGCATTTTCGTGAATGTTTTCGATGATTTTCATGGCTTACATTTCGAACTCGCATTTTCTATCGAATTTCTTGCCTAATACAGTGTTATAATCGGTTGCTTGTGCGATTTTAGGTAATCGCGTAGGCGACGTCTAGCACGGCCAACCAGTCTCTCGCCTCAAGTAAAAACTCAAGGTGAGTGGCTGACCTCCTTCATCTCGATCCTCTATTTCAAAAATGAGAACTTGGGTAATGGTAATGAAATTGAATGATTCGCTTGAAAAACACAAGTCCTATGTTTGAGAAGAGAAAAGATGAGTTGTGTAGAAAAGAGAGAGAATTATTTTAGACCTGCAAAACAACCAAGTAAATGAATCGATTACATAACAAGCTCCAATGGTACCCCAAATATACTTTGTTAACCTATCAAGGTCATGGACAACTTGTCGACATGGGCGATGGTTTCTTCGAGCGGCAACCCGGGGCCACGGGACCGACTCGGCCTAGAAAGAAACAGGTTATAGCCAAGCTGGGTAATAGACAATCGGTAAGACGGGGACTTGCATCGAAGCTCGCTACTTGCGTTGCAAGGGTCCCGTATTACCAGGCTATGTCCAAGATGGCTAGTTAATGCAAGTGACCTCCATATCAAACACTTGATATAAATTGTTATCAACTAACAGGAAAGGTGATGGTAAGTTTTATGTCGCACGGCGCGCTCTGTCGAGAAAAATTCTGGTGTAACTTGCTTGGTTTATGTTTCGTCAAAATGCTTCGTATAAAAATTGTCATGACCCGATCCCAACTAATTGGGTCGAACCAGATCATGCCCAGCCTGCACCGTTGTTGAGACGGCGGCAGTAAGCTGTTCAGTAGCAGGTATCCATACAACAACACTATATTTGTCACAACTCAATATCGGAAATAAACTTTATTAAACTTTGAAATTTAAATACAAAAGGAAACTGTTCTGAAATAAAATACAGAATTTGAAATAAAACAACAATGAAAGAAAATCTATCTATCGGTCGGATCATCGGCCTCAGTCCCAACGTCCTCCTATGGGGACTTTGGCAGCACAACTGGGTACAACACAGGGTCGTAGTAGCTGTTGTAAAACCGATCTGTATCCTCAATATCTCCTAAAAATGTATCTCCAGTCAGAAGGGAGCAAAGTACAATTCATGCTAATTTTAAACAGTTAAATTAAATAATAGAATTATGCAGTTCTAAACAGTTTTAAATATGAACAGTTTGTTACAGTAAAACAGTGATTTGAATAGGTAATGAAATATGACCGGCTTAGGTTTGTTACAGGAAAGGATAAGGGGTTTTGTTACAGTATGGTCATAATCATTACGCTATTCCCCCAGTCCCCAGTAGTTACAGTACTCTCAGAGAGAGTTTCGTGTTTGCATCGTGGTTTAGACTTGCAGTAAAGCGATTAAATAAATAACTGTAAACTAACATAAACTATACTTGCCTCAATGAAATGACTGGAGAGGGATGAGTTGGTACCGAGGAGGAACGTCAGGTGTATCTTCGAGTTCCTACAGATGAGAACTCGACTTAGATCCGCTGTAACCAAGCTAGGTGTGCTAGTTGCAATCTCTAGTAACAAGTCCTAGTCAGTTTTTAAGTTGTTATTAAGCTACAGCTAACGTTTACGTCGCAAGCTACGTGCGTTGATTAAACCAGTTAATTTGGTTATTTGGGAAATAATAACAAGAACAAATTATCTTTGGAAAACTTGGTATTATTTTATAAATATAAATATAAAGCTAATTTTTCTTATTTAATGAGAAATACGTGACCTTTTAGTTATTAATAAACTTGTCAATTTTAAGTGAGAAAATATTAATTAATTTTATACGAAAATACTTTTTAGTCAATTTAATCGTTAAATAGAAAAAACTCGTAAAACCAGAAATGACAAGAAAATCTAAGCTATTACAGTTACAGACCACAGCCAGCTGGGCTTATGCCCATTACAATTTATTTACATAAATTGAAATAAGACAAGACCGCCGTTAGTCTTAAACTGAAATATTAAATAAATATAAACATAAATTAATAATAAAAATAAAGGTAAATAGAGTCTCAGATATGGTCCAATCCTCATCTTGGCTAATTGCCTCAACGTCCGGGCGGGGCCGGTTTTGTTTGCACTTAGCCGGGTCCATTGACCGATACGGTCGTCACCCAAATCCAAAATACCAAATAAAATTCCGAAATTCATTTTAAATTCATTTTTAAAATAATCCAGGATTTACGAAAAAATTCGGCAGCATCTCCTCTGTTTTTGGTCAACCCAAAAACTGGGAAATGGCGTCGATAATTTTCTGCAAATCCCAAACCAGGGAAAAACCTGAATTTTTATATATATAAAATCCACAACCAATCCACAGAATAATCGGGACGACCCGAAATAATTTTGGAAGTCCGATTCCGATTCCACAAATCACAGAACGCTACCGGAAAATCCGGAAAGCTAAAACATACCAAAAATCAATTCCCGAAATATTCTGGGAATCCAAACTAATTCACAGGACCTTTCCGAAAGTCCCGAAAAATTACGACGTCGCTAAAACCGAATTCCCAAAGGGAACCGGGGACCATTTTATCATCGACTAAAATAATAAAATGAGCGGGACAGGGGTTATACCTCGGATTGCTCGGCTAGAGCTCTCAGATGAAAAAATAGAAAGAAAGAAATGAGATCCAGACGTCGAAGTAATCCCGAACAGCGCTGGTACAGCAGCGTCGTCGAAGAACGCTGAAAAACTCAGAAGCTAGGGCACGGCCAGGGGGTCGCCGAAGCTCTGGCAGTTGGCCGAGGAGCTCGGCGGAGAACGCCAAAAGCACGGGAGTGCTCGGCCAAAGGGCAGCGACCGAAGCTCTGACGGGGTCGCGAAGGGGCGCGCGAGGGGGATCGCCGAGGGAAGCTCGACGGGGCTGGCGCTCGCGGGGGAGATGGGCGGCCGTCGGCGGGACAGCGGCCAGGGGCGGATCCGCGGGGAGCGGCGCGGCGTCGAGGGGACGGACGGTCGAGGGGTCGCCGGAGTCGGGCTGGCGCGGGTGGCCGCGGCTCTGGCGGAGCGCGCTGGAGTGGTCGGGTGAGGGTTTGTGGGGATGAGGGAGTAGAGGGAAAGGGAGTTGGGGGTTCTGGTGAATAGAAGGGGAAGTAGAGAAGAGGGTTGGGAGAGTTGAGTGAGAGAGATGAGTTTTGGGTTGATCTCGTAAGTGAGCAGAGAGTGGGGGAAAGTGGGAGTAAATAAAGGGGTTGGTGGTGAAGATCTGTGTGGTAAGGAGTAAAGGCAGGGAGGAAGAATATGGATGGGGATAATGGGTTATACGTGAGTGTGTGAGTTGAGAGGGGTGCTGGTCCTACGGGACCAGCTATAATATTTATTATTTTTTTAACTATTAACCAACAGATTTTAGAAATAAGAAAGGGGGGTTCGGCTCAGGCCTGGGTCTGGGTTCGGACTCGGGTCTGGGTCTGAAAACAAAAGTCCTTGTTGTTAATAAATTTTGATATATATATACATATATTTTTTATCACACAAAATAATATAATAATAATAATAAATAATTAGAAATACTAATAATACTTCTAAAACATTAATATTAAATATTCACAGAAATATGGGTTTCACAATCTTTCCTCCTTAGAAATTTTCGTCCCCGAAATTAAAGGCAAGGTTAGGGATTACCTCAAGTCTCAAACAGGTACGGGTACTGCTCCCGCATCTGGTCTTCTCGCTCCCAGGTCGACTCGCCTGGTGAGTTGTACCGCCACATCACTCTGACTATTGGCGTCACGGTGTTCCTGGTCCTCTTCTTGCCTCGGTCCAAAATTGCCACTGGTTTTTTCGGCACTGTGAGGCTGGGTCCAATCTCCAGCTCTGAATGGTCCAAGATATGGCTCGGGTCCGGGATGTAGCGTCTCAGCTGCGAGACGTGGAAGTCGTTGTGGACGCCTTCGAGACTTGGGGGTAGAGCTACCCGATAAGCCACTTCTCCAATCCTGCTAAGTACTTCAAATGGACCAATGTACCTGGGGCTCAACTTTTCTGCTCTGCCGAAACGAATTGTTCCTCTGGTAGGCGAGATCTTCACAAATACACTGTCGCCTTCCTCAAACTCCGAAGGCCGTCTGCTGCAATCGGCCCAATGCTTCTGTCTGTCTTGGGCTATCCGGAGCTTGTCTCTGATCATTCTTACCTTTTCTGCTGCTTCGGTCACCATCTCAGGTCCAAGCAACACTCATTCTTCGACGTCGTCCCAGGCAAGAGGAGTGCGGCAACGACGTCGATAGAGTGCCTCGAACGGTGTCATCCCGATGCTAGCTTGGTAGCTGTTGTTGTAAGAAAACTCTACCAAGTGCAAATGGTCTTCCCAAGACCCTCCAAATTCCAGGACGCAGGATCTCAGCATATCTTCTAGCGTCTGGATGCTCTTCGATTGCCCGTCAGTCTGAGGGTGGTAGGCGATGCTGAACTTCAGTTGGATTCCCAAGCTGTCATGCAAACTCTTCCAAAAGTGAGAAGTAAATCTAGTATCTCTGTCAGATACGATACTTACCGGAACTCCATGAATCCGGTAGATGTGCCGCATGTACAGTGCTACCAACTTCTCGGTGGATAAACCAACCTTGAAGGGGATAAAGTGAGCTGACTTCGTCAGTCGGTCCACTATAACCCAAATGGCATCCTTCCCTCCTTGGGATCGAGGCAGTCCCGATACAAAATCCATCGTTATGTGCTCCCATTTCCACTCCGGAATGTCAAGCGACTGCAATAATCCTGCTGGTCTCTGCCTGCTGGCTTTAACTTGCTGATAAATTAAACATCTAGCCACATACCTGGATACGTCCTTCTTCATTTCGTACCACCATACTATAGTCCGCATATCCCGGTACATCTTGTTGGCTCCTGGATGTATGGAATACTGCGACTGGTGCGCTTCTTGCATCAGCTCGTTCCTCAGTTCGCCAGTTGGTACGCAAAGCCTCGTACCATTCTTCAATGCTCCGTCGTTGGCGATTGAGAATCCTTCAAGTGTTCCTGCCAACATTTGGTCTCTAAGTTTGTAAAGCGTCTCATCTTGGAATTGTGTCTCCTTGATCCTGTCCATAAGACTCGAACGCACTTGCAACTGCATCAATGATGACTTATCTCCTGGTACGATGGCTTCTCTTCCAAGTTTCTTCATCTCCTCCTCGGGCAGTACAATTTCCAATCCAAGCTTCTCCAGCAAATGGCGCTCCTTGGTCAAGAACATCGCCATCGGGTATCGACTAAGTGCATCTGCAACAACATTAGCCTTACCCGGATGGTACTGCAGGTTGATATCAAAATCCTTCATCAGCTCCAGCCATCGTCTTTGTCTCATGTTCAGCTCCTTCTGAGTGAAAATATATTTCAGACTTTTATGGTCCGTAAATATTTCTACTCTCTCTCCATACAGGTAGTGCTTCCATAGCTTCAAAGCAAATATCACCGCTGCAAGCTCCAAATCATGTGTAGGATAGTTCTTCTCATGAGTCCGTAATTGTCTAGATGCATAGGCAATTACTTTCCCGTGTTGTTGAAGAACGCAACCCAGTCCTTTTCCGGAAGCATCACTATAGATTGAGAAACCGCCGGTACCTGCGGGTAGCGCAAGTATCGGCACAGTTGTAAGCCTCTTCTTCAGTTCCTCAAAAGCTAACTGGCACACTTCAGACCATATGAACTCCTCGTTCTTCCTGGTAAGCTTCGTCATTGGCTCCGCAATCTTGGAGAAATCCTTCACGAACTTCCGGTAGTAGCCAGCTAGTCCCAAAAAGCTCCTGATCTCTGCAACCGAGCTTGGTGCAGTCCACTTCTCAATAGCAGCTATCTTCTTTGGATCCACCGAAATTCCTTTTTCTGTGACAACATGGCCCAAAAATTCCACCTTGTCTAAAAAGAATTTGTATTTGGATAGCTTACCATAGAGCTTCTCCTTCCTCAAGGTACTTAGCACTTTCTTCAAGTGCTCTTCATGCTCTTCCTCCGTCTTTGAGTAGATCAGTATGTCATCGATAAAGACAACAACAAACTGATCCAGATATTCATGAAAAACCTTGTTCATGAGGTTCATGAATACTGCAGGAGCATTTGTCAGTCCAAACGGCATGACCAAGAATTCAAATTATCCATACTTGGTGTTGAACGCCGTCTTGGGAATATCCTCCTTCCTGACCTTGATTTGATGGTAGCCTGATCTGAGATCTATCTTTGAAAATACCTTGGCTCCGCTCAGTTGATCAAACAGGTCGTCGATCCGGGGCAGGGGGTACTTGTTCTTGATGGTGATGTTGTTCAGCGCCCGGTAGTCAATGCACATCCGCACGGTTCCATCCTTCCTGGGCACGAACAAAACTGGTGCTCCCCAGGGTGAAGCTCCGTCTCTGATAAATCCTTGCGACTTCAGCTCGTCGATCTGATCCTTCATCTCCTTAGCCTCCTTGGGGTTGACTCTGTAGCATCCCCGAGAAATAGGGGAAGAGCCGGGTACTAGATCGATGTTGAATTCCATATCTCGATCTGGCGGCAATCCTGGAAGACTATCTGGAAAGACGTCCATAAATTCTGCAATGATAGGATGAGGGGGCCCGGGTTCTTCGGTGATAGAGGAGTAGGAAATACTCTTCATATCTTCCGGAGCCCGAGAGATTTCAAACTCCGGTTCTCCTGGTGGGCTGAAGATTACACATCCTCGGTGACAATCTATCAGCACATGCTGTTCACTTAACCAGTCCATCCCTAGGACTACATCATAGTTGGGCAGAGGCATCACTAGTAAAGGTGTTGAGAACTGATGGCCAGAGATGGTTATGGAACAATTACAAGCCTCAGTGATGGGTATAGGTCAACCACCGGTCATAACCCTACTAACTACCTTGCTAAGTCCCGAATCTATGTGATGTGCAGATATAAACTTTGATGATATGAAACTATGTGATGCACCCGAATCAAATAATGCTAGAGCAGGATGTGAAAACACATAAATGGAACCTGTGATGACATCAACGGTGGGTTCCTGCTCTGGCTCCTGCTCATCAGCTGCTAGGGCAAAAGCTCGCCCAGTCTTCTGTTGGTGATGTCCAAACTGTTGTTGCTGAGTAGGTAGGGGAGCTCTTTGCTGGTTGGTTCCGGTACGGTGGGCTGACATGGGACAGTCCTTCACTTGGTGGGTGGCAGACCCACAGACTAGGCAGTGTCCTAGCCTCTTCCTGCAGATGTTCGACTGATGCCCTGGCCTCTTACAATAGTCACAGACAGGGATCTGCTTCTGGTGTGCTCTGTCATTGGTCCTCGCCTGATGATGATGCTGGTGGTGGTGCGAGGGCCTGTTGCTGTTGTTGTTGTTGGGCCTCTTCTGACTACCCTGGAAGTTTCTAGTTCCAGGATACTCCCTCTTGGATCGAGAAGGCTGGCTCTTCTCCACATTTGAGCTCGAATCAGGATCCTTTCATAAGTCTTTGCGCCACCTGCGATCACAGGGGTGTGAATCTCTTTTCGTAAGCCATACCTGAATCGCTCAGCACGATCCTTGGGGTCAGCTACCAGGTTCTGGGCAAAACGGCTTAGTCGGCCGAACTCTGCCGTATACTCGCTGACCGTCATGTTTTCCTGCTTCAAGTTCTGGAATTGCCTCTCCATTTCCCGCATCTCCGATGTCGGAAAGAACTTCCTGCGGAACAGCTTCTTGAAGGTGTCCTAATCGAGCTGCTTGTCCTGGAGTCGGGGTTCATTCCGATACCAGGTGCTCACCACATCCTGTAGTTGGAGTCCTACAGCTTCAGTCTTGAGGTCCTCCGGGAGTCGAGCGACGCTCAAGAGACGCTCCATATTGTCTAGCCATTCATCGGCGTAGATGATTCCCTCGGTTCCTTTGAAAGGTCGAGGGTCTTGCTTCTTAAAGCTTTCTATATCTCCAACCTTCATGCAATAATACGCCTCTAATCAAAAGAATGACCTTAATAAAATATAACTTAACTTCTGAATCATGCTTACCTTGGCAGGTCGTGGCTCTGATGAAGTGGTTCTTCCTCTCTCGAGGGCAGCCATGGCCACGTTGTGGGCATTCTCCATGCCTTCTCTCATAATCGCGGTCTGCTCGCGATGGGCTTCAGCTTGGGCAGCAGTCTGCTCTCTGTGGGCTTCTGTTTGAGCTCTCTGTGCTTCGAGCACTCCTCGTAGCATTCCCACTAGGTCAGTGGGATCCACGGGTACTGGTGGGACAGCTGGTGCGGCCACTACCGCAGGGGTCTGTGGCTCAGCCTGGGATTGTACAGGTTCCACCGTTTGCGATGTGGAAGCGTAAACGGGCCGGGGAGCTGGTGCGGCATGAGGACGGTCTGTCAACTGCCAGGGAGGTGGGTCCCGGCGTGCTTGAGAAGGGGTGTGATCAGTTGATGACACCTCACCGTTAGCAGGGTCGGATCGGGTAGTCTTTTCTTTGGCCATGATCTGGAAGGTTTAGGGTACATACATAAGCAAGGTATCCTACCAGTCTATAATCAAACAAAAATATTTATTTATATAATTCGGTCCTATGTCGTGACAAATCAATGTTCTAGTGTTCTAATTGTTTCTAGGTATGTTTTCCTAAGTTGTTGTATTGGACCTGCATGGGCCACCACTGAAAACATGTCACGATCCGATCCCAACTAATTGGGTCGAACCGGATCATGTCCAGCCTGTACCGTTGTTGAGACGGCGGCAGTAAGCTGTTCAGTAGCAGGTAACCATACAACAATACTATATTTGTCACAACTCAATATCAGAAATAAATTTTATTACACTTTGAAATTTAAATACAAAAGAAACTGTTCTGAAATGAAATACAGAATTTGAAATAAAACAACAATGAAAGGAAATCTATCTATCGGCCGGATCATCGGCCTCAGTCCCAACGTCCTCCTGTGGGGACTCTGGCAGCACAACTGGGTACAACACAGGGTCGTAGTAGCTGTTGTAAAACCGATCTGTATCCTCAATATCCCCTAAAAATGTGTCTCCAGTCAGGAGGGAGCAAAGTACAATTCATGCTAATTTTAAACAGTTAAATTAAATAATAGAATCATGCAGTTCTAAACAGTTTTAAATATGAACAGTTTGTTACAGTAAAACAGTGATTTGAACAGGTAATAAAATATGATCGGCTTAGGTTTGTTACAGAAATGGATAAGTGGTTTTGTTACAGTATGGTCATAATCATTACGCTATTCCCCCAGTCCCCAGTAGTTACAGTACTCTCAGAGAGAGTTTCGTGTTTGCATCGTGGTTTAGACTTGCAGTAAAGCGATTAAATAAATAACTGTAAACTAACATAAACTATACTTGCCTTAATGAAATGACTGGAGAGGGATGAGTTGGTACCGAGGAGGAACGTCAGGTGAATCTTTGAGTTCCTACAGATGAGAACTCGACTTAGATCCGCTGTAACCAAGCTAGGTGTGCTAGTTGCAATCTCTAGTAACAAGTCCTAGTCAGGTTTTAAGTTGTTATTAAGCTACAGCTAACGTTTACGTCGCAAGCTACGTGCGTTGATTAAACCAGTTAATTTGGTTATTTGGGAAATAATAACAAGAACAAATTATCTTTGAAAAACTTGGTATTATTTTATAAATATAAATATAAAGCTAATTTTTCTTATTTAATGAGAAATACGTGACCTTTTAGTTATTAATAAACTTGTCAATTTTAAGTGAGAAAATATTAATTAATTTTATACGAAAATACTTTTTAGTCAATTTAATCGTTAAATAGAAAAAACTCGTAAAACCAGAAATGACAAAAAAATCTAAGCTATTACAGTTACAGACCACAGCCAGCTGGACTTATGCCCATTATAATTTATTTACATAAATTGAAATAAGACAAGACCGCCGTTAGTCTTAAACTGAAATATTAAATAAAATATAAACAGAAATTAATAATAAAAATAAAGGTAAATAGAGTCTCAGATATGGTCCAATCCTCATCTTGGCTAATTGCCTCAACGTCCGGGCGGGGCCGGTTTCGTTTGCACTTAGCCGGGTCCATTGACCGATACGGTCGTCACCCAAATCCAAATACCAAATAAAATTCTGAAATTCATTTTAAATTCATTTTTAAAATAATCCAGGATTTACGGAAAAATTCGGCAGCATCTCCTCTGTTTTTGGTCAACCCAAAAACTGGAAAATGGCACCGATAATTTCCTGCAAATCCCAAACCAGGGAAAAACCTGAATTTTTATATATATAAAATCCACAACCAATCCACAGAATAATCGGGACGACCCGAAATAATTTCGGAAGTCCGATTCCGATTCCACAAATCACAGAACGCTACCGAAAAATTCGGAAAGCTAAAACATACCAAAAATCAATTCCCAAAATATTCCGGGAATCCAAAATAATTCACAGGACCTTTCCGAAAGTCCCGAAAAATTACGACGTCGCTAAAACCGAATTCCCAAAGGAAATCGGGGACCATTTCATCATCGACTAAAATAATAAAATGAGCGGGACAGGGGTTATACCTCGGATTGCTCGGCTAGAGCTCTCAGATAAAAAAATAGAAAGAAAGAAATGAGATCCAGACGTCGAAGTAATCCCGAACAGCGCTGGTACAGCAGCGTCGTCGAAGAACGCTGAAAAACTCAGAAGCTAGGGCACGGCCAGGGGGTCGCCGAAGCTCTGGCAGTCGGCCGAGGAGCTCGGCGGAGAACGCCGGAAGCACGGGAGTGCTCGGCCAAAGGGCAGCGGCCGAAGCTCTGGCGAGGTCGCGAAGGGGCGCACGAGGGTGATCGCCGAGGGAAGCTCGGCGGGGCTGGCGCTCGCGGGGGAGATAGGCGGCCGTCGGCGGGACAGCGGCCAGGGACGGATCCGCGGGGAGCGGCGCGACGTCGAGGGGACGGGCGGCCGAGGGGTCGCCGGAGTCGGGCTGGCGCGGGTGGCCGCGGCTCTGGCGGAGCGCGTTGGAGTGGTCGGGTGAGGGTTTGTGGGGATGGGGGAGTAGAGGGAAAGGGAGTTGGGGGTTCTGGTGAAGAGAAGGGGAAGTAGAGAAGAGGGTTGGGAGAGTTGAGTGAGAGAGATGAGTTTGGGGTTGATCTCGTGAGTGAGCAGAGAGTGGGAGAAAGTGGGAGTAAATAAAGGGGTTGGTGGTGAAGATTTGTGTGGTAAGGAGTAAAGGCAGGGAGGAAGAATAGGGATGGGGAGAATGGGTTATACGTGAGTGTGTGAGTTGAGAGGGGTGCTGGTCCTACGGGACCAGCTATAATATATATATTTTTAACTATTAACCAACAGATTTTAGAAATAAGAAAGGGGGGTTTGGCTCAGGCCTGGGTCTGGGTTCGGACTCGGGTCTGGGTCTGAAAACAAAAGTCCTTGTTGTTAATAAATTTTGATATATATATATATATATATATATATATATATATATATATATTTATCACACAAAATAATATAATAATAATAATAAATAATTAGAAATACTAATAATACTTCTAAAATATTAATATTAAATATTCACAGAAATATGGGTTTCACAAAAATGCCTAGGATGGTTAGAAAGATCACAAAAATCAAGTTGTGTAAATTTTATCTAAATTCTTGAACAAAATGAGAGCCTGGAAATTAATTAGCCACTCGCCAGTACATGTTGATTGTACTGATCCTCGCTCTCTCTACAGGTACGATAAATCGGAAGGAGCGTGCCACGTGAAGGGAGGCGACGCTCGTGTGTTTTGAAGCTTCTTTCGTGCGGTCGAAGCTTAGATCCAATCTCTTTTGAAGACTCCGCTGTTGAAGGCCAGAAGACAGATGTAGCGACTTTTCTCCATCCCAGGTGGTTTTGTAATGCTGGTTGTAATCAAGGGGTGAAACGTATGGAATGGCTATCTCGTCGACGTTCATTTTATAATGGAGTCAGTTTGTAAAAAGTCCGCACGGCACCCTTGATTCTGTAAAATGGTGTTCATTATCAATAAAGCTTAAGTTCCTCCTTTATAATGTGTGTTCAATTTTACTCTGCGCATTCTCTTGTTGTTGTGTTTCGGATAACCTTATGGCCTTGCCTTGTGCGAGCGCAAATTAGGTTCGTACGGCATCACGCCCGGGGGATGACTATCGATTCTACGGAATCAGGGCATGACACCCATCACTATGATTGTAGAGATGTATCATATGATGGTCATACAATTGATCTATGATAGGAAGATGGTTTATAAAGGCTGGGGTGAGAATGACTTGACTCCAAAAGCAAAGAAGATCATTGAGAATAGGACAAAGCAAGTCAACCAGTTTCAGGTTAATGATGCTGATGAGGGGTTATTTTGTGTCACAAGTGTGTTCTCCATTGAAAACAGATGGGTAGTTGATATTAAAGCCAAGACTTGTGACTGTCATGTATGAGACTTAACAGGGATACCATGTGTTCATGCTATAGCTGCACTATTACCTATCAGGCCCACATGGACAATGTAAGTATAGATACATAGCAGTTAGTAGCCATAGCAGTATAGATACATAGTAGTTTATATATGCATACCAATATAGATACATAGCAGTTTATATATACACTTATATCATAAATTACTTGTCTTCGTATAGGTTCACAAGCCACTACTATCATGCTAATACCTACAAGGAGGCTTATGCTGGGAAGATTTTTCCATTGCCTCAGCAAAGCTTATAGGATCCAGTAAGTTATTGCACTTTCTGTTCTATATATTGCACTTTCTTATATATTGCACTTTCTTATGAAGTTTGTTCTACATATTGCACTTTGTTACAGCCACCATATGAAGTTGGTCCACCTGCTACAAGAAGGCAACCTGGAAGACCAAAGAGTGTTAGGAGGAGGGAGGCTGATGAGTTACCAAGGCATGCCAAGAAGCATAGGATTGTGGGAGATGCAAGTTGCCATCTGATCATAATGCTAGAAGTTGTCAAGGAGGACCAGTTGGAGGGAATCAGAAAACACCAAGCGCACCAAGGCCAACAAGACCACCCAAAGAACCAAAACAAAAGTACCATGAAAGACTAACACTGCTTACAAGAGGCCAAAAACTTCAAGGGGTAAGAAGAAGGATGTTAGCTCCATGGGTACAGGAGGACCACAAATACCTTCATCACCACAACAACAACCAGGTCCTTCCAATTCAACTCCCAATTCTTCCAATTTGATGCATCCAAGTCCTCCACCTCATCACTCATCTACCATTCCCTTCAAATCTTGGACTGAATGGATTCATCAAAACCTGGGAGTGCATGGTAGGGCTAATATTGCAGCTATTCTACCACCAAGGAGGCCAATGAATTCTGTGTTTAGACCTCCATGGAACAATAGTGTCAGATTAAATATGGGAACAAGCAGCAGCAATAGCAACAATCCTTCAATCCTCTAACAACAACAAGAGCAATAGGATTGTACTTATTTAATGTTGAAATTTTTGAAGCAGCACCAACTGTATGCTTGCTTGACTTTAGAAGTGTACTGAATGTTCATTATTTTGAAGCAGCACTAATTGTATGCTTGCTTGACTTTTGTGTAATCCTTAAACTCTGTTATGTTCAGTTTTTGGAGGCCAAGTACATGCTGGCTTATATTGTGTAATCCTTAAACTCTGTTATGTTCATTATTTTGAAGCACCACTAAATGCAGACCAACTGTGTGCTTGTTTATGTTCAGTTTTTTTTAGGCCAATTGCTGCATAATATTGTCTGTATTTTGAAGGCCACTTGCTGCATTTTTTAAGTAAAGTTTTATGTTCATTTTTTAAGTAAAGTTTTTGGAGGCCAATTGCTGCATAATATTGTCTGTATTTTGAAGCAGTGCTATATGCAGCACCAACTGTGTGCTTGTTTATGTTCAGTTTTTGGAGGGTAATTGCTGCATAATATTGTCTGTATTTTGAAGGCATAATATTGTCTGTATTTTGAAGGCCACTTGTTTATGTTTAGTTTTATGTTCACAATACTTGAATGTTTTGAAGCAACAGCAGCATACTTCTTTGTTTCTTCATAATTCTTCAATATAGGTGAAGGATTCTTTAATGTTTGTTCAACACACTTTTTTGAAGGGCAATGTTTGAATGTAATGAATGTACAATGTTTGAAGCAGCATTTGAATAAGCAAAGTGATCTTTTTTTTGTTCAACAAACATTCATTTTGAAGGCCAATGTTTGAGGCAGCAAACTAAACTTTGTTTGAAAGTTCTAAATATTTGATACTTCATATGAACTATAGATAATGCCTGTAGTGAAACTTAAATGGATCAAAGCAACTATGAATATGTTCAACATTCATAAAAGAGAGACATGCAGTTGTTGACAAAGTAACATAAGCAATCGATTTCAATTCATTACATAGATGGAAAACTTCCATTCAACTACATGATTTCAACTTTACATGCCTAATTCCTTTCCAAATTTTTGGCACAACTGATCTAAAGTTGTGTTTACTACAATTTGAACAGAAATTTCACATTTGTTCTCCTCTTTAACAACATCCTCATTCAACCATTGGAATGCATTATTGCATCTCATGCATTGCAAGAATCTCCTTCCCTTGCTATGACTCCTCTTTGACATCAAGACAGGACATTGTTTCTTCCAATGCCCTAATTCACCACATGTGAAGCATCCTTCCATTTGAATTGTTGAAGAAGAACTTCCAGAGCTTGAATCCAAAATAACAGCATCCAACCATTGAAAATCCGAGCAGACAGGGCATTTCAAAAACTTTCTACCAGGATTTGCCTTAGTATTTGACTTCAGCAAGTGCCTAATCCTCTTCCAGTTCCTGATCTTGCAAGGCAAGCTCAAGAGCGAACATTCATCGGCAAGGTGGTTGTTCTTGGAGCAAATTTGACACTTCTCCTACAAGAAAGACAAAATTACTCAGAATTGAGAGGGGGCAAACCGCAAACCATAAAACCAAAAGTTTAGGGAACAAAAAACAAAAGCAATTTCATTGTACCAGTGTTGCAGAGGTCGCCATGGGAGGTCGCTTAAGCTTGGACGAACCCTAATAGTGACACGAGAACAAATGGAGGAGAGAATTTGGGGGTTAGGTTAAAAGCATGTCGACTCTGTTTATGAAATAGGGAGAACGGTTGGAATTTAAAAAGAGAGGGGTAGTTTAGGAATTAGAAACAAACAACATGTAAGTAGGCATGTCAATGGTAGCTTATTGGTCGGATATTGGCATTACCATATCCGAACCATTAACTATCGGATATATCCGATAACTATCCGATATCCGATCGGATATAATTTTTGGCTACCATACCCGTTACCAATAATTTTAACGGATATCGGATAATATCCGAACCAATAAGATTACTAAAAAAATATTAAAAAAAAGGGAAGAAAAAAATGAGTTAAAACGTTTTGGTTGCCACCTTGCTGGTTTAGATCGGGTAGATACTTCAAACTATGTTTTTCAGCCGCTTGCAAGGTGACAACCAAAACATTTGAACTCTTTAGATATGATATGTCAAATATATTATAGTATATACGTTGCTGGAAATTTAAGTTCAATCCTATGGTACCGATCTAAACCACTTAAAGTGGCTGAAAAATATAGTTTGAAGTATCTACACTTTCCAATAAGTTTTAGTTGAAAAACATAATTTGTAGTAAATATCATTTTAAATTTATTAAATAATTTAAATATTATTGGTTCGGATATTATTGGTTCGGATATGACACTTACCGTATCCGTATCCGATATCCGATAAATATCCGATATAATATCCGAATCCGTATCCGTATCCAAAATTTCGGATATTTTCGGTTCGAATACGGATCGGATACGGATTTTCGGTCTACCATTGACAGGCCTACATGTAAGAGATATCACAGAGGGTATTTACGTCCTAAAAATTCGACGAAGGGCTATTTCTGTTAGTCAACAACGGAAACTGTTAGAAGTGGGGGCCGATGTTTATTAATGCAAAACAGTGGGGTGCACCCTTAATATTAACATATAAAGTGGAGGGTAAATAAAAAATTCTCATAAAATATTTGTAGCTGGAACTGTAATATGATTAGTTAGTTACTCATACTACATTACTAGCTATTAACATAGTAACATTGCATTACAGGATCATATGTAACACTATTAGGCCACGTTTTGTTCGCAAAATCATGGTCTTCGAAAGGAAAGTCATTCTTTTTTCTGTTTTTGGATGCCAAAGAAAAGAAGGAGCAAAGAAAAATTATTCCTAAAAAGAAAATAGGGAAAAAAAAAAATGGTTCTCCTATCCATCTAAGGATTCACTTTCTCATCCTAACAATTTATTTTTTTCTTCTGAATTTTTTTTAGCATTTCCAAACAATGAATGCTTTGTTTCTCAGTAGGAATAAACTCAAGCAACTTACCTAATTTATTTTGGGTTAATCGAAGATCAGTGTAGCACTTTCGTTGCCACCAGGATGTCATTGTGTGACAACAAATATACCGACGAACAGTGACGGAACTTGACTAAAATTGGAGGTGCAATTATATTTCTAAAGGGACAAATTATATTTTTGGAGGAACCAGATTGTATTTTTATTTTGTTAATATTTAAAATTTGAATTTTCATGACAACCCTAACCACCCTCCCTCCTCGTTAAGCTCGGCCTCTACCGAAGAAGATAAGGGAGTGCTCTTGGAAAAAGAAAAAAAAAGAGGAGTAAAATGTAAAAAAAAAAAATATAAAAGTTTTTTTTTCCCCTTCTAAGAGAAACTAAAACTATGTAAACCTTGAGGGAAGTCAAATGTCCCAAAAGAGGAACATCAAAGGGTACTTTTGCCTACAACTATCCAAATAGGATGCAATTCAATTGTTCCTTGTGTGTTTTATCTTATATTACTGGAACTTACAATTAGAACGTGACAATAAGGATAAATTTACTACGACAGATGGATAGGATGGGCATATGCAACTTATCAGTAATTGTTATGTTTTGATTGACACGTCTTACTATATAAGACCATCTCCAATGGTGATTTCTAAAATTGAGTTCTTATCCTACTTGGCATTGTACTTTAAGAAGATTTCTATCCTAGTTGGAAGAGTTTCTATATAGAAATTGTACACATACAAAAAATGTTCTCCAATGGTTCTCCATTTCTATCCTATGTGTCACATAGTAAAAGGATCAATTGAATGATGTGGGGCCCAATAATAATTGTCATGAGAGATAGGAGAATTTCTATGAGAGTTTCTACATGTAGAAACCCTCCTAGAAAATTTCCATCATACATCATTGCCACCTAGGATAGAAATGGTGATAGAAACCACCATTGGGAGAAATTATTTCTAAAATGAATTTCTTCTATAGAAATAGGGAAGATAGAAACCCCCATTGGAGATGGTCTAAGTGTGTAACTCCACATGAAATTCA
Source organism: Iris pallida (assembly GCA_029216955.1). NCBI lineage: Eukaryota > Viridiplantae > Streptophyta > Magnoliopsida > Asparagales > Iridaceae > Iris > Iris pallida. The sequence goes on from JANAVB010036948.1 coordinate 36,581, forward strand.
TTCCTCGATCAACCCTTTATTTTGCCACATGCCCAACTTGTTTTTTCCTAAGCTCTGAGCTCGAGTAACACGAGCCTTTTGGTGTGTCTGTCCTCTTATGCCAACATCCTTTAGTAGAAAGAGTTGACCCTCAGTAAAGCCTAACTAATCTTTCACGTTTTTAACCACACACTTTCAAATGAATGTACATGCACACCTTAAAGGACTCTCTCTATTAATGATGAATGGAGAAGACATCAGATCTATATCAAATTAAAGAGTGCTTTCGTACATACCGCGGGGTTGATTCACGCGTGAATCGCCCCACATATCGCGGTCTTCCATTTGTCGGATCCGTTTACCTGTCTTAGCAGGAGGAGGCTGGTTTCTGTGGGTTCCACGGCCCAACCAATGGGGGACGACACATGGCGTCGATTTCGATCGGACGGTCGCTCCTCTCAGTTCATCTAGGTTGGTTTGCAAAATCAGAGTCTTGGAAAAGGAAAGCTTTCCTTTCCAGTGTTTGGATAACAAGAGAAATGAGTTGAAAAGAAAATTGATTTCCAAGAGCAAGAAAAAAAAAAGGGAGGAAAATGGTTTCCCCGCCAATTCAAGTATTCACTTTTTTCTCTAAGAATTCGCTTTCACTTTCATTTTTTTTTTTTTGACATTTCCAAACATCGAAAATGAAATTGATTGAAATTGTAATTTCTCAACAGAAATGAACGACCAAAGAATCAGTTTCATTTCCCTAGAAGAGGGCTTAGACTTTTCCATATCAAAATTGAACGAGGAGGGAGATGTAGTACTGGACGACAGTACCATTAATTATGTCGTGGTTGGTTTGTTTTCCTAACTGTTGTTGTCACTGTAAGGAGGGAGAAGTGGAACATAGCTAGCCAGCCATTTGTTGGCCACAGCTAGCTCTTAATTTCTGCAGGCCTACCATAGATCTATGATCTTACATGAGTAAGTAAGTAGAGAGCACAGCAAGAGCCACATGCATGTGGTCTCTCCTCAACTCGCTTCAGTACGAGCGAAGTACTGCAGACGGACGGCCTTGCTCTGCTCTGCTCTGCTGCAGCAGCCATGCACGTTGTCCATTAAGAACCTGGCCGGCTGCTTCAACTGCAGCTCGTGCATGCCTTCACATGCTTGCACGACTTATTGTTGTGAGATTTACTTTGTAAGCTCCTTCCTCTAATTGAACAAGTATAGTACTCTATGTTTACGACTATCACAAAGATTACTCTCTACTTCTTCGGTTAAGAAAATCAAAAAAATGTTCTTGTTGGATGCTAGCAGGGCTGGCCCACAGGGTTGGGTTGTTCTATGCAGATCTAGTTTTGGTTATCTTTTTAGTCTTATTGTCGGCCGATCTTGGAGGGTCACCCCTGATCCTGGAGGGTCATGCCGAGTCCGGAGGTTGTCCCAGAGAGGAGTTGCCCAAACACGATGTCTTGTCTAGCTTACCCTGGGCGGACCTGGATGCTAGATCGGTACCCCAAATGCGAAAAGCCTGTGCAAGATGAGCTTACAGGTAGATCAACCTGCAACCTTTTCCCTCTAGCGGACACCTACTGCCTACCGGATCCACAGCAACGGAAGGGACCTGGTCCACTGGGGACGATGGAGCCATTTGGATATTTGCCTGTTTGCATGCTTGACGTGCTATTACTCCACATCATATAGGGGTCAAGATTTTTGCATGCTTTGACTCTTTGAGTGACTCGTGTGCTATATACAGGTTCATACTGATAATCTTAATAGAGTAATGTTATTCTTACGTCCAAAATGTTCCTCCAAACTAGCCCTTTTCTTACGTGGTATCTAACATGTCAGCTGACATGGCAAATTCTAATCCAAAAAATTAATTATGCAGTATTAATATTAATATTGATGTCAATATTAATATTAATTTTAATTTTAATTTAAATATTAATGTTAATGTTGATTTTAATATTAATTTAAATGTTAATTTTAAAGATTACTTTGTCAGCTGTCATATCAGACGACACATAAATTACCACATAAGGAGAGATACTTTGGAGGAATATTTTGGAGGGAGGAATAATATTTTTCTTCTTAATATCGACTCTCCATTTTACTCTGTACCAACCTTATATTGGAACCATCATCCCCTTCCAATTTCATATCTAATTTCTTACATAGGCTCATGGGGCAGAATTAATCCGTACTCAAATAACAATTGTAAGGACCGAATATCTCTATCTTCGAATATCTGTATTTGATACTGAGAAAACATGAAGCAACATACATGCGGATTGTACTTCAATGTTATAATCATTTAAAGAATTTTTAGACTTTCAGTCTGGAATAAGTTAGTATTTGGATTTTGGAGATTGTGTGTAGTTGTAAGAATTCTTAGTTCTATCTCATGTGCTACATGTCCAAAACGTACTCTAATTTCATTTCTCCTGTGTACCAGAGGGACCGAACTCTACACAAAACTCATGATTAGTTCAGTTGCATGGATTGGCCTAATCCGAGAAACCAAAATTGTCCCTAAAATGGGAGAGAGAGATCCGAACCCATAATTGACTTGTTTGTCATGTTGGGTGCCATAGGAACTCCTCAACGTACCCATGTCACAGTGAATATTCAGCCGAGATAGAAGTTTAAGTAACCATTAAGCCAACAAATTGGTTAATTGTCACCCCCGTTTTGTCAATGCAAAGGTGATTTAAGGTTGGATACCTAAGTGCTTATCAAGTTGATAAAATTAAATTAGATGAGAAATAGAGAATACCTAACTAAAGAATGGAGATGTTAGCTTAGAAGAGAGCCCATGACTAATAATAGCACCAGAAGATGCAGTGTTATTGCAACTCGATGGCTCTCATCATATTGGAAAGAAGCATATCAAACGAGCAAATCCATTGGAAGTGGCAAAGTGACGTTAGAACCTAATCGAAATAAAAGCCTTTCAATCTCTTCTGATAATCCAAGATATCCTTACATAAATGACAATAGAACTAGAAGATGACTCGAATTAGAGGATGCTTCACTCAATCTGCGGCCACTTAATGGCGTCGTTAATCACCTGTTCCTTTCTCCATTAACACATACATAGGGCCATGACAAACTCTTGGTCTGTACTTGGCCAGGGCCGGCCCTGAGTTTATGGAGGTCCTAGACAAACTTTTAAAATTGGGCCCATATATAATTAAAAAATTAAACTAAAAGTAAATTTTAAAAAAATGTTACAACCAAGAATTGAAAGACCTCTTGTGTGCAAGTTTAACATACTAACACTACACCACAATTGTTTTGTGTGTTTTGTGATAAAAAAGGGTCATGTTATATTAGTTCTATTATCGATACAAGATTACTAATATATATATGTTTAAATTAAATTTTTTGGGCCTCTAAATTTCATGGGGCTCTGGGCGGTCGTCATGGCCGCCCTGGGCCAGGGCCGGCCCTGTACTTGGCGCACCTAGCAAAGTTTTGCTCTGACACCCAAAGAGACTACTCTCCAAGACAGAGAAGAAATTATTGTATGTGTCGAACTCATCGTGCAACTTCTACGCCAACCGATAAATTGCATCACATAATACAATAATTTCTCAAGACATAGGGGTCCCGAGTTGTAACTAGACCAACTGAGCTTCCATGTGATATGTAGCTAGATTATCAACACATTGTAAAATAAAAAACCACAAGTTGGTATTTTTGAGAATTCTAGATTGGAACATTGCCTGTGATTGACTCGAGCATCAACATCAGAAGGAGAGCATGCATGTTTCAGCATATTACAGATAATATGTATGTGGGGGGGGCAGGCGAGCGAGCGAGAGGCCTCCCATGCAAGGTGGTTAGGTGATCGCTTTCGACATCGGGTCACCTTGCCGGCCCGTTTGCGTGCTGGACCCACGTCGACGGAGGACAGGAGGAGGCCCCGCGAGAGTGTGGAGGAGCAGGCGCGGAGTAGATCGATCGAGAGAAGAGAGCGAGGAACAACGTCCGGCCATAGTCCGTGCTGAGCACATGAAGCCATGTTACTCTTGACACTGGCGAGGGCAACACCTGCAGGCCCCAGTCCCAGTGAGATCGTCCCATACCATCACCAGTGTCCCCTAACTTCTTTCATAACTACTGCCACAAGTAGCAACTAACGTCCGATTGTTACATTTCTGCAATTCAATCAGACACCTTTTTACCAGGTTTTAGGCACGGATGGAGCTGGTGGAGTCGTGGCGGTCGACGGTGACATATTGATTGCAGGCGGGCGGGGGTCTTCTGTAGTGGCCCCTCAAAAGCGCGGTGACACTAGTTTTGACTATTAGTTTGGCACGTGGTAATCATTCAATGGAAGTATAAATATCTAACCTAGTTTTGGTGGACGAACAAAAAATGGAACGAGTTGTGAGTTGTGCACACGCAGGAAGCGATACAAATCAACAACGAGTATCTTACGACGACGAGAGTAAAATAACAAGACACAATAAACCTATACAAAGAACACATTTAATGCGGTTCGGTCAAGATCGACTACTCCATACTAGCAGAAAAGAGAGAACTTTATTGAATTAACAAGATAAACTTTACAAGAGACAAGTAAAAAAAAAAAACTTTATAAATCAACGAAAAATACCTTACAATTACACACATAAACCGTAATCTAAAATTCTCCTTACAAATTTTCTGATGACCAGTAAAGAACTCTTCCTCTCTTGATAGTCACTAAGGTTCCATAACTAGGAAGAAATATAAAAGAACCATTGGTCAATTCTTTTATCGGACAATATTAATAGTACGGAAAGCCCAGTATTTAGCTCGCCTTGATCATCTATTTTTGAAATCTGAAATTTTTAAATCCATCTATTTCGGTAAGCAATTATAATGATAATGTGCTATGTTACTCTTTCGGTTTTTGATTTTGGACAGTTCTCAAAACCAAAATTGAATTTTTTTTAGTATTTTCAAAATTGAAACCGAACCGAATTGTTTTTAAATCGAATCGATTCTCCTTCTCGGTTCGATTAGATTCGATTTTCGGTCCAAATTTGTATAATGCTCACACCTAATAATGATAATGTGATATGTTACTCTTGTAAGACACTTATATTAATGATAATGTGATATGAGAAGGTGAGATGTTGTAAGTAATATTATATGCAAGGGAAAAGATACTTTGCCCGCAGGCGGGCTGATCTGTTCGTTTGCATGGCCGAACCTCATTGGCCCTTCCTATATCATGAGTCCCATGCCGGTTAACCTGCCAATGAAACGGTGTCACGTGACAAACGGACTGGCCTGCGGGCAAGCAAGATAGCAGGGTACTACCTGCAATGTGAGCAAACCCATGATATTGGTAGCTTTGGGGAACAGTAAAAGTAGCCAAACATTATCACTAGCGCAGCACCGACGTACTGAAACAGAAGAATCTCTGTGGACGGAAGAACGAGGAGGTGGAAAAGAGTGTGTAGTCTGTATCACAAAAGAGGACCACCCCTTTAAAGAGCCGGTGTATGAATGAACTGATAGGACTACGACCACATAGCATCAACAAACCTAGGAATCGTACACTGGCGTGACGCCTCCTCTCGATTTGACGAAACATGAAAACAACTTTTAGAAAGAATTATTTAATTTTACGATGTGGTATAATATTCAAAATTTATGTTGGTCCTTAAGATTGGTCCTTAAGATCTTGTTTATGTTTTTCATAGTATTTGAAATTCACAATTTAGTTAAAAGGTTTCGTATAATATTCAATATTTATGTTTAGTACTCCATTTTCAAGAGTAATTCAAGTTCATCGTCAAGACGAGACCCAGATCCTCCTTTGAACAATATGATAGCTAAAATTAAATTTTAAATATCAGCTTAAAACCAAATAATTCTATCAAAATTAGTTCTTGGTAGTTTAGATCCCCCGGAATAAAAGTTCTTGGTAGTTTAGTTTAATATTTAAAATTAAAATTTGAATACTATACGAGAGCTTAAAATCAAATAATTCTATTTAAAATATAGCAGCAGGTGTAAGATTCGATAATGGAAAGCTGTCTCCATACCGAACTGTCAAAATAAAGGGTGTCCTAACACATATTGGACGGTCACGGGAAAAAGAAGATAAAAACGAAAAGAAAAGTCAATCCATTCATGCCGTAAGTGAATACACAAAGGGCGCATTTCCTTTCGGAACAGAGTATGATTGTTCTTTTAGTTCAGGAAAAGAAAAGTATGATAGCACATGTGAAGTCTTCTTACTTACCAATAGTAGATAACCGGTGGGTAAGTGATGTAGAAAGGTCTAGAATTCATGTTGAAAAAAGTTTGGAGCATCGTGGAGCGATCGGTGGGTGTCGATCGAGGAAATCAATCGAGATGTCGAACGGCTTTACGGGCGACATTATCGGTTTATGGACACACAACATTATCTATTTGCATGCTCTACAAATCTATTGTCCCAGTCATAGATAGACTTAGAGTCAAAAATCAAATCGGTATACCAACGATATACTAGTTCTACTCGTTCAAAACGATTGAGGGTTGCTACTTGTTTTGTGTCATAACCTGCCCTCATGTTATAGCATAATTAACTCATTATCTTGTTTGCAATTAGGTAAAAGTTTGGGAGTTTATTTACACTATCAATTGGTTTAAAACTTTCCCAAATCTCTCCTCATGATTTCTCCAACTACTGCTTATTTTCCTTGACCTAAACCCCAACTCTTCCTTATTCTTCACCTTCTCTCCCAACCATTGAAGAAGGAAATCGAAGACATGCAACTAAGACTCATATTGAGATGGTCAGAGACTTTGGTCTTGATCGAATCATTAATCTCAGAAAGATCACACTAATTCGAGATATACCACGCATGACAATGAGTGTTGACATGGGGACTGAGCTACTGGAGGCGACACAAGACGTAAAGCAGCCCAGAGAATTTGAGGTCAAAGACGGTGGGAGATAAAAACTCTATCGTAGGATGACAAACATGGAGTACAATTGAGGAGGCATAGAACCAATACTCTCTCATAAGACTGGAGGAGCTACTTGGATATCCGGCATGGATTCGAAGAGTTTGGGAAAGTCTAGAGCCTCGTGAAGTGTTGGCCAGGGGCGGATCCAGAAATTATAGCTGGGGTGTGCTATCAAAATTTTGGAAGGGCTAGAACTGGACTAGTCCATATAAAAAAATCAAAAACTAAAATTTACATGGTAAAAAAAAAGTATATAAAAAAAAGAGGTGGGCTGCAGCCCACCCCTGGATCACTTGGATCCGCCCCTGGTGTTGGCAGAGGTCAAGTGAAGACAACAAAATGATCAGAAATTGATTGGGCATGATTTTAGCCAGAAGGAGTTCAAATGATATGTCGACAACATACTTGTCGGTTCTACAAATTTTTTTTGTGAAATGCTGACGAATTTAGACCGGAAGCCAAACCGGTATACAGATGATATAACTATTCGAGGAAGTTCGAAAATACTGCTTATTTTCAACAAAATTTTAGCCTACCTTGGACCGTCGGACTGGTTTTACTGGTTAGGATTGGGTTGGTGCTAAACTTAGGGCTTAAGCTTTATTTTTTTTTTTGCCCTACTAAAGGAGGCTAAGGAGATTCTTTAGGGTTTGGTCTTACAGAGTTTCAGGAAGATTCCACC
>JANAVB010036949.1:0-57792 GCA_029216955.1 Iris pallida
CTTTCTGGTAGCGTGCATCCCTAAAAATGGTCATTTCTCACATAGAGAGCCATCCGCCCAAGCTCCCCACAAACGATATATCTCGCCACCATTGGCTTCAGCTTAACTTTCGCGTGTAACTGTTGCCTGGTGTGACAGTCAGAAACCGCTAAGCACGTTCTTTCAAACTGAGACCAGGCTCGACAGGTGTGGTGCGCCCTGTCATTTTGTTGTCGATAGGACCAGGCGGTTGGGGGCTACAACGATCTTCTAGTCAACTGGGGTGGTAGCGCCTCGCACGGCCACCAGATCGTCGCACCGCCATCACGTGGATATTTGGAAGAATCGCAACAAATGCAGATACGAGGGTTATCAGTACAGCTCCTACAATTGATCTGGGAGGTTCCAGGTAGACACTCAAAGTTAGCAATCACTACAAGCATGTCGGGCGGAATTCTGGGACTCCCTGATCTGCTGTGGTGGCCGTCATGCGGGAGTCTGACTCCGTGCCCCTTTCCTTTTCTGATTTTTTATAGTGGTTCGCGCTTACTTGTAAAGGCTTCAGCATTTTGCGCCTTTGATATGAATATAGACTTGGTATATAGATATATAATATATATATATATATATATATATATATATATAAATATATATATAGAGAGAGAGGGAAATGTACCTAAGGTCGCTCATTTTCTCACTTTACAACATTTTTTTCTTGAATTTTTTTTTATGGGATTCATCTACACCTTATGATTGGCAACATACCAAATTTCAAAAAAAAAATATGTTTAGCCCCCTATCAATAAGGTACAAAATCGACGGTGTAGCAGCAAAGTTTTAGACCGTCGATTTTGCAAGGGATAGATAGGGGGCTAAACAATATTATATTTCGTGAAATTTGGTATTGTTGCCAATCATAAGGTGTAGATGAATCCCATAAAAAAAATTCAAGAAAAAAATGTTTGAAAGTGAGGAAAATGAGGTCGACCTTAGGTAACTTACCTAAGGTCGACCTTAGGTACATTTTCCTCATATATATATATTAATATATATAGCAAATGACCTCTAGCCTAGTGGTATATATATATATCCGTCTCCACTGGGGCTCGAACTCCGACCACTTGGACCACATGCATCTCTCTTAACCACTAGGCTAGAGGTCATTTGCATATATAAGGGTATTATTATTTTCTTTTATGATATACCTTTTTAGCTAAAAATATGATTATATAAGGATTATAAGCCGTCCAAACTGTTTGTATATCACGTAATATATTATTATTTTATTATTATTAACATGACTAAGTATATGTATAGTATTACATTTGGTGTGGTTAATAGCATAAACTAGTTCATTTTAATTTACTCGCTAAAACTTGAGTGATGTTCATCATTCAACCCGATGGTTATCACCCGTCAATCTAAAATATTCTCTCTCATAACAATAGAAAAAAATATTTTCACAACATATCATCCAAGAGTGAACAAAAAATACACTTGGCATAAAACCATGTTAAATGAGTTGTCATTTCCGTTACAACAGTCCGCTCCGTTACATTCTCTTGGACAACATAGAGGAAATCGAGAAGTAACGAAAGCAACCCATTGAACACACACTCATCTTTTCTCTTTCCTCTTCTTCTTTGCTTCTGCTCACCAAAGCCAATCCCAACAACAACACAACTACTAAATACCCTTTCCCTTTACCTTTTCCTTTTCCCTTCCGGCTTCCTCTTCCTTAAATATCCCCTCTCCTTCCTCCCATCCTTTCTCTCTCGACATTAATGGATTCTTGATCTACTCTTCTCTCCTCGGCGCAAGAAAATAATGATAAAAAAGAAGAGCAAGAAGAAGCCAGGCACCGTCCCCGTCCTCCTCAACGTCTACGACCTCACCCCATCAACGGCTACGCTTACTGGCTCGGCCTAGGCGTCTACCACTCCGGAGTCCAAGGTTCTTTCTCTCTACACGTGAACTAGAAACTCCGGTTTGCTATTTGTAGTAGAGGAAAATGACGACTGCCTACATTTTGATTTTGACAATGTATTGGAGGCAGAGGCAGAGAGGCTTGCTTACTATATGATCGATCTCTCTTTTGTTTTGTGCAGTTCATGGCGTGGAGTACGCGTACGGGGCCCACGACCACCCGACCACCGGCATATTCGAGTCGGAGCCTCGGCGCTGCCCGGGGTTCGCGTTCCGCAAGTCGATCGCCATCGGCCGGACCGACCTCGGTCCCCGCGAGGTCCGCTCTCTGATGGAGGGCCTCGCCGAGGAGTACACCGGCAACACCTACAACCTCATCTCCAGGAACTGCAACCACTTCTGCCACGACGCCTGCCTCCGCCTCACCGGCAATCCTATCCCCAGCTGGATCAACCGCCTCGCCAAGATCGGTCAGTCACAAGCAAAACAAAACAAATTGCAAAATAAATTTGTACCTTTTTTTTGAAAATTTCTTGATTTTGAAGGGTTTCTGTGCAACTGCGTGCTGCCGGTGCAAGTGACGGCGGTGAGGAGCCGGGCGGAGGAAGGGAAAACGAAACTGAAGAGCAGATCGAGTAGGTTCGATACGACGAATTCTACGCTGAGGAATTGTGCGGGGAATAGTTCGGGAAAGAGCCGGCTCCCTTCTTCCTCTTCTTTGAAATTGTAATTTGGTTGATCTTGCAAATAACACCTTGAAGTAAATATTTTTTTTAAACTTAAATATTTTTTTTTTTTAAACTTTTATGATTTATTGTAGAGTTTTCGCACGTGCGGACCAGGCGCTGAGTTGACATGTAGGTCCCGCACGTGTGGCATGTTGGGTGGGGTTTGGGGGGTGAAGCTAAGAGCATCTTCAACCCTATTGTCTTGTTAAGTGTTGTGAGTCTTAGGTGGCTCCTATGTGGCATGAGCCACAAGACAATGTCTTGTTTATGTGGCAAAATTATATCTCAAAAGACAATGAGATAGAAAAATTCTCTCTAATGCAAAAGTTGATGAGACAATAAAAAATAGTTTTTCCAACTTCCAAGACAACTTTTAAGACAACTACTCTTCTTTCTTTTTTCTAATATTTTTTATTCATAATTGATGACATGGAAGAGAAGACATTGTCAAGTGCATTGTCTAGAACAAGACAATCAACTTCACAATGTCTTCTTTAATTTTTGCCACATAAGCTTCACAATTGACTTGACAATTGCATTGGAGATGAACTTTTGAATAAAATTTTGTCATTCCTATGTGGCATTAACTTTTTTTTCCAAAGTCACAATAGGGTTGGAGATGCTCTAAGACCATCTCCGTTTCTATCTTCCCTATTTCTATGGAAGAAATCTATTTTAGAAAAAACTTCTCCCAATGGTGATTTCTATTACCATTTCTATCCTAGGTGGCAATGATGTAGGATGGAAACTTTCTAGGAGGGTTTCTACATGTACAAACTCTCATACAAATTCTCCTCTCTCTCATGATAATTATTATTGGGCCCCACACCATTAAATTGATCATTTTACTATGTGACACATAGGATAGAGAAAATGGAGTACCATTGGAGAGCATTTTATATGTCTACAATTTCTATGTAGAAACTCTTCCAACTAGGATAGAAATCTCCTTAAAGTACATTGCCAAGTAGGTTAAGAACTCAATTTTAGAAATCACCATTGGAGATGGTCTAAGAGCATCTCTAACCTAAGGCCTCGTTTGGTTCGCGGAATGGAAGGGAAAGGAAATCAATTCCTTGTCATTTCCTTTCCTTTGGGAAACTTTAATTCCTATTTATTTTACTTTCCAATGTTTGGCAATGCCAAGGAATTTGGAAAGGAAAGTGAATACTTCAATGTGGGAAAGTGATTCCTTCCTTGGATGGATGGAATCACTTTCCCCCCTAATTTCCTTCCATTGGGAATCACTTTCCTTTCCTCCTCAATTCCTTGGGCGTCCAAACAAAGGAAAGTAATCACTTTCCTTTCCCAACCGGGAGATTCCGCCAACCAAACGAGGCCTAAGGTTGTGAGTCTTAGGTGGCTCCTATGTGGCATGAGCCACAAGACAATGTCTTGTTTATGTGGTAAAATGATGTCTTAAAAGACAATGAGATAGAAAAATTCTCTCCAATGTAAAAGTATTAAGGAGACAATAAAAAATATTTTTTCCAACTTCCAAGACAATTCTTCCACTTCTTCAACTTTTTTATAAATATTTCTATTCATAATTGATGATGTGAAGACAAAGTCATTGTGAAGTGCATTGTCTAGATCTAGACAATCAATTTCACATTCTCCTTGCCATGTCATTGCCATGTCAACTTCATGTTTATTCTACATTTACATTAGAGAAATTTTTTTGAAATAAAATTTGTCATTTCTGTGGCAACCATTTTTTAACTCACAATGGGTTGGAGATGCTCTTAAGTGGAGATCGATGTGGTTTATGCTATTTTGTTGAGTGGTCTTTATGCTGGGTTTTAAAGTATTAGTTGTTAATGACAAGGATGATAGTGGAGACAAGTATGGAGTAGGGAAAGCAATTTTAATGTTAATTCTTTTGAAAAAAAAAAAAAAGAAAGTATTTTAGGGTCTGACTGTTGTTGGACTGGGACCCATTAGTAAATAATAGAATGGACTAGTTTAGGTCATGGTAGGATCTTCGTCTTTGTCTTCTTTGTTAATATGGTGATTTACGTGTCTTCGTCTTCTTTGTTATGGTCGATGTTGATTTTAGGTGACTGAGAATGCTAAGGGTTAAGAAATAGAACTACATCATGGTCGTCTATGGGCATGGCTCTTATAATTTGTCAAGACTTTCAAAATCTTTTTGTTACTACAAATTTCCGATCCCCTAAATTTAGTATGAATAAGTTCTTTTGTTCTTTGCCCTCTCAATTCTCAACATTAAATTCTTGCCGTTCTTGCTAAGGGTGTTATTCGAAGTAGAAAGTAAGCCTAGATGCCACTCTTGTAAAAAAAAAAAAAAAATTTGAGTTGCATCCCACTTTTTTTAATCCAAATTCAAGGTGCACCCCACCCAATTACCATAATGTAAGACATCTCCCACATTTAATGAAAACCGTTCCAAATGGACGTCAAGTGCTTTGTCCTATTTTTTTTATACAAAAATACCCTTCATCCTCATTGTATTCTCCCCCTACCCACATTCTCTCTCCTCCCTCCCCCCCCCCCCCCCCCCCCCCCCCCCCACCTAACCCCCACCCCCCCAAAGCAGCACCCCTCTCTTCTCCGGCGAGGAGGGGAGGGGGGGGGGGGGGGGGGGGGGGGAGGCTCTCCTCCCTCACGCCCCACGCACCAAAGCACCCCCCACCCACAGGCAGCACCCCCCTTCTCTTCTCCGGCACCGGCAGGGGGGGGGGGGGGGGGGGGCGCAACAGCCGTAGCAGCGGGCGACTGTAGCGGGAGCATGCGCACGGCAGCTGTCAAATCCCTATTTGAAAATAGGTATATGATTGTATTTGTATTTTCGATGATTTAAATTTTGTATTTGTTTAAATTTTATTTAATTTCTAGATCTTGATTTGGCCTCGATTGTTGAGGCATGTCTATTGATTATTGCTCTTGCTATTAATTTACAGTTAGTATTATATTATTATTGTTGGTGGAGATTTTATCTAAGGGTTATAATTATAACTATTCTAGTTGTATTTACTATTTAATTTTACTTCCTATAAAACTACCCCAAATAAGCCCTAACCCTAACTCTTCTCTCAGCTCTCTCATCACTTACACCCCCCCCACTCTCATCTTTCTCCTCTCTCACGCTCACTTCCCTCCCCTCCCTCGCTGGAACCAGCCTACCTCCTCTCATCTCTCTTTCCCGCACCCTCTGGAGCACCCCCCAGCTCACTCTCTCTCTCTCAGTTCTCTCCCGCTCATCTCTCTCCCACGACCTCTCCCGAGCTCACCCCTCCTCATTTCTCTCCCGGCCTCTCCCCGACCTCCGGCCACCTCCCAGCTGGCCGCTACTCCCGCCATGGCCGCCTCCGCCTCCGGGAGTCGCAGCCATCGCCTCCACGACTTTCCTCAGCACCACCACCGCCAACGCCACTTCCTCCGCGGCACCCATGCCGCTGCCGCCCTTCCTCCGTCGGCGGGCGCCCGATCTGGCAGTACCGTCGACGACCTCCCTCTGCTCCCTCCACCTAGTACAGCGCCGCTGCTGCCCTCCCCTCCGTCAGCGGCTGACACCTGGATGTTTCCGGCGAGCTCCTCTACCCCCTTTCTCTTCCACCCGGCGATCAGTCGCTGTGCTTCGGGGACAGCGCTAGCCTCGAGTGGCGAGATGCCCATAGGCCCCACGCTGCTCGAGCAGCGAGCCCTTCGGCCTGCGTACTCCTTGGGCAGTGTGCCCTCGTTCTTGTGCCTTTCGGGATGCATGCACCTCGGTGTACGTATCAGTTTATTTTTTGTGCTGCCATAATGTACGTGCTGTCTTGGCAGCGGGACTCCTCGAGCCCCGTACTGCCTCGGGCACCGTACCATCTTGATTTGCGTATTTCTCGACCTTGTGCCTACCTTATGTCACGCCCCAGAACCAGATACTGGGAGGGGGGCAGACATAGCCAGCTACGTATATTGAAATAGATTTCATCTCGCTATACGGTCACGGCTGTCTAGATACATGAGGGTTTACTACAAGCCAACAGTCTTCTATGGTCATGAACAAGCCTAGTGTCTCAATCACAAGCAAGTAAGTAAATGTTGTAAGATGTATGATCATTAAACATACAATAATAAGGCGTCCCAAATATTACATATTCAGCTGATCATGAAGCTAGTCGTTACAAAATGTTAGGACTAGCAAGAGTTTAGTCATACATGATCAACCCTAGGATCTGTCAATCATGTTACAGTCCGTAGGTAGACAGTAAGTAAAGTACAATCGAGCTAAACAGGTGCTCGTCGGCTAAACGCCTCAAAAGAATATTTTTACAATAGAGTGGGAGAGCAAAAAATAACCCACTCGTTGCCCTGGTTACGCCTGGTGTTCACCATCGGGCTGGAAGAGCGGTAGATCCTCTGGAGCTGCTCCAAAATCTGGCCATACAAAACCAGCTGGGTCAGATCCTAGAAAGAGCAAGTGCCACAAAGGGAGCTTCACTTAGGAACTAAAACCAGCAATCAGCACAATTAAATAAGGGTAAGAACTGGAAATAAGAAAATACATCAGGATGATATACGACGAGATAACCATGGAACTATTCAGAACCAGGTTACAACCCGTAAACCAAACAAGGACCGGGGTTGTAACCTTTCGTCTGAACAGAACTTGGAATTTTTACCATTTATCGGTAAAATAAATACAAGCATTTTGGTCATGCAGTAATCTAGAACAGGATCAGGGCAAGACTAGACTGGTTAGACTCCATCCAATCACTTCACGGCCAAGCAAGAATTACGGCTTGATACTTTAACTAACTAGGGTTATCACAGGCCTAGTACTAGCAATGCAGTGAGATTACTCCACAGCCACAAGCCCTGCAGACCATCCAGGTTATCCGGGTTAAAAGATTAGAGTTGAATTCAGGTGGGTACATCGTCCAGGAAACGAATGTACCCTTAGGTAGCTTGAAGGGTGCAACACATGACAGTGTGCTGGAAATGTGCCCTACTCGACGGCAGGCTACAGATCCCAAGGCGTGCCCAGGTAACGGGATTGCCTGTAGCTGGAAGATCTCTTCATGACTAATGTATTAATCTAGTTATTAGCCTTAGTCCATTTAAATGGGTACTCCTGACCGTGGTACTCAGGAGTCCCTCCTAGACATGATGCAAGACAGGACTGGATTATTTGTACAAGCACAATCGCCCACGGTGTCCAGGATTAATTATATAAGTCATGTCATGTCAGGTAGCCGTCGCAACAGCTGATCAAGATATATCATGTCGGGTTTTCATGCCAAGTGTACTGGTCAGGAGTGCGCCACGACGGGCCATTATCCGGTCATGTCAGGTTACTTGTCAAGAGTGTACCACTACGGGTCACTATCAGGTCGTGCTCCATTATCAATTCCAAATATATCAAATGAATTCATGATTTCCAAGTTCAGGATAAAAGACGTAAGGATATAAAATGGACGTTAAATATCTAATAAAATATCAATATACAGGGCTATAGAAGAGTCATGCGGCTAAGGCACATGCGGCCAGGATGGATCTCATGCGGCTGGGAAGGGAACAGCCCATGCGGCTAAGAAGGAGTTCAGGTCCATGCGGCTGGGAAGTGTAGTATCATGCGGCTGGGTATAGAAGGAGGCGCATGCGGCTTATAGAAGCCCATGCGGCTGGGTCAACATGGCTGCTTATGCGGCAGGGAGTGAAGGGTGCATATGCGGCTGATAAGGGACTCAACCTCATGCGGCCAAGAGAAGGACAAGACACATGCGGCTCAATTAGGTGAGCGTATGCGGCCCGGGTCACTGGAACCCATGCGGCCAAGACAAGAGGGTGCTACGCGGCTCAGGGGGACGAGGGCGCATGTGGTTCAGTAGAAGCCCATGCGGCTCAGGAAATAAAGGATACATATGCGGCTGGGATTAATCAGGGTCATACGGGGATTAAGAAGTCCATGCGGCTGGGTCTGGGGTTCTCATGCGGCTCGAAGATCAGGGCCTATACGGTCCGCAAGTGCTAGAGTTCATGCGGCTCAAGGAGATGGGCGCATATGCGGCTGAAGGGGAATGAGCCCATGCGGCTCAGGAAGTGAGATCCAGCCTATGCGGCTGAGAGTCTCATGCGGCCGAATCACTTGCCGCATAAATTGTCATGCGGTCAAGTCAAGTCTGAGCACAGTTCATCTTCTCCAAATTTCTGAGAGGAAGAACACCATGAGAGCCAAGTCCTCAAGCTCCACTCCATCATCCGGAACCCAAATCCGAACTTCCATAGGTAAAAATGGGGTAGAACGAAATTCTCTACAACATAGAACCCTCAAAACTCAGAAATAACAGGATTAAGTAGATCAAAAACCCAAGAAATTCGAAAATAGAGTAAACTTAGATCTAGAAGAATCTAGCCATGGAAAGTGAAAATGCCAAGTTCTAAGGTATGTTAAAATGCTGTAAGGAAGAGAATGAAGCAATAAAATCGGAGTTCCTCCATGAAGCAAGTTGCACTTGCCGAGACCTCTCTCTCCTCTCTCTGGTAGGTGAAGAAGTAAATGAGGAAGAAGAAGATGATAATGAAGAGAGAGAATGAAGAGGGCTAATAAATACCAAGGTGGTGGTAGGTAGGGGGTTCACATTGGTTCATATTGAACCAAAGAAAACCGAGCCAAGCCGAACCAAGCCAAGATGCAAACTAAACAAGGAATCATACAATACAGAATAAAATACGTACACGTATTCCAGAAATACGTAATACGAACCACAGGCATTACAACTCTACCCACCTTAAAAGAATTTCGTCCTCGGAATTTAATCAAGAGGCTAGAGGAGCAATGACAAGCTACATTAATCACATGCAAGCTATAACTAGGCAGACAATCACTCATTCAAGCAAGGAATCGAAGGCATGAGGCATAAGAAAGACAATATACCTCACGAGTCAAACAAGTCGGGATATCGTGATCGGATATCATCCTCACGCTCCCACGTTGACTCCCCTAAAGAGTGATGACCCCAAGCAACTCGGACTAACTTGATAGTCTTGTTCTTGAGGATCTTCTCTCCGGTCCAATATAGACACGGGCCTCTCCTCATACGAAAGGTTGGTACCAACAACCAATTTCGAATGATCTAGGATATGGCTCGGGTCCGGGATATACCATCGTAATTGGGATACATGGAATACGTCATGCACCTCGCTTAGCGACGGCGAAAGAGCGAGACGATATGATACATTTCCAACTCGCTCCAGAATATCGAACGGTCATATATACCTAGGACAAAGCTTTCCCCGTACGCCGAAACGAATGATGCCACGGTTAGGCAAAATCCTCAGGAATACATGATCGCCGACCGAAAACTCGAGAGGACGCCGATGAGAATCGGCCCAATGGCGCTGGCGATCTTGGGCAACTCGAAGATGATCTCTGACCCTCCTGACCACTTCAACTGTCTGGGCAATCATTTCTGGACCGAGCATCTGTCTCTCCCCAACATCATCCCAGGCTAGCGGGGATCTGCACTTCCTACCATACAGTGCCTTGAACGGTGCCATCTGGATACTGGCCTGGAAACTGTTGTTGTACGAGAATTCCACCAGGTGCAAGTGATCTTCCCATGAACCACCGAAGTCAAGTGTGCAAGACCGTAATATGTCTTCAAGAGTCAGGATCGTGCGCTCCGACTGACCATCTGTCTGCGGATGATATGCTGAACTGAACTGGAGATGAGTTCCCAAACTCTCTTGCAAGCTACGCCAAAAGTGTGACGTGAATCTTGAATCTCGGTCCGAGGTGATACTGACTGGCACACCGTACAATCTGATAATCTGCCTGAGGTACATCTCTGCTAGCTGAGCCGTCGACTGACCAACTCTAAATGGAAGAAAGTGAGCCACTTTCGTGAGCCGATCAACTATAACCCAGATAGCATCTCTGCCAGCCGGGGATCTAGGTAATCCAGTCACGAAATCCATGGTCACATGCTCCCACTTCTATTCTGGAATCGGCAAGGGCTGAAGAAGTCCAGCCGGTCTTCGATGTTCAGCTTTAACCTGTTGGCAAACCAAACACCGAGAGATAAACCGAGCTATATCCCGCTTCATGCCATTCCACCAGAAATGCTGCCGAATATCACGGTACATCTTCGTACTGCCAGGATGGATGGAATACTGTGAACTGTGTGCTTCTGACATGATCTCTTGCCGGATATCTCTGCTGGGTACACAAAGACGCTTACCATGTCGAAGTGTACCATCCTCATGAATGCATAACTCTGGTCTTCGTCTTGCCTCACACTCTGCTCTGAGTCGCTGAAGCTTGGAATCTGCCGACTGCGCCATCCGGATCCTCTCGACTATAGTGGACTGAACTTGCATACTGGCCATCAATGCCACACTGGAAGGAAGAACAACTTCTATACCCATCTTCTGAAGATCTGCTAACAGCTCCGGTTGTGCTGTTAGGAAATAAACTCCGGCTCTCCTGCTCAATACATCTGCTACAACGTTGGCCTTCCCGGGATGATACTGCAGGTTGACATCATAATCCATAAGTAGCTCTAGCCACCTTCTCTGACGCATATTAAGATCCTTCTGGGTGAAAACATACTTCAGGCTCTTATGATCGGTGAAAATCTCCACCCTATTTCCATACAAATAGTGCCTCCACAACTTGAGTGCAAACACTACTGCTGCCAGCTCCAAGTCATGGGTTGGGTAATTACTCTCATGATCACGAAGTTGTCGTGACGCATAAGTTATTACTTTCCCATGCTGCATCAGAACACATCCTAAACCTCTGCCCGAAGCATCATAATACACTGAGAATCCTTCGGTTCCATCTGGAAGCGTGAGAATAGGAGCCGTCATCAAGCCTCGCTTCAACTTCTCAAAAGAATCCTGGCACTCTGCTATCCAAGCAAACTGTACATCCTTACGGGTCAACTGGGTCAATGGTGCTGAAATTCGAGCAAAGTCTGAAACAAATCGCCGGTAGTAGCCGGCCAATCCAAGAAAACTATGAACCTCTGCAACTGTGTTGGGCACTGGCCATGACTCAATAGCTATAATCTTCTGGGGATCCACTTCTACTCCTCCTCGAGTGATGATATGACCCAAGTACGAAATGCGATCGAGCCAGAACTCGCATTTACTAAACTTGGCATACAACTGGTGCTCTCTGAGAATCTGGAGGACAACTCGGAGATACTGCTCATGCTCTGCTTCACTCTTGCTATAGACCAGGATGTCATCTAGAAATACAATCACAAACTGATCCAAATAAGGCATGAAGATGCGATTCATGAGGTCCATGAATACAGCCGGCGCATTGGTTGCTCCAAATGGCATCACAAGGAACTCCCAATGCCCATATCTCGATCTAAAAGCTGTCTTCGGGATGTCCTGTTCTCTGACTCTAATCTGATGATAACCTGAGCGCAAATCAATCTTCGAGAATACTGAAGCCCCTTTGAGTTGATCAAACAAGTCATCTATCCTCGGGAGAGGATATCTGTTCTTGATTGTCACTGAGTTCAAGGTACGATAATCTACACATAATCTGGACGTACCATCCTTCTTTTTCACAAGAAGCATCGGGGCTCCCCAAGGCGATCCATTAGCACGAATAAATCCCTTAGTTCTGAGTTCTTCAATCATCTTGTACAATATCTCCAACTCTGACGGCGCCATCATGTAGACTCTTTCTGACACTGGAGCTGTCCCGGGAATCAAATTGATAGTGAACTCGATCTCCCGCTCCGGAGGCATACCTG
Organism: Iris pallida; assembly: GCA_029216955.1. Classification (NCBI taxonomy): domain Eukaryota; kingdom Viridiplantae; phylum Streptophyta; class Magnoliopsida; order Asparagales; family Iridaceae; genus Iris; species Iris pallida. The sequence continues at coordinate 12,362 of JANAVB010036949.1, forward strand.
GAAGTTCTTCTGGGAAAACATCTGGAAATTCCTCGACTATCCGAGGCAACTGCACTGCTGCTACTGCCATCCGCAATATCGAAGGAGAAGGCTCAACCGCTCCTCTGGAAAAGGAAAACTCTGGCTCGTCTGGAATGCTAAAAACAACCCTACCAATGTGGCAGTCTATCCTAGCATACTGGTTCCTCAACCAATCCATCCCTAGGACCACATCATAATCGACCATCGGGAACTCTATCAATCTAGCGGGAAATTCTCTACCGCTAACTACGATCCGACACGAGGAAAACACTCTATCGACTCCCACAAGTCCGTTACCAGTAAGTATATTAAGCCTTACTGATAATGACTCGGGCTTCAATCCTACCCGTGTCGCGAATCGTGCAGACATAAAAGAATACGATGCACCAGAATCAAATAAAGCTGAAGCTGGAAAGGAGTTGACGAGAATAGTACCTGCCACTACCTCTCTTGGTGCCAATCCTTCCTCGACGGTCATCACCATAGCATGACCATGCCCTCGGGGTGCTGGTCCCCTATGCTGAAATCTTCGCTGTCTATTCTGATTCTGGGCCTGGGCTTGAATATACTGCTGGAGGTTCTACTGCTGGAATACTTGGGTCTGAGGCGGTAAGGGCCTCGGCAATGGGTACTATTGCTGCTGCTGGACCGGTGCTGGTCCTCTCACCGAAGAGCTAGAAAGGTTGGACGATGATGAACCACCCCTATTCGGGCAGGATCTAACCCTATGGTCTGGTGCTCCACAGGCCAGACATAATCCCTGTGCCCTGCGACACTCTGCCACTACATGGCCTGGCTTTCCACAATGAGAACAACCCACTGCGGAAGATTGCTTCTGCTTCTGCTGCTGCTGCTGAGGGTACGTCGGGGTGGAATGCTGAACCGACGTTACTGAGGCCGCTCGCCTCGGAGCTCCAATAGTCAAAGCCCTGGCTGTCGGGGCTGGTGTTGAAGACTGATTCATCTGGCCGTGGGATCTCTTCCGACCTCCGGTCCTATCCACAATCCTCTGGGAGGTATACTCATGCCTCCGGGCTGCTCTCAAGACGGCATCAAAAGTCTGATGCTCAAACTGCTCAACTGTCAACAAGATCTCTAGGTGAAGTCCCTGCTGGAACCGCTGGGCTCTATCATACTCGGTTGCCACCAAAGTGGGAGCAAACCGACTGAGTCTCGAAAACTCGGCCGCATATCCGTCGACCGTCCTGCCTCCTTGCTTCAGATTAGTGAACCGGGTCTGTAGATCATATCGGGCTACAGCATCGAAATACTTGGTCTGGAATTTCTCTCTGAATACTGCCCAAGAAATGGGTGCTGCTAATCCAACGGCCTGCGCTGCCCACTAGCTGCGGGCAAGATCTAACAACTGCAGGCGCACAACTGCCACCTTCTCGTTCTCTGGGGTCCTGGCTGCTTCTAGAATCACCTCTGTGTCCTGAAGCCAAGCATCTGCCGCGATAGCATCTTCACTACCGTCGAAGAATGGAGGGTTCAAGCGCTTGAAGCTGTTGGCCGCACTGTTACCCTGATGACTGTTTGCCATTAAAATTGTTTGATTGCAAATCTTAATACAAACAGAACAGTATTACAATATAGGACTTAGATGTAGTCCTAGGAGTACACTTTTGTTTAATCTGGATCCTTAGTGCCAATGGAGCGAGTGGTAATGCGTTGACTCCGTTGACGGGCTGACGATGGTTATCGGTTCTCTGAAGGTGTAGATTGCTCTGGGTGCTGGAGCTTGCTGTGAGGAGGAAGACGTTGAATGTCTGTATCTGCCTCTCTGGTGGTGTGTTCGTTCGTATCTGTCTGTATGTGGAAGAAGAAAATGATTTCTTTATTTATAGCTGGGCAGGTTGGCTGCTCATTCGCGCATATGTAGGATGCGCCGGTACGTAGGGACGCCACGTGGAGATTGCTGATGGAGGTGCATGGATGATGCGCCCAACTCGAGAGGTTGAATTCTTCATACTGCTATTGTGAGCCTGCACGTAGCAGAGGAGAAGATCTTTTCATTGCTGAAATCTTGGATGAGTTGAGTCAAAGGACACGTGTCGTCGACTCATGGCTCGAAGATCTCGGATCTGATGGGGGGATGATTTGGTGGGATGTGCCTTGGATTGGGCGTATGATGAGATTTTGGCTCGTGACCTTTAGGAGTCACGAACCATTCTGGGCGCATGGCTTTTGAGGCGCATGCAGGCGACTTTCCTTCTGTCTTTCGGGATCAGAGATCAGTCTGGGGCGCATGGCTTTTGAGGCGCATGCAAAGCTTCAACTGGAGACTCTTCTTCTATCTTTAGGGATCAGTGAAGGGTCTGAGGTGCATGGCTTTTGAGGCGCATGCGGATGGTTGGGTGGCCACGTGGCAGTAGCCGTCGGGGTAAAGTCATGATGATGCTGACGTTGTGGACGCTTCGTTTTCTGTAAAAGCTGTCAACCGTTCAGACTTGGGGAGGCGTGCTGCCAACTCTGTTAGTTCAGCATTTAATGTTGGTGACATTCAATGGACAGCTGAGTGGGCGCATTGGTTGACATTCCACTAGGCGTATGGGGACGTATGGGGGTGCATCCTCTGTGATACGCTCGGTATAGGGCACATCTGTGGGAGGCGCTTGGTGTTTGAAGGGGTGTGATGCGCTGTCCAGCCGGCGCATCCGACACGTCTTTAATGATGCGACTGTTTCGCTTCTCGAGTGCCTTTAAATAGCCGTTTGGCTGAAGTCGAGGCGTCTGGTTCATCCATTTAATGTGAGTTTATTGTACGGAATTCGGAGAGCCATCCACTTGGCGCGTGGGTTTGATCTGCCCGGCCTATAAATAGTGGTATGGAGAGAAGGTTTGCTTCTCATTCCCTCACGTACCTCCAACATGAACTTGGGTATTCGGGTGCATTCTGTTGACAAAGTGTTCCCGAGGGTGAAGATGAGACGCCTTGTCGTCGTTGATGCACTTGAAGGTGACTGTTACATCCAAAAGACGGAGTCGAGGGCTTTCGAGGCAGGCAGAAGGTGCCTGTTGCATCCAAAGATAGGGATGCTCGGGCCTCGTCTCCGTTGTTCCGAAAGAGCCGTAGATCGGAATGGCGGTGCCCTGACCGTCTTCCTTTGGCTTTGGAGGCTCTTTCTCTGGATGGGGTGTTAATTGCCACCCTCATCCCGCTCGGCCAGGTGAGCCTGGTTGGAAGAGCAGCACATAACTGGGCTGCTGAAGGGATGCACATAACTGAGCTGGATGCACATAACTGAGCTGCTGAAGAGATGGTGGGATGCGCCTGGTTGGAAGCGCATGGCATCTGCTGTGCCTAACTGGCGGCGCATGGTGACTGCTGCGCCTATCTGGAGGCGCATGGTAGCCGCTGGCTGTAGAAGTAGGATCTTTTCTTTGTAGAAATTCTCCTTTGTACAACCTTTTCTAGACATGTAACAGACTTTTGTATATAAATAAAAAGTCCTTCTTCGAATGTCTATACTTATTGACTTTGCTGTGAAGTGTTTTATCCGAGTTCTGGCGCATGGGCTTTCTGGTTGTGAAATTCCATGCTTCTACAAGACCCCCTTCAAAGTTTTCAAAACTTTTGAATAAGTTTTGGAATACTTTGAATAAGAAGCATGGCGATCAGGGCACATGACCGTTGGGGCGCATGCCTGTTCGAGCGTATGCTCTTCTCAGTTAATGCATATGATAATGCCTCGGTAACCGAAAAGATTAATGATGATCTTTTGGTTTTATCTGCTGTTATCTTCACAGGACCCGAGGCGACGGCTGAGATCACTCGTCATCGGTTCACGCGTGCGACCACGGCCTATAAATAGGTGAGAGATGGAGAGAGAGAGTTCTTCTGCTCTGTGCTTTTGCCTCCTTTAGAGTTCTTCTTCAAAACCCTAACTTCTTCTTCTCTGAGAGAATGGCTCCCAAGACTCCTCGCAGCGGTGCTAAGGGAAAGGAGCCGGCAGAGTTCGCTGACGAGGATGCTCCTACCACCATTGCGACTCCGGCCGACGTTCGCCCCGGGGTGACGGGTGGGTGTCGACTTTTGCTATCTAATGTGCTCTAACTTTCTGCTGCCGATGCGTATGGGCTTCTGTCCTTGAAGATTATGTCAGACGGGAAGCTGAGGATGCAGCCGCTTCCGAGAAGATGAAGGTCACAGCATCGGCCTTGGATGTCGAGGGTCCGGAGCTGCAGGAGTCTGTTGCGGGGGCAACAGATATGGTTGGGACAGAGGAGAGGGTTGATTCCCCTCCTTGTCATGATGAGGAAAGGTCGGCTGTATCATTGCCGGGTCCTACCTCAGCTTCAACTGTGGAAGTTGAGGTGGCTACCAATCAGGAGGTAGCGACAGATGCTGCCCCTGTGGAGGGACTTGGTGACGAGACCCGTCTGCCGATCACGACCGCTGAGGCGGGTCAAGAAACAAGTGATAATCTCCCCATTTTGCCAGGGGAGGTACCAGCTGTTGATAGGACGTTGGGGGTAGAAGAGGTGGCCATTGACGTCGGTGGTTCTTCCGGGCTTGAGAAGGGACGTTGGGGATAGAAACGCGAGCTGCGTTGGATGCTAACATCGCAGAGATCAACACCCAGATGCGCCGCCTTGAGGACCAACGGGCTCGACTCCAGTTAGATGCCGAACGTGTTCAGGCTGAACACGTAGCATTCAAGCAGGAGGAAGCGACTTTTACTCAGCGGACTCTTGCCTTGGCTCTGCAGCGACAACAGCTTGATGAGAAGCATGAGAGCGAAACTTCCGCTGAGGCTGTTGAATTGATGCGTCAAGAAGCTGAGCGTCGAGTCCTGGCGACTGTGGAGACCCGTACAGCCGACTTAAGACATCGAGTCAGAGAGCTCTCAGCCCATCCTGGAGAGGTTCAGGGACTGTAGCTTCTCCCTTTTTTATGTTCTTTTGCAACCTTTGCTAGGGGACAGTGTAGTTTTGTAATTTTTTTTAGAAAATAAAGAAGTACGCAACTTTTTTGTGATGTGTTCATTTTTGTTATTATGAACTTGATGATTTGTGTGGACCTACTATCTTTTGCGTACCTTGGTTTCTAGGTACAGATAATAAGTTTGAAGGAACCAACATGTTTGCTCAGAGGTGATGTGGACATGGCAATCATTGGGTTCAAAATGATAGAATCTTCCTACTCAGAGGTATTATGGACGTGGTAGGAATGATCCTGGGGGATACGCTGAACAACTCAGAGGTGATGTGGACGTGGAAGTTCTGCGATCAATGTACGACAACGTAGGGGTTGTTTGTACGAGATGTTTACTCAGAGGTAATATGGACGTGGTAAACATGAAGGGTAGCGTCGGCTTACGTAGCGTAAGATTCCGCTTTGTAGGGTATAGAGGAACAACTCAGAGGTGATGTGGACGTGGTTGTCTTTCTACTGAAGGATGCCACGGAACAGCTGGGTTCCAGAAGCGTATGAGTTTGTGGAAGGAGATTGTGTGTGAGCTCCGATGATTGGGCCCATAGATCCCCTTTGGGGAAGTATATGTCTGAAGGATGTCAAGAATAGTACTTCTTTAGGAACTTGCCGTTGATGGGCATCATGAACAAGTCCCTATTGGGTTTGGCGAGGCGGTAAGCACCATTTGAGTATACCATCTCAATGATGAAAGGTCCTTCCCACTTGGGCTCGAACTTTCCTGGTGTCTTGTGAGTTAACACCATCGACCTCCTGACTGCTAAAACCAGGTCGCCAGCTTGGAAAGTCCTCTGTTTGACCTTCTTGTTGAAAGCCTGTGATATATGGGCTTGGTAGAGTTCGATGCGTTGTTGTGCCAGGAGACGCTTCTCATCGAGTGCCTCTAGTTCCCGCAGACGACGACGTTGATTGTCCTCTTCTGTGAGTTTGTTCATTATTACTACGCGGAGTGAGGGTATCTGGATCTCGAGAGGCAGTACCGCTTCGCTCCCGTAGACCAGAAAGAATGGTGTGTTGCCTGTTGGGGTCGGTACCGTTGTGCGGTAGGCCCAAAGGCATTCGCCAAGCTTTTCGTCCCAGTCGTGTTTGTTGGATGACACGACTTTTTTGAGCAGCCTAACGATGGTTTTGTTGAACGCCTCTGCTAACCCGTTTGCAGCCGGATTGTAGGCGGTGGATGTCACATTTTGAATGCGATTCTTGTCACAAAACCTGCTAAAAATGCGGCTGATAAACTAAGGACCATTGTCATGAATGATCTGCCGGGGTACTCCGAAACGGTAAATGATATGGTGTTTGATAAAGCTGACTACCCTGGAGCTCTTTACTTCCGCCAGTGGGACTGCTTCTGCCCATTTGGAAAAGTAATCGGTGATGGCCAGGATGAAGCGGTGTCCTCTTGATGAAGGAGGGGTGATTGGTCCCACAATATCCATGCCCCAGGCTTCAAAGGGCCAGGAGGCGACTGTAGGATGTAGAGGTTCAGACGGTGTATGTATGAAGTCTGCATGAAGTTGGCATGCGTGACACTTCTTAGCATATTCAACAGCGTCGGCGGCCATGGTTGGCCAGTAGTAGCCCATACATCGCAATCGATCCTACAACTTAGGACCGGGTTGATGAGCTTCGCAAGTTCCGTCTTGAGCTTCTCGAAGAGCTTCGGATGCTTCTTCGTTGGACAGGCATCGAAGGAGGAGCCCATCGAAGGAGCGTCGGTACAGCGTTTTGGTAGCTGTATCGTAGTACAATCGAAGAGAGCGTCTTTTGACTGAGACGGCTTCCTTCGGGTCCTCTGGAAGGATTCTGTAGACAGCAAAGTCGATGAACGGGAACCTCCAGTCTCGGACATTAACGCCAGTGTTCGTCGGCATGGTGTGAGCCACCCGCAAGCATAGGTTGTTTCTAGGACAAACCAAGTCTCGGCCAGTTACCGTGACATAGTGTTGAGTCCCAAAGGGCGCTGCCAATGAGCACGCGAGGCCAGCCAGAGCATCGGCATCCAAGTTTTGTAGACGGGGTACATGTTCGATGAAGAACTCGGTGAAGGTTGAAATGATGTTCAATACAACTTCATGGTAAGGGATCAGATCTTCATGGCGAACCTCGTATTGCCCCCGAATCTGGTTCACGATAAGTTTTGAGTCACCGTAGGCTTCCAGATGGTCCACCCCCAGCTGTTGTGCGAGTTGGAGTCCCATGATGAGTGCGTTGTACTCGGTAACATTGTTGGAGCACGGCTTCGAAAGGGAGTAAGCACGCTGGATGACCAACTGATCGGGGGAGACTAAGACTACCCCCACTCCTGCGATGATTTGGCCTTTGGGGCCTGTTCTTGAAGCGCCATCGAAAAACATCCGCCAAACGGAGCTTCCTTCGGTGACGTTGGATTCTTGGACCTCATCCAGGATGTCTTCATAGAGTTTTGAGGATTCTGGGATGGGGTATGCAGCTAAAAAGTCAGCCAGAGCTTGACCTTTAACAGCTTTTTGCGGGACAAACACCATGTTATACGGTGTTAGCAAGATCGCCCATGTGGCCAGCCGGGAGTTCAATGATCCTGGCTTCGTCATGAGGACTCTGAGCGGATTGACTCGGGAAATGACATGAATTGTCTGGCCCGAGACATAATGACGAGTCTTCTGGATGGCAAACACCAAAGCCAAGCACTCCTTTTCAACGGGGTTGTACCGGTGTTCGGCCCCGATGAGCGTTCGACTGAGGTAGTAGATTGCTTGCTCATAGCCTGTATCGCTGTTTTGAGCCAGCAGAGCATCAAGAGAATGATCCATGGAACGGACGTAGAGGAGAAATGGTTTGCCAGCGATAGGTGCCACCAAGACTGGTGGGCTCGTCAAGTAGGCTTTGATGTCGTCGAAAGCCTTTTGGCACTCCTCTGTCCAGACATAAGAGACTCCCTTCTTCATGAGCTGAGTAAAGGGTTGACATTTACCGGAGAGGTTTGCTATGAACCTCCGGATGTATGCCAGACGTCCCTGTAATCCCCGAAGTTCTCGAAGATTCTTCGGAGGGTCCATGTTGAGGATGGCTTTGGTCTTCTCGGGATCGACGTGAATGCCTTTCGCCGTGATGACAAAGCCCAAGAATTTGCTGCTAGAAACTCCCAGGAAGGATTTAGTGGAGTTTATTTTGAGTTGATGTGCCCGCATGAGATCGAAGACTGTCTTCAGATCCTGTAGGTGATCTCCTTTAAGACAGCTCTTGACTGCGATGTCGTCAACATAGTATTCGACTGTCTTGCGAAGATGTTGACGGAATATGGTGCTCATAGCTCGTTGGTATGTTGCACCGGCGTTCTTCAAGCCGAAAGGCATTACTGTGTAGCAGAAAACACCCTTCGGAGTCCTGAATGACGTGTGTTTTGCGTCATCGGGGAACATCTTTATTTGATTGTAGCCTGAATACCCGTCCATGAAGGACATGCGTTCAAAGCCACATGTGTTGTCGATCATCACATCGGTGATTGGAAGTAGGAATTCGTCCTTCGGGCAAGCAGAGTTGAGGTCCCTGAAATCGATACAGACTCGTATCTTCCCATTCTTCTTGGTGACAGGTACGACGTTGGCTACCCAATCTGGGTGCTATTTTTTACGGATGAAGCCGCTGGTCAAGAGTTTGTCCACCTCCTGATCGATGGCATTCATGATGTCTGGACGGAAACGTCGCTGTTGCTGTTTGATAGGTTTAGCATCAGGTAAGATGTTCAACCTATACATTACGATCTGTGGATCGAGTCCCGGCATATCTTCGTAGTTCCAGGCAAAGACGTCGATATACTCTTTAGCCAGCTGGATTAGAGACTCTCGGTCTTCTCCTTCTAGGCTTTTGCTGATGAAGATGGGTTTGGAAGAAGATCCGTCCCCGAGGTCGATCTGCCCGACTTCGTCTTCGGTGGGAGGTTCACGTAACTCAAAACGAGACTCCCATTGTTCTCCTAGGCGTTGAGCCCAGGGTTCTTCTTCGAAGGGTTCCGGCGCTTGGTCTTCGCCTTCACCTTTTTGAGGTTGTGCTGACGTCATGTTAGCTGACAGCACTTTTCTGAAGACTGATCCGATACTGGTATCGGAATCCCAAGTCGACGCTTCGGACGAGTGGGAATGTTCTGCGACTTCTGCGTCTGAACTCTCTGGAGTTGATGGCGGCGTGACATAGCCTATCCCCCGTCGAGTTTTATTGTAGTAGTCTTACGGCTTTCCTTTGGGTGTTGGAAGCCGAAGAGGGAGATGTCGACCTTTGCCGTAGTTTAGGCCTTTATTGCTTTTTAGGTCGTAGCCCATCTTTTGGATGATGTGCTTTACCGTATCCGTGTACCGATAGACTTGTACTCTGCCGGTATCAGGTTCTGGCTCGAGTAGCGGGAGGTCTTGATGACGCTCGACCTTGCCCAAAATGATGGATCCTTTGTCTCAGCTTCGTGGAGGGGTTATGAAACAGACTCCTTGAGACGGGACTACTCGATTTACATGATGGACGGTCGTTATTTGTGTTTGCAACGACCGTAGAGCGTTATCTAATGTATACATGGCATTCCAGTGCGGAAGACAAGAATAATTAAAAGACACTCTATTATTGATAAAATATGAGATCTTATCCCGTGGGATTACATTGTCTAAGGAGGGTGCATCTACATCAGCAGAGATGTATTCGCCAAGCTCCTCGTCTGTAAGTACTGGGGTCGGATCATGAGAATCCACCACAGCTTTGACTTTGGGGTCTGAGAGGGTTATGTGAGCCCTCTCTGGCATCTTGGATGGCTGTGGGGGATTGCCCTTAAGACGCACCTTCAGAGGTGCCTCAACTGCGCCTCCTGTGAGTGGTGCCTTCTCCTGTAATTTTGCCACCAGGGGAGCCAATATTTAAGGCGGCTTTCCCTTGAGGCGTATCTTCAGGGGAGCCTCAGGAGTCGGTGCTTTTCCTGATAGTTTGATGCTCATTGGAGGCACCTTCTGGGGAGGTTTGCCCTTCAGTCGGATCTTCAGGGGAGCATCGGGAGTCGTCTCAGGCTCCGTGTCCGGCTCAGTTGCCATCTCTGCCTCATCATCAGCATCGTTGGCTTCCTCCTCGTCAAGTGGCTTGTAGAAGTCGGAATCGGTGAAGTAGGCTTTAATCCCTTTGAAAGGATCGATGTCTGCGAACTCCGTCCGGATGACGCCGTTGGTGGATACATATTTCATGCATTGGTGGAGCGTGGAAGGCACCACCATGTACTCATGTAGCCATGGTCGACCGAGCAGGATGTTGTAGTTGACCTCGGCATCTACCACATAACAAGTCACCTCAGTTTTGAGGTTGCCGATGTGACACTTCAGTCGGATCTTGCCCAGTGGCTCGCTTTTGCTAGCGTTGAAGCCACTGATGGTTGTGTTGGAGGGTGCCAGCCGGTACATTGGGATCCCCATTTTTGATAGCAGCGCCTTCGAGATGATGCTGAGGAAAGACCCCGGATCGATCTGAATCCGGCTCACCTTGACTGAACCGATGTACCCTGTGTAATACAGCGGTCGGTTATGTCGGTGGTGCTTGAGCAGCATGTCTTACTGGGTGAAAGTTATGTTTGGGATAACTTCATCTGCACAATGACAGTGCGCACAAGTAGTTGGGAGGTCTTCAGGCTGCTTGACCTGACTGAGAAAGGATTCAGCGTCCTTCAGAGCTTTGCAGAGAGCTTCTCGGGAGTCTTTGGAAAGACGCAGGAGCTCAAACAAAGACAGGCGTGCAGGAGTACTGGCCAGTTGTTCCAGTATGTCAAAGTTGTGGGGCTTGGCTAGCCCCGAAGCATTCTCTTTCCGTAGAGGTCTGTCGAAACGAGCCTCCACCTGCTTCTGCTTATTGGCCGCTGAGGGTTTAGACGGGCCCTCCTCAGGAATGGTGCCAGGAGACACCACCTCGGCGGCAGCTTCGCCGGGCTGGGCGTTCTGTTGTGCACGCGTTTGCACTGGAAGTGCCTCTTCCGTTGAAGAAGAGACGGTGCAGCAAGACTTGATCTTCCTGCCTTTTGATATGGAGGTAGAGCGTACCTCCGGTTGAGTCACCTCGGAGACGAGGTCGGGGTGAACCCAGAGGACCTCTCCTCTAGATGTGGTGAGTGGGATGAGTCCACTCGCATTATCACGGGTAGGTGGCAAGTTCACCATCTCCATTGTCGCCTTAGGGATGGGGACGACGCCATCTTGTGTGGTGGTCGGCGACAAGGTGTCGAACTGAAGTGACACCACATTGGCTGACACCGTCTTCTCTTCATAGTCGACGGAGATTACATCGGCATTGATCATGTGCTGGATGTAATTTTTGAGGATGTAGCAGTCCTTGGTCGGGTGTCCGACAAACCGATGGTAGTGACAATACCTCGGGTTATCCACTTTCCTGACTTCATCGGGCCGCTTTGGGTCCGGGAGCTTGATCTTGTCACCCTGCTTCAGTATTTCAAAGAGTTGCAGGGTGTCTTCGTCATTGAATGAATACACCTCCTTGGGTTTCGGTGCCAGTGGAGGCTTCTGAGTAGGCACAGATGCGCCCTTCGAGGCATTAACAGTCAATGCCTGTTTCTCCTTTGCTTCTCGTCCGGAATTGTTGGCTGCTGACCTTTTCCCCTTATCATCAAAGGTGGGGAAGCTGACACCCAGAAGACGTGCATTGGCCGCCTTCTTTTCTGCGGCTTCAGCTTCGATGATCAGGGAGCTCCAGTCGGGAGGGGGAGTAGAGTTGAGCCAGAGCTTAACTGCGGACAGCATGTTCATACTGCAAGAGAAGAGGAGCGCATGTTCTGGCATGCCTGGAGGTAGCCTGAAGCAGGCCTGTCGGAAGCGTTCGATGAACACCCGAACCGTTTCTTTCTCCTTCTGGCGTATTTCTATAAGAGATGCCATCGTCATGTCCTTCCCGCCGTCGTAGAAGCGATCGAGGAAGAGGCACGTCAAGTCGTCGAAGGACGATATAGAATTGTCGGGGAGGCTGCAATACCAGTCATACGCCACCCCTTTTAAGGCCCCAACAAAGATGCTGGTGAGGAGCGCGTCCTCCTTTGGAAGATGCTTCGTCTGTGGCTGGAAATATGTCAGGTACCGACGCGGAGAGTCCTTTCCGCCGTACGGCGTGAGTGTTTGTGGTTTATACTTTGGAGGATAAACCACCTTGTTCCACTCGAGGGGATAAGGCTGGGGAATGCCCATCTTCTGGCGCTCCTCCTGCCTGTTTTTGGACTCGAAGCGCTCCCGCAAGTCCTTGATCATTTCGACCACATCCTCCGTGGAGCTAGGAGTCGGGGAAGGTGGTACTATCTGGAGTGGAGCGTTTGAGGGCTCCAACGTCCGGGGTGCTTCTGTGTCGGAGGGTGCCCGTTGAAGGGGTACACTCGACTCCCCATTGACTCCTGGGTCGGGACCGGTTGAAGGTGTTCTGGTCAAGGCCGACCGAATATCAAACACTGCTTGAGTCAGTGCTTGCATAGAGGCAGAGAGGGTTTTGAGTCCTCCCTCTAATGAGTCTATGCGCTGGACAATGTCTTGCGGCGGCGCATCAGACTCGGAATCACCCCCAGTCATGTATACTGTCATGACACGGCCGGGAGTGGATGGATTGGTTGAGGCTTCGCTCTCGGCCTCACTTTCATGTGGGGGAGTCACCTCTCCTGGTGTTTCACCTTGGCCACCTCCAGCCATATTCTGGAGGTCATTTTTGACGGGCGCATCTGCAAGGGCCTGATTGTCCTCAGCTCCGTCTTGAAGGGCCTCTTCGTTTCTACCCCCAGCCGTATCCTGGAGGACATCCTCGTTTTGAGGGACTTCTGGGAGGCTGACTTCGCCTCGAGGATGAAGATCCGCCGCAGCTGTGCTTTGGACATCTTCGTCTTCGGAAGGAGGCTCAACAGGGTTTGACTACCCCCAGCTTCCTCCAAGAACTTCTTCCTCGACCGAGTGCTTTCGAACACTCCAAAGGTCGAGACAGCTGCCTTGGTTTTCCTCGGCTGGCTTTTGGATAAAGACGAGGAATTGCCAGTCGTCTTCCGGACTGACGAAGAGTTGGAGATCACGTTGTATGAAGCAACCCTTGGCTCCTCTTCTGTTGACACCTTCATCCCGAGGCAATTTCGGAGGGGTGCCGATGATTGCAGCCGTTGGAAGACTGACTGCCTTGGTGGTACTGCTGCCTTGTAACAACAGTTGATGGTGACCACCGCACAAGTATGCCCCGTGAGAGGCGCATCGTGTCTGTTGGTCGACTCTCCTGACCGACGCTTGTGAGTGATCACGTTACACAGGTCGTTGGAGGAGAGTGCTACCTTCACACCCCCTTCAGGCGCATGGCTAGGCCAAATGCCGGGGTGGACAGGTGAGTGCTGCGCCCCCTGATCTAATACCAAGCAGGCATCACGATCAGTAGTGGGAGAACCACAACATTTGAAGTTACGTGAACGGACCTCAAACGCACAACCAGAGGAGGCGCGGGAGTTCAAGACCACTGAATTTGCCTCATTCGACTTGGTTGTGCACGCAGTAGATGCGCCCAAGTGAGATGAGGACTTTGAAGATCGGCTCGTTTTTGGTGCCGAAGCACCTGAGCCAACCTTGTACCGTTTGCCATCAGCAGCACGCATGATTGTGAGCGCATGCTTTTGGCTTGCTGCTGGCATAGCACGTTTGTGGCGCATGGCCCGTGCCGCCTTGGATTTCTTTGTACTAGCCCACTGGGGTGCATAGTACTCAGCATCCAAATTCTCCTCGCCATTACAGCGAGTGAGTCTGTCAAAGACAGAGGCTTTTTGTGGCGCATCAGAGGTGATGCGCGGGGCATTGGCTGCGCCCCTGCTCCGTCGATGCATCTTCCTCGCCTGAGAGGGAGATGGCTGGGGAACGTGGTCAGCCGCACGCTTCCCCGAGAGATACGCTACATCAGTGAGTGCACCTTGGTTGCTGAGAACGTCAGCAGGAAGGGAGGGCTGGATTGGCGCATTCCCTTCAGTGGTGGTGCCCGAGGCGTCGACCTTGCGCACCCAGACACGGCGGGTCTTCTTCGGCTTCGGTAGCCGCTTCGAAGGACTCGCACTTCCATCAGAAATGAACTTCTCGTACGCCTGTTGATTGAGGCACACGACCAGCGTCTTGTGGGAGGAGCCCACCTTCACATCGTCGACCTGTGACACGACCTTCTCAGAAGAGGAAAAAGAGATCCCCAGCAGAGTCGCCAGCTTGTTTGCCATTAAAATTGTTTGATTGCAAATCTTAATACAAACAGAACAATGTTACAATATAGGACTTAGATGTAGTCCTAGGAGTACACTTTTGTTTAATCTGGGTCCTTAGTGCCAATGGAGCGAGTGGTAATGCGTTGACTCCGTTGACGGGCTGACGACGGTTATCGGTTCTCTGAAGGTGTAGATTGCTCTGGGTGCTGGAGCTTGCTGAGAGGGGGAATACATTGAATGTCTGTATCTACCTCTCTGGTGGTGTGTTCGTTCGTATCTGTCTGTGTGTGGAAGAAGGAAATGATTCCTCTATTTATAGCTGGGCAGGTTGGCTGCTCATGCGCGCATATGTAGGATGCGCCGGTACGTGGGGACGCCATATGGAGATTGCTGATGGAGGCGCATGGATGATGCGCCCTACTCGAGGGGTTGAATTCTTCATACTGCTGTTGTGAGCCGGCACGTAGCAGAGGAGAAGATCTTTCCGTTGCTGAAATCTTGGATGAGTTGAGTCAAAGGACACGTGTCGTCGACTCATGGCTCGGAGATCTCGGATCTGATGGGGGGATGATTTGGTGGGATGCGCCTTGGATTGGGCGCATGATGAGATTTTGGCTCGTGACCTTTAGGAGTCACGAACCATTCTTGGCGCATGGCTTTTGAGGCGCATGCAGGCGACTTTCCTTCTGTCTTTCGGGATCAGAGATCAGTCTGGGGCGCATGGCTTTTGAGGCGCATGCAAAGCTTCAACTGGAGACTCTTCTTCTGTCTTTAGGGATCAGTGAAGGGTCTGAGACACATGGCTTTTGAGGCGCATACGGATGGTTGGGTGGCCACGTGGCAGTAGCTGTCGGGGTAAAGTCATGATGATGCTGACGTTGTGGACGCTTCGTTTTCTGTAAAAGCTGTCAATCGATCAGACTTGGGGAGGCGTGCTGCCAACTCTGTCAGTTCAGCATTTAATGTTGGTGATATTCGATGGACAGCTGAGTGGGCACGTTGGTTGACGTTCCACTAGGCGTATAGGGACGTATGGGGGCGCATCCTCTGTGATGCGCTCGGTACAGGGTGCATCTGTGGGAGGCGCTTGGTGTTTGAAGGGGTGTGATGCGCTGTCCAGCCGGCGCATCCGACACATCTTTAATGATGCGGCTGTTTCGCTTCTCGAGTGCCTTTAAATAGTCGTTTGGCTGAAGTCGAGGCGTCTGGTTCATCCATTTAATGTGAGTTCATTACACGAAATTCGGAGAGCCATCCACTTGGCACATGGGTTTGATCTGCCCGGCCTATAAATAGTGGCATGGAGAGAAGGTTTGCTTCTCATTCCCTCACGTACCTCCAACATGAACTTGGGTATTCGGGTGCATTCTGTTGACGAAGTGTTCCCGAGGGTGAAGATGAGACGCCTTGTCGTCGTTGATGCACTTGAAGGTGACTGTTACATCCAAAAGACGGAGTCGAGGGCTTCCGAGGCAGGCGGAAGGTGCCTGTTGCATCCAAAGATAGGGATGCTCGGGCCTCGTCTCCGTAGTTCCGGAAGAGCCGTAGATCGGAATGGCGGTGCCCTGACCGTCTTCCTTTGGCTTTGGAGGCTCTTTCTCTGGATGGGGTGTTAATTGCCACCCTCATCCCGCTCGGCCAGGTGAGCCTGGTTGGAAGAGCAGCACATAACTGGGCTGATAAAGGGATGCACATAACTGAGCTGGATGCACAAAACTGAGCTGCTGAAGAGATGGTGGGATGCGCCTGGTTGGAGGCGCATGACATCTGCTGCGCCTAACTGGCGGCGCATGGTGACTGCTGTGCCTATCTGGAGACGCATGGTAGCCGCTGGCTGTAGACTTAGGATCTTTCCTTTGTAGAAATTCTCCTTTGTACAACCTTTTCTAGACATGTAATAGACTTTTGTATATAAATAAAAAGTCCTTCTTCGAATGTCTATACTTATTGACTTTGCTGTGAAGTGTTTTGTCCGAGTTCTGGCGCATGTAGTGTCTGGCGCATGGGCTTTCTGGTTGTGAAATTCCATGCTTCTACAATGACCACCCCGGGTCAAAGCATCCGTCACTGCCTGGTGCAAGGCATCTCCACGACGATCTTGGAAAGCTATCAAGGTCCTGACGAGTCCTACCAAAGTGCCGTCATCATGTTCTACAGGTTGAACTGGCTGGACTGGTGGTTCTCCTTCGGTAGGCATGACTCTGGAGGCTACTCCTGAATGCTGGGCTTGATCTCCAGGTTGCTGCTGGTCCGCTGGAGGTGATCCGCCTTGCTGATCGGCAGGTCCAGGAACAATGTTGCCGAAGAAGACGACATAGGGAACAATAAGGAAGGAACAGGACAGATCAACGATACAAGCATGTGATAAGGTCAAGATTCTCAGGGATTTGAAGATACGAGCAGAGATCAAGGGCGAATACTGATTGAGACATCTATTTGGTAAACCCTCACATATCTTGATTTACAAGACCTGCATGGGCCACCACTTAAACCATGTCACGCCCCAGAACCAGAATACTGGAGAGCGGGGGCAGACATAGCCAGCTACGTATATTGAAATGGATTTCATCTCGCTATACGGTCACGGCTGTCTAGATACATGAGGGTTTACTACAAGTCAACAGTCTCCTATGGTCATGAACAATCCTAGTGTCTCAATCACAAGCAAGTAAGTAAATATTGCAAGATATATGATCATTAAACATACAATAATAAGGCGTCCCAAATATTACATATTCAGCTGATCATGAAGCTAGTCATTACAAAATGTTAGGACTAGCAAGAGTTTAGTCATACATGATCAACCCTAGGATCTGTCAATCATGTTACAGCCCGTAGGCAGACAGTAAGTAAAGTACAATCGAGCTAAACAGGTGCTCGTCGGCTAAACGCCTCAAAAGAATATTTTTACAATAGAGTGGGAGAGCCAAAAATAACCCACTCGTTGCCCTGGTTACGCCTGGTGTTCACCATCGGGCTGGAAGAGCGGTAGATCCTCTGGAGCTGCTCCGAAATCTGGCCATACAAAACCAGCTGGGTCAGATCCCAGAAAGAGCAAGTGCCACAAAGGGAGCTTCACTTAGGAACTAAAACCAGCAATCAGCACAATTATAAATAAGGATAAGAACTGGAAATAAGAAAATACATCAGGATGATATACGACGAGATAACCATGGAACTATTCGGATAACCAGGTTACAACCCGTAAACCAAACAAGGACCGGGTTGTAACCCTTCGTCTGAACAGAACTTAGAATTCTCACCATTTATCGGTAAAATAAATACAAGCATTCTGGTCATGCAGTAATCTAGAACAGGATCAGGACAAGACTAGACTGGTTAGATTCCATCCAATCACTTCACGGCCAAGCAAGAATTACGGCTTGATACTTTAACTAACTAGGGTTATCACAGGCCTAGTTACTAGCAAGATGCAGTGAGATTACTCCACAGCCACAAGCCCTGTAGACCATCCAGGTTACCCGGGTTAAAAGATTAGAGTTGAATTCAGGTGGGTACATCGTCCAGGAAACGAATGTATCCTTAGGTAGCTTGAAGGGTGCAACACATGACAGTGTGCTGGAAATGTGCCCTACTCGACGGCAGGCTACAGATCCCAAGGCGTGTCCAGGTAACGGGATTGCCTGTAGCTGGGAGATCTCTTCATGACTAATGTATTAATCTAGTTATTAGCCTTAGTCCATTTAAATGGGTACTCCTGACCGTGGTACTCAGGAGTCCCCTCCTAGACATGATGCAAGACAGGACTGGATTATTTGTACAAGCACAATCGCCCACGGTGTCCAGGATTAATTATACAAGTCATGTCATGTCAGGTAGCCGTCGCAACAGCTGATCAAGATAGATCATGTCGGGTTTTCATGCCAAGTGTACTGGTCAGGAGTGTGCCACGACGGGCCACTATCCGGTCATGTCAGGTTACTTGTCAAGAGTACACCACTACGGGTCACTATCAGGTCGTGCTCCATTATCAATTCCAAATATATCAAATGAATTCATGATTTCCAAGTTCAGGATAAAAGACGTAAGGATATAAAATAGACGTTAAATATCTAATAAAATATCAATATGCAGGGCTATAGAAGAGTCATGCGGCTAAGGCACATGCGGCCATGATGGATCTCATGTGGCTGGGAAGGGAACAGCCCATGCGGCTAAGAAGGAGTTCAGGTCCATGCGGCTGAAAAGTATAGTATCATGCGGCTGGGTATAGAAGGAGGCGCATGCGGCTTATAGAAGCCCATGCGGCTGGGTCAACATGGCTGCTTATGCGGCAGGGAGTGAAGGGTGCATATGCGGCTGATAAGGGACTCAACCTCATGCGGCCAAGAGAAGGACAAGATACATACGACTCAATTAGGTGAGCGCATACGGCACGGGTCACTGGAACCCATGCGGCCAAGACAAGAGGGTGCTATGCGGCTCAGGGGGACGAAGGCGCATGCGGTTCAGTAGAAGCCCATGCGGCTCAGAAAATAAAGGATACATATGCGGCTGGGATTAATCAGGGTCATACGGCCCGGATTAAGAAGTCCATGCGGCTGGGTCTGGGGGTTCTCATGCGGCTCGAAGATCAGGGCCTATGCGGTCCGCAAGTGCTAGAGTTCATGCGGCTCAAGGAGATGGGCGCATATGCGGCTGAAGGAGAATGAGCCCATGCGGCTCAGGAAGTGAGATCCAGCCTATGCGGCTGAGAGTCTCATGCGGCCGAATCACTTGCCACATGAATTGTCATGCGGTCAAGTCAAGTCTAAGCACAATTCATCTTCTCCAAATTTCGGAGAGGAAGAACACCATGAGAGCCAAGTCCTCAAGCTCCATAACTCCATCATCCGGAACCCAAATCCGAACTTCCATAGGTAAAAATGGGATAGAACGAAATTCTCTACAACATAGAACCCTCAAAACTCAGAAATAACAGGATTAAGTAGATCAAAACCCATAAAATCCGAAAATAGAGTAAACTTAGATCTAGAAGAATCTAGCCATGGAAAGTGAAAATGCCAAGTTCTAAGGTATGTTAAAATGCTGTAAGGAAGAGAATGAAGCAATAAAATCGGAGTTCCTCCATGAAGCAAGTTGCACTTGCCTAGACCTCTCTCTCCTCTCTCTGGTAGGTGAAGAAGTAAATGAGGAAGAAGAAGATGATAAATGAAGAGAGAGAATGAAGAGGGCTAATAAATACCAAAGTGGTGGTAGGTAGGGGGTTCACATTGGTTCATATTGAACCAAAGAAAACTGAGCCAAGCCAAACCAAGCCAAGAAATAACCAAGCCAAGATGCAAACTAAACAAGGAATCATGCAATACAGAATAAAATACGTACACGTATTCCAGAAATACGTAATACGAACCACAGGTATTACACCTTATGACCTGTGTCGCATTGATTTACGTGCATGCACCGATTTGTATGCCGTATCGATTTGCATGCCACTTTGTATTTTGTACCGTCTCGATTTGTGTGCATGCTTCGATTTACGTATCTCATTGATGGGTGCATCATCCTGATAATTTCTCGATTTACGTACACGTCTCAATTTGTATGCCTGTATCGGTCTACGTACATGTGTCGATTTACGTGCACATTCTATTTTCTGTTTATCTCGATATTTGTGTCATCTCAATTTTCGTGTGCATCTTGATATACGTGCAAATCTCGGTTTGCATGTCCGTGTCGATCTATGTACCTCAGTTTCCGTGCCAGATTCCTGTACTGCTTGCGGGACCTACGCGGTATAGCCTTCTGCCATCCTTGTACTTTTTATTATTATTTTAATATTTAATGCTAATGATCATTTATTGTGAGTTCTGACGACCTTGATGGACGTGCTAGCTTGGATTCTGATTGCCGGAGACTTGTTTACCTAGCCGAGCCCTCTAGGCAAGTACCCCTTGCTCATCGACGGCTCTTGCCCTCCTGCTAGATTCTCTTACGTTTAATTAATCCTATAAATTGTAAATATAATTGTGTAACCGTGAGTAGTGTAGCTTAGTAGTAGAACTGTCATGATGATAACTTAGGATAGCTTGGTTCGATACCGGGTCAAGCCGTATCGAACAAACTCGGACGGGTCATCCACACCTCCGAGGACACGAGCACGACTCACATGTATAGATTGTCCCTATATGTCCCGTGTCTGACTTGCAGTCGGGTGACGGCTTTGGCTAACTGTTTCTGTGACTAATGCTTATGGATTGGATATGACTGTGGGTCCGTAATACGCCTTGCGTGGCGATTCTTGTTGCATGTGTTGGCTTGGCCCCCAACATACATCGTAGTGCTGCTGGAGGCCGAGACTTAGTGTTCTTGGCTATGGTTTGGTTCCCAGTACACATTATAGCGCTGCTGGAAGCTGAGACTTAGTGTTCTCAGTTTACGATTTTGCGACGGATTGCGTCGAGTGGATTTAGCCCCAATTCGCTGGGAGCTCCTGTTCAGAAATACAGAGGAGACTCTGTTGAATTTTTGGAATTCTCGGTCGAGAATTTGGTTCAAAGATTTTGGCAGAACCGTTCCTTGCTTTGCTGAACCAGTCTCATGTGCGTTAACCGAAGTATAGTTTACATGATTTCAGTACCTGCTAGGTAGACTCATGACTAGATTATGTTTGCAAAAACAAAAAGTTGTTCTATTATAAACTTTTAAAAAAAGTATAAGAGTACAATTTGAATTCTGGAAAAGTACAACTGTAGGAATCTGATCAGAAGACGATCACTTTATCCCTTGGACTATGTGAACTTGAAGACTAGAGCCTCTGGCGAATGCAGCAACAATTTTGTAAGAGTTCTTGATCTCTGTCTCTGTCTAACAATGATTGGAAACTCCATTTGTAGAGTTCTAGAAATAACTGTTTTGGCAGTTATTCTGATGTGCGCGAGGCTGGGTTGCGCCACATTGGGTTGCGCCAACCTCATGTTGTGCCAACTTTCATTCAGTTATCAGTTGTGTACTAACTATATTTAGACGCATGGCATCATGTGCTTGAGATGCGCGTGGTCGTGTACAGGATAGTAGACACATCTTAAGAGATTAGTGGCATATGTGCCACGTCATCCTGCTTTGGAAATGAAAATTGTCTCAAATTTATCAGGTTGTGCGAGCTTCAGTCAACAAGTTAAACTGCGCCTGGACATGTGGCAGCTTTTGAGAAACAGTTGTTCAGATCGCCCCTAGGCGCAAGTAAGGATTTTGTTTTAGATTGCGCCTAGGCGCAACTCATAAGACGTGCAGGACAGCTATCAATCAACTCTCCTCGAGCGGCACAATTCGAGGGATTCGAAGAGATTTTCCTAGTTTACTGTGTTGTCAGTTGTCAGTGTTGTCAGGTAATGATGGACATTAAAAGTCAGACGCCACATAGACTTTGGCACAATATGACTGGGCACAATCTGATATATGGCGTAACCTGATCAATGGCGCAGTTTGATCTTTGAGCTCCATTATTAGTGGCGCAGCTTGATTTTTGGGGCGCAACTTGATTTCTTAGTAGTAAATACATGGCGCAACTTAATTTTTAGGCCCTACAAGACCTCCTTCAAAATTTTCAAAACTTAAAAACATTTCAAAGTTTTAAAATACTTTAAATTTATAAAAGTTTTGACTGAGTCAAGTTGTGCCAGTCTCGCGCAGTCTGTTGTGACCAGTTACGATTTTTCATGCTCAATTAGGGATGACTATTAGGATTCCGACCTTTAGCTATAAATAATCCCTGTTTAATCCGCTGTGATTCTTTACTTTCACTTTTAATCTTTTGAGAAATTTTTTTGAACTCTTGCAACTCTCTTTTTCGACCATCTCCTCGATGACATGGCCCCCAAAAAGACTGCTGCTGACAAAGGGAAGGCCATCGCCACCCCTTCAACTCGTGCTCCGTCTACCCGTGCGCCACAATATGCGCCTTCTTCTTCTCGATGGAAGATAGCAAACCCAGCAATGGAAGGTGATTAAGGACGAGCCGATTCGATCTATGGACGATGATTTCATCACGGATTGATTTACGCCTCTCTTTTTAGAGTGTAGTGTATTACAAACTTTGCACCACCCCTTCTTAGGGTGTGGTTGCCTTTTTCTTGAACATTGTTTGTTCTTACGAACCGTGTTATGTATGCTGTTTGCACAAAATTAAAAATATTGCACAACTAAAATTGAGACGCTACTCATATGTGGCACAACCTGAGATGTTGCGCAACTTGAGTTTCGCGCAACATAGCATATGGCGCAACATGGGTCGTTGCGCAACTCAGAATGTTATGCAACTTAGGTTTTGCGCAACTCAATAAGTCGTACACCTTTGTTTTGCTTCATCACCAACAAGGCATCTCAAGAGTAACCCATCAAAAGTTCTTCGATAAAGAGTTTTAGTAGTATGATTATAATAGAATCGAAGCGATCGGCGACGAATACTTGTAGCTTCCTTAGGATCTTCTGGCAATATGTCATGTACTGCAAAATCAATGAAAAGTGTTCTCCAGTCCTCACTAATGACATTGACTTCAGTTAGATTGCTGAATTCAATGTTGTGGTTATTTTCAACACAAAATAGTTCTTTATTAGAGATAACAACCATTTGTTGTCTTTTGACTGGCACTGCCAATACCGCAGCTAGGTTAGCTAAGGCATCGGCTTCTGTATTGCATGCGTGACGTACATGTTCGATGAAGAACCCTTTGAACAAAGAAGCTATTATGGTTGCTGCTTCATGGTATGGTACCAAATCTTGATGTCGGACTTCATATATGCCTCTATCCTGATTAACAATCAGCTTAGAGTCACCATATACTTTGAGATATTCAATATTCAATTGTTTGGCAAATTGGAGTCCAATGAGCAAGGCATTGTATTCTGCTACATTATTAGAGCATGATTCGTCCAAAGAATAAGCCCTTTGAATAGCTAATCCATCGGGTGAAACGAAAACAATTTCCACTCCAGTAACAAGAGTACCTCTAGGTCCAATTCTAGAAGCTCCATCGAAGAACAACCGCCAAGTAGGAAACTCTTCTGAGATCATATTTGATTCCAATGTTTCGTCTGGAATCTCGTCATAGAGTTTAGATGTTTCAGGAACAGGATGATCTACTAAGAAGTCAGCAATTGCCTGACCTTTCACAAACTTTTGAGGAACATAAACCATATCATATTATGCTAATAATATGGCCCATGTGGCAAGCCTGGAATTGAGTGTACTTGGCTTTTTCATTAAGACTCGAAGAGGATTGAATCGAGATATGACATGAATAGTTTGGCCTATGATGTAATATCTTGTCTTCTGAACAGCGAACGTTAAGGCTAAACATTCATTCTCCACCGGACTATAACGATGTTCAGCTCCAATCATCGTTCGGGTAAGATAGTAGATGGCTTGTTCATGATCTTCCTTGTTCTTCTAAGCTAGTAAAGCTCCTAATGAATGATCCATTGCCTGGACATACATTAAGAAAGGTATTCCTGAGATTGGTGGAACAAGAATTGGTGGACTCATTAAATACCACTTTATGTCATCAAATGCTCGTTGACATCTTCCGTCCAAACGAAAGATACACCTTGCTTTATTAATTGAGTAAATGGTCTGCAACGTCCAGATAAATTCAAAATGAACCGCCTGATGTACGCAAGTCGACCTTGGAATCCTCGTTGCTCTTTTAGGTTGCATGGAGGATGCATCTCTTGAATGGCTTTGATCTTCTCGGGATCAACGTATATACCCTTAGAGGTAATGACGAAGCCGAAAAATTTGCTACTAGAGACACCCAAGAAAGACTTGGTGAGATTCATTTTGAGTTGATGCTGGCGCATTAGATTAAAAATAGTTCTTAAATCTTGAATGTAATCTTCCTTTAGACAACTTTTGACAGCAATATCGTCAATATGACATTCGACAATCTTTCGCAAATGATCTCGAAAGATAGTACTCATAGCCTGCTGGTAGGTTGCACCTGCGTTCTTAAGACCAAACGGCATGACTGTATAACAGTATACTCCTCGAGGAGTATGAAACGAAGTATGTTTTTCATCTTCATGATTCATCCGGATTTGATTATATCCAGAAAATCCATCCATGAAAGAAATTCGTTCGAATCCACATGTGTTGTCGATCATGACATAAGTAATTGGAAAAGGAAATTCATCTTTAGGGCAAGCATCATTGAGATCCCGAAAGTCTATGCAAACTCGAACCTTTTCGGTCTTCGTCAGAACTGGTACAACGTTGGCTACCCAGTCAGGATGTTGTTCTTCTCTGATAAAACCGCAAGCTATACGCTTTTTGACTTCATCATCAATTGCATCCATCATTTCAGGCTTGAATTATCGTTGTTGTTGTTTGACCGGCTTGGCATTCGACAAGATATTAAGTTTGTGAGTTGCAACTTGAGTATCTAATCCTGGCATGTCTTCATAACTACAGGCGAAGACATCGATATATTAACGAATAAGGTGAATTAATTCTTGTTTATTATTCTCTGGAAGATTCTTGCTAATGAAGATTGGTCATGATACACCCTTTTCTCCAATATCAACCTGGACTAATTGATCCTCAGTAGGTGGTTCTCGTTGTTCAAAATGAAGTTCCAACTGATTGTCCATCCTTTGTGCCCAAGGGTCAACTTTAGGAGCTTCTTCAATGTTATCTTCATCATCTTCTGAGAATTCGGCAGACACCATGTTAGAAGATACTATCACCCTATGAACATGACCAATGCTGGTATCAGAATCCCATGAAATAGAATCAGAAGAGTTAGATCGTTTTTCTTCATCAGATTCAGAAGGTTCTGGAGTTGGAAGCGGTGAGGCATAACCTAGTCCCCGTTTCAATTTACTGTGGTATTGTTGTGATTTTCCGTTTGGAAAATAAATACAAATAGGAGTTTGTCTTCCTTTACCGTTGTTGAGGCCTGTTCTGAAATTATAGCCCATTTTACGGATGATTACTTTGGATTGTGGACTCTAGCGACGTAATTGTAGCCTTCCTGTATCATCTCTATTATCATTATAGAGCATGACTTTTTGTTCTTCTCTTTAGTTGAAGAATATAGGCCTTTCATCTTTCTTTCAAGACGGTACTAAGAAGTACGACTCTTGTATTGAATCCAATGATACCACGTTTCGTAGAGATGATACGACTTTTATTGTAAGTGGTTTAAAGCTATCTAGCATATCCAAATAACATTGAGTATAGTAAAAGACATCAGTATACTGCAAAGGAGATACTTTATTGATTTTTACACCATCATTTACAACAGGAACTTTAGCCTTAGCAGGCTTAGTCAGATTGATGACAAGAGGGGGAGAAGAAGAACGAGAAGGAGGAGGGGGCTTTTTACGACGAAGGTCGATTATAAGCAGCTCAGAAGAGGTGAGCTCCCTTTGTTCTTGACTATCACCAGTAAGCTGCTTCTCATGGGAAGGAAGATAGATAGTCAATGGTTTGGACGACTGAGGACAAGAAGTACGTCCTTTGATAGGGATCACCAAAGTATCATTTGATATACCCTTCTGTTCTTCATCTGTGTCCATTGCCAGAACCACATTCATGAATTCCTCTATGTACATGCGGGAATCATTGCATTATGCTTCAACTCCTTTGAAAGGATTCAGATCTGCAACATTTTTTGGACTTCTCCATTACCATCCACATATTTGAAACATTGGTGGAGAGTAGAAGGTACGATATTGTATTCATAGAGGAATGGTCTTCCTAACAAAGCATTGTATGAGCCATGATTGTCAATTACATAGAAAGTTACCTTTGTACGAAGATTGCCAATTTAAAGTTTTAGGCTATCTTCCCCAAAGGTTCACTTCTTTCTTGATTGAACCCCAAGATGGTAGTGATAGTTGTAGATAGGTTATGCACTGGGATCTTCAAAGCATCTAGCAAAGACTTCGACATGATACTAAGAGCAGATCCTGGATCAATTAGGATACGATCGACCTTCATGGTGTCCACATACCCCATAAAATAGAGAGGACGATCATGACGATTGTCTTCTAACAATATGTCATCTTGTGTAAAAGTAATATTGGGCATTAACTCAAATATACTATGACAATGTGCACAGCTGACTGGCTCCTTTTTAGGCTTTTTGAGAAGAGTAAGACAAGCATCAGCTTGCATCAAAGCTTCACTTAACGTTTCTCAAGTTTCCTTTGAGAGACGTAAGAGTTCAAAGATTGACAATCTCTCCGGAGTATTGGCCAATTGAGCTAATATGCCAAAGTTATATGGCTTCTCGAGTCCAGGAGATGAGGACTTTTTCAGTGCTTTGTCAAAGCGAACAGGTTGTTTTCCCTTGTCTACTGAGGTCGGTTTGGGAGGAGTTGGTTCCAATATCGGCAGGGATGTAGATGGTATATTCTCAGCGAGAGAAGATGATGTAGGAGGAGCATCAAGAGATGGGGCAGAATTCTCTTGAGTTTCGGGGTATTCTCGAAGGTAGGGTTTCCCAGATCTAGTGCCAATTAGAATTTCTTCTTCTGCTACTGGTTCAAAAGATACCATGTTGCAGTTCCTGGTTTTAGTTTTGGAGTACTTCTTTTGCTTGGAAGAGGAAGGTGCTTCGAAATCTGCTACCAGATCTGGATGAATCCACATGATCTCCCTTATGTCAGTTGATAGCGGAACAAGATCCTCATTTTAGGGAGGTAGAAGATTCACGATCTCGAGAGTAGTTCTTGGAATGGGGACCACACCATCTTGCACAAGTTTTGGTGGAAAGTTACCAAATTATAGAGAAACCACATTAGCAGTCACCGTCTTCTCGTCCTGTTGTAGAGTAATTGCTCCAGAGTTGACCAACTCCTAGATTTTGCCCTTGAGCACGTAGCATGCTCTGGTTGGATGCCCTATAAATCTGTGATAAACACAATATTTAGGGTGGTCAGTTTTACCTACTTCTTCTGGCCGTTTTGCCTCTGGCAGTTGAAGCTTATTGCTTTTGATCAAGCAATCAAAGATACTTAAAGTATCATCTTTATCAAAAGAATACTCTTCTTTCGGACGAGTTGTTTTCGGCGGTGGTACTGATGGAGTGGGTGCTGTCTGAGTAACATTGACAGCCAAAGACTTCTTGCCCTTGAGATTGATGGCCAGTGTTTGTAGAAGCATGGAAAAGTATAGTAATTCTTATGTGGCCCAGAATCAACACGAAACTCCATGTGGCTCAAAACTTGGGGAGTTTTCATGCGGCTCAAAATTCCTGAGAGCTTCATGCGGCTCAGAAAGCTTCATGAGGAGTCACGTGGCCTTATGCGGTTCGAAATAGGCCTATACAGCTGGCCATAATTACTCCGTACAGCTGGCCATTAATGCTCTGACACAAAGTGACAGCTCTGACAGAAATGGTGGCTCTGACATAAAGAAGAGACGCGACATGCTTATAAAAAGACGAGAAAATCTTTTTGATAGCTGGCACAGTTCACAAATTCCAAGAAAGTTCTTTATGCGGATCGCCTGTATGACCTTCATGCGGCTCGGTTATGAGGCCACCCTCATGCGGCTCGATTATGAGGCCAACCTCATGCGGCTCGGTTATGGGGCCATCCTCATGCAGCTCAGTCATGAGACCACTCTCATGCGGCTCAATCATGGGGACAGTCCTTCATACGGCTCAGCCAGGATACACCATTCATGCGGCTCATAACATAGCGGCAGTTGGGACACGTGGCAGAAGTTGACTAAGTCTTAAAAACTCGGATTTATTGCAACCAACAGATCATAACAGTTCAGATTTATTGCAACCGATATAACAGTCCAGATTTATTTGCAATAAACAGATCAAGATTAATCTTAACCAATCCCCAACTGCCCACTTCTCAAGGCACAGTTACAAGGATGTGGCCACGTGGCTGTACACCC
This sequence comes from Iris pallida, assembly GCA_029216955.1. Lineage (NCBI taxonomy): Eukaryota > Viridiplantae > Streptophyta > Magnoliopsida > Asparagales > Iridaceae > Iris > Iris pallida. The sequence goes on from JANAVB010036949.1 coordinate 40,397, forward strand.
CACTCATCACAAACTCCTATAAATAGCATAGGATTATTCCTTTGCATACACATAGAGACAGACAGAGCAAAAAACACACAGAGAGACGCAGAGAGATATACACAGAGTATTTCTTCGCCGGAGCCGAGGTTGCGTTCGATCGTCCAAGCAGTAAGGCAGATTTGATAGCACTTTTCCGAGCCTCTACCATCACCCCCCAGAATCCAAATTAAACAATTGTACTTAGATTGCTTTTCCTAGGTTTTGTTCCTAGGCTCTTTTTTGTACAAACGAGTTTGTAATTATGAATCAAAGTTCAGTCCTTCCATAAAACTATTATGTTCTTAGATAATCAATGGAAAACACGATGGTGACTCTGCTGGGGACTAACTTGTCCACTGTTGAGAAGTTGGTGACACAATCGGACGCCGCCAAACTTGGCTCCACGTAACAGATGCTGGTTGTTCATTTTGACCAGCGAGCGTTCGAAGAGATGCTCTCCGACGGGAGCGCTAGCCCGACCCAGAAGCGAGCCGGCCCAAAGAAGGCCCGCAGGGAGTGGAGGCCCAAGACCGTTGCTCCTTCACAAGCTCTGGAAGAAGTGTTCTCTGTTGCCCAAGACGGCGGAGATGACTCGCATGCGGCCCCACTTCAGGCTGCAGAGGCCCCTGCTGTCCCCAAGTCCGACAAAGTAAAACACTACGATGCTGGACTTGCTGGGGCAAATGGGAACTCTATACGGTCCAAGAAGAGGCCGCATAAGGGTGCCAGCCGCATGCAGAAAGCTCATACGGCCACAAATGCCAGCCGTATACAGAAAGCTCATGCGGCCATAACTTCCAGCAGCATGCAGAAAGCTCATACGGCCAAAACTTCCAGCCGTATGCAGAAAGCTCATGCAGCCACAACTTCCAGCCGCATGCAGAAGGCTCATGCGGCAACAAATTCCAGCAACATGCAGAAGGCTCATGCGGCCTCCAATCTCAGCCGTATGTAGACTGCTCATGCGGCCACCTATCCCAGCCGCATGCAGAATACTTATGCGGCCGCCAAGCCCAGCCGCAGGGAGATGGCTTATGCAGCATCCAATCCCAACCACAGACCATCCATCCTATGCGGCTTGGGTTCAGTCTTCGACCGCCTCTCATGCGGTCCTGACCTCAGAAGCTCCCATGAAGATGTGCCAGACTCTGTGCGGCACAGCTTGGACTCTTCCTACTACGTGCCCTCGGGTGCTAGAGCGAAAAAGTCTAGGACAGCACGGGCTCGTCGAGCTCAGTCAGCTGTGCCAACTTCTGACCATCAGGGAGTCCTGCTAACTGTTATACGGGCCTCTGATGGAAAGTTATACAAAACCACCCGTGTCCAGCCCCCGACGATCGAAGGACAAAGTGGTTCTCAAGAGTCTCCCAACAATGATCAAGGGTAAGTACTTTTACTAGCCTCGCATCAGGGAGCAAATATGATACCAACGCACTCGTGTGCTCGAGACTCCCGGGCCCACAAAACGAGTGTAAATGTTGCTCGAGATGCACTTGACTTGCGTGATGTGATCCTTCACATGCACAAGGAGAGAGAGGAAACATTGGTGTACAGAGAGTCCTTCCATGGACATCACTGCACTCAAGTCATTTTCAACTGCTGCTGTAATAAGACAACAGTACAAGAGGACCGGCAGTCTGTCTTCCAACGACTGCAGCAGCCAGGACCGGTCCTAGAACAAAGCTCGGGAGACGAGGCACTTCCTTTTGCCTCTTTCAATTCTGTCCGGAAGGTCCCTACCGGCAAGGGAAGGAAGAAAATAAATACCTACAGCCCGACAATCTCAACCAGTGTGGCCAAGAAACTCTCATCTAAGCGGTTGTCCACAGCCGTCACAGAAGGAGTTTATCAAGGCACCCGCTCAAAGACGAAATCTTCAACACTTGGAGGGTCGTCATCGTCATCCCTGGGGGTAGTTGAAGCTGGAGGTAGCACTCCTCAGAATATCCACAACAATCTGGAGTTCCAAAAAGAAGAACCAGGGAAAACAATTCCCCCAACAGATGCAGCAGACTCTGACGTCCCTGAAGACGTCCACAAGTGCCAAGATGAGGCAACCTCCTATGCAGGGGGAGGCACTTCCTCTAAGTCCGAACATGAGGAGAACATTTCCACATACCTCGACGACTTCTCTAATCGAAGGTACGATTTGGAGAGCACGTCTTCTACAGTTCCTTCCACTGTTCCTCATGTGAGAACAGTGTTCATAACTGAGAATGACCAAGACGGTCCCAGTGATCGACAACGCCTCGACACTCTTGAGGCCATACTTCATACCTTGGTTAAGTCAGTGGACGAGATCAAGGCGGCCCTATCGGCCCTCCAAGGAAGGACACCTGGCCAAACAAGCTTGGGTCCCGCCATCAATGCGGACTCAAACACAACTGCACCAACCTCGGGCGACAATCCACCCAGAATGTCCGCTCCTACTACTGTAGAAGAGGCTAGGGAAGCGAGAAGAGAAGTCCAGAAGCTCCGGGCAATGTTCCACACTCGAGAAACCTCTCAGGACCTCAGGATACGATAGCCGTATCCCGCTGCATGGAGAGATGTCCCCTTCCCTCCTCGATACAAACCATTCAACATCAACCCTTATGATGGGAAGACATCTGCAAGCCAATACGTGACGTACTTTGAGGTCACAACAGATCATCTGCCGCATGACGATGCCATCCTTACACGATTGTTCGTTGGGGCATTGGAGGCAGTCGCATTCGATTGGTACCGCAATTTGCCGGACAACTGTATCCATTCCTTCGCCGACTTCAAACATATGTTCTTGGAGAGGTTCTATGAGGTGGGATAAGATGTGACAATGTCGACCCTCATGGACGTTGTTCAAGGAGAGAAGGAGCTGACAAGGGACTACATTGAGCGGTTTCGCCAAACCACGATTAAGTTGCCCTTCGGTAACCCAGACTCTTCCTTAATTGAAATTTGCCAAAAGAGGCTGCTCCCCACAATCAGCCTCTGGATGGGCTGTAGAAGCATGGAAAATATTGCTTTTAGTCCCACATCGAAAAGGAGAAGAAGAAAGGGCTCACTCCATTCTATAAATAGAGCCCCCTTATCTCCTTTGAAAAGGGCACCAACTTCTCTTCCCTCCTTCCAAACTTGGACTCTTCCTATTACGCACCTTCGGGTGCTAAGTAGAAGAAGTCTAGGGCAGCGCGGGCTCATTGGGCTCAGTCAGCTGTCCCAACCTCTGACCATCAAGAGCGTCCTGCTAAGCGGGCCTCTGATGGAAAGTTGTACAGAGCCGCCTGTGTCCAGCCCCCGGTGGCAAACGGACAGAGTGGTTCTCAAGAGTCTCCCAACAAAGATCGAGGGCAAGTATTTCTATTAGCCCCCACATCAGGGAGCAAACATGATACCTACGCACTCGTGTGTTCGGGATACCCGGGCCCACAAAGCGAGTGCACGGGCAGATCAAGACATTCCTCATGCGAGTCATGAGACGTCCTTCATGCGGCTCGGTCATGAGACATTCCTCATGCGGCTCGGTCATGAGACGTGCTTCATGCGGCTCGGTCATGAGACATTCCTCATGCGGCTCGGTCATGAGACGTCCTTCATGCGGCTCGGTCATGAGACATTCTTCATGCGGCACAGAACCCAGGAAGCTTCATGCGGCACAAAATCAGACGAGCTTCATGCGGCTCAAGAGTATCATGCGGCTCAAAAGTCACCAACATGGACATGCGGCTCAAACACATAGGTAGCTCGAGCGGACTCCATGCGGCCCGCAGAGGGAAGCCACGTGTCTTTTCAGAATAGCTGTGCCCAGCGTCGTTCGAACGCAATTAATGCTCTGACGGCGGACAGCTGACAGCTGACAGCCCTGACGTAAAGAAGTCATAACGGCTGACACAAAAGCACTATCTTCCTAGGAAACTGGAGAAAATCTTCACAGCTTCGAGGCAAGTTTATGCGGCCAGGCTACACGAGTTCATGCGGCCAGTGCAGATAAACTTATGCGGTTCAATCATGAAGGTCCCCCATGCGGCTCGGCCATAAAAAAATCCATGCGGCTCGGCCATGAAGACTCTCATACAGCTCGGCCATGAAGACCCCCATGCGGTTCGGTCATGAACATATTCATGCGGCTCGGTCATGACAACCTTCATGCGATTCGAGTATAGAGACTATTCATGCGGCTCAGTCATGAAATCTTTCATGCGGCTCAGTCATGACGACCTTCATGCGGCCCAAATATGAACGCTCCTCATGCGGCTCAACCATGATGACAGAACACGTGTCCTAAAGATAATCAAATTTTGGGTCAGATCCCAATGATTTAGGACACGTGGCAAGAGAATGAATTAAATTGATTCATTCAGATTTGCGGATATCAGCAAATCATCATGATGGAGATTTATTGCAATCAACATTAATGACTGACATAATTTGGCATAATCCTCATTAATGGCCCAGATCCTTCATGCTCAAGATTAATGGTCCAGATTGATCATTTACTAGGAGGCCGCTACTTTGGGAATGGGCAATCATTGTAAAACCTAATGATGCTCTCTACTATTATAAATAGCAGGGTGCCATTCCCTTGCAAAAAGGATACAAAGAGATAAACACGCATATACAGAGAGACTCCCCAATAGTCAGAAAGAAAATACACAGAGAGAGAGAGGCCAGAAGAGCAACAGGAGGAGAGCAAGAAGAGCATTTCTTCACCAACGCCATCCATCTTTTCACAAGGAGCCAAGGCTGCATACCGATCGTCCAAGGAGTAAGGCAGGGCTGCCGTTGCCTTCCCGAGCCTCTACCGTCACCCCCCAGAATCTAAAATAAACAATTGTACTTAGACTGCTGTACCTAGGTTTTCGTCCCTAGGCTTTCTTTGTACAAGCGAGTTTGTATTGTGAGTCTAAGTTCAGTCCTCCCATAAAACTGTTCTGTACTTTTACAATCAATGGCAAATACAATGGCGACTCTGCTGGGGACTAACTTCTCCACGGCTGAGGAGTTGGTGATGCAATCGGATGCAGCCAAGCTTGGCTCCACGCAACAGAAGATGGTCGCCCGGTTCGACCAACAGGCGTTCGAAGAAATGCTCTCCGACAAGAGCGCTGGCCCGGTCCAGAAGCGAGCCCGCACAAAGAAGGCCCGCAAGGAGTGGAGACCCCGATCCTTTGTTCCTACCGAAGCTCTTCCAGAAATACCCTCTGTTGCTCAAGACGACGAGAAAGACTCTCCTGCGGCCCCACTTCAGACCATAGACAACTCTGCTGTCCCCAAGTCCGGCAGAAGAAAACACTATGATGCTGGACTTGCAGGGGCAAAGAGGAACTCTATGAGATCCGAGCCGTATAAGGGTATTAGCCGCAGGAAGAAAGCTCATGCGGCCACATCCGCCAGCCGTATGGAGAAAACTCATACGGCCACATCTGTCAGCCGTATAGCTTATGCGGCCAAGAAAGTCAATCGCTTGCAGAAAACCCATACGGCCACAATTGCCAACCGTATGCGGCCAGCCTGCACGGTCGTGACTCCTACCCGCATAAAACAACTCATCCAACGACAGAAGACAACCGCATGCAGACAGCCTGCACGGTACCCAATTCTAGCCGTATAGCGACCGTTCCACGCTTCTCTCGATCAGTCTTCGACCGTCTCTCATGCGATCCTGACTCTGATGGTTCTCTGGATGATAAGCCAGACTCTGTGGTGTTCAACTTGGACTCCTCCTATTACGCACCCGCAAGTGCTAAAAGGAGGAAGTCTAGGGCAGCACGGGCTCACCAAGCCCAGGCGGCTGTCCCAACCTCTAACTATCGGGGCGTCCCATTGATTATCACACGGGCCTCTGATGGAAAGTTGTATAGAACCGCTCGAGTCCAGCCCCTGGCGGCAGAAGGATAAAGTGGTTCCTCTGACCTGCGTGAGGCGATCCTCCACAAGCGCAAGGAAAGAGAAGGAGCCTCGGCGTGCAAAGAGTCCTCGCTTGGACATCATTGCACCCAAATCATCGTCAACTGCTGTTGCAACAACGCGGCAGCAACGAAAGATCGGCCGTCAGTCTTCCAAAGACTACAGCATCCGAGCTCAAAAGACGAGGCACCTCCTGTTGTCTCCTGCAATTCCACTCAGAAAGTCTCCGCCGAGGGGAGAGGGAAGAAGACAAGCATCTCCAGCCCCAAAATATCAACCACTACAGCTAAGAAACTGTCGTCTAAACGGTTATCCTCCACCGGAGTATTCCAACACACCCGTTCAAAGACTAAATCTGCTGCAATGGGAAACTCATCATCTACATCGCTGGGGGTCGTAGGAATTGGGGGTAGCACTCCTCCGAGCATCCACAACAATCCGATGTTTCAAGGAGCCGAGCCCGGACAAACCACTCTCCCATCAGGTACAACAGACGCTGATGTCCCCGAGGATATCCATGGCTCTCAAGACGAAGCAAGCTCCGAGGCTGGGGATACCGTTCCCTCCGAGTCCGAGCCCGAAGAGAACATTCCTACCTACCCCGATGACTTCTCGGTGCATGGGTACGACTCGGAGGGCACATCCTCCACCGTTCCTTCCATCACTCCTCATGTAAGGACGGTGTTCATGAGGGACAGCAACCAAGGTGGTTCCAGCGATCGCCAACGCATCGACACTTTGGAGGCTATACTACAGGCCTTGGTCAAGTCTGTAGATGAAATCAAAGCCGCTCTTCCAACTCTGCAAGGAGAAACGCCTGGCCAAACAAGCACGGGTCCCGCGGTCAATGCGGACTCGAACTCAGCGGCACCAAACCCGGGCAATAATTCTTCCAAATAACAGCCCCTACCGGGACAGATGAGGCCCGAGAAGTAAGAAGAGAGGTCCAGGAGCTTCGAACCATGTTCCATGCCCGAGAAAACGCTCAAGACCTCAGAATGCGACAACCATACCCTGCCGAATGGAGGAATGTTCCATTCCCACCAAAATATAAGCCGTTCAATATCAACCCGTATGATGGCAAGACCTCAGCAAGTCGGTACATCACTTACTTCGAGGTTACCACCGACCATCTGCACCATGATGATGCTATCCTCACGCGATTATTTATTAGGGCATTGGAAGGAGTCGTCTTCGATTGGTATCACAATCTGCCAGACAACTGCATCCACTCCTTCGCCGGCTTCAAGCGCCTGTTCTTAGAGAGATTCTACGAAGTAGGACAGGATGTCACCATGTCCACTCTCATGGACGTCGTCCAAGGGGAGAAGGAATTAACAAGGAACTACATTGAGCGGTTCCGCCAAACTGCCATAAAGCTGCCCTCCAGAAATCCAGATTCCTCTTTAATTAAAATTTGCCAAAAGAGACTGCTCCCAACAATCAGTCTCTGGATGGGCGAAAGTCAATTCGAAGATTGGAAGACGTTCATCATCAGCGCCACAAGCGCCGAAGAACGACTGAAGAAGGCTCGCCAACTGGGATTGCATATCTCGGAAGGAGAAAACAAGGGCAAGCGTCCCAACAACGATAATGGGGGTAGCCCCTCCAACAATCGGGACAGCAAAGAAAAGCAGGCTATGGTGGCCGATATAGCACAAAAACCTGAGCCGAATCCTGCAGACAAACAATGGCCGCAAATCACTTACTCCTTCGAAGACAGTCACGTCAAGCCCATCTTGGACATGCTCATACAAGGGGACAGAATTCAGCTTCCTTCACCAAGACGAAAACCGCGACCGACAGAGATGGAGAATCCAAAGTACTGCCATTATCATTGCTATGTTCATCATGCTACACACGATTGCTACCAGCTGAAACGGTACATCCAGAACCTCATCGATCCGAACGCTCTGGCCATCAATTTCGAAGAGGTAACCGTGGCGGCCAATATGGTTTCCGTACAATTCGGCAGCTTCCCGTCGACGGAGACTCAAGACGGGGTGGTCCCCGTCCCTCTAGCGACAATGGAGATTACCAATCTTCTACCTTCTTGAGATCAGGCTGCCGGTCTAGTGCCCCTCACCACATCACGAGGGGAGGTCATGTGGATCCATCCAGACTTGGTGACAGAAGTGACTCGGTCCACACCCTCTTCCACCAACAAAAAGAAAAGTGGAAAAGTCAGGACCTGCCACACAATCTCGGCAGACAACGAGGAAGCTATAGCCGTCGTCACACGGTCCGGAGCGCAATCCCAACCTGTGGTTGACAATCCAGCCAAAAATCATCTATCCACTACAACTGATGCTCCGGGACCGGCTCAGCCTTCGACGACCGACAAGCCTAGGCCGAGGGAGACTCGCTTTGACAAATCCCTCCAAAAAGAGGCAGCCCAAGGGCTAGAGAGGCCCTACAACTTTGATATCTTAGCGCAATTGGCTAACACACCGGCCAAGTTGTCACTGTACGAACTCCTAAGGCTCTCCAAGGATGTTCGTATTGCATTAAGCGAAGCACTCCAAAATGCCGATGTCTACCTGGCTCAATCCAACCTCACCGGAGAGGACTCACCCATGGATCTCCAGGACAGTACCTGCACGGGAGCAATGCCCAACATCGTCTTCACTCCGCAGGACATGCTCATCAAAACTAACCTACACGATCGCCCACTATACTACACGGGGTACATCGGCGACGTGAAGGTGGATCGGATGCACATAGATCCTGGCTCTTCCATAAGCATCATCCCGAAGGGTCTGCTACATCATCTCTGCATCCCAATGCATCGCCTGACGCCTACAAGCACCGCCATCAGCGGTTTTAATTCGGGCAGGAGCTACCCAATTGGAAAGATTCGCCTGAAGTGTCAAATTGGCGATCTCCAATCAGAAGTCACCTGCTACGTCATAGATGTCGACACTTCTTATAACATCCTCCTGGTGCTCCCTTGGATACATGATTACATGATCGTGCCCTCCACGCTGCACCAATGCTTCAAATATGTCGATAAGCATGGCTTCGTAAGGACAAAATTTGCCGATATCGATCCCTTCAAGGGAGTCGAATCTTATTACTCAGACTCCTACCTGTACGAAAAATCAAAGAAGCACCTGGGTGAAGAAGATGTGCAAGCTCATGCCAAGATAGCCACAGGATCAGAGAAACCTCTGACAATCCACCTCCAGGCTCGCAAGCCAGGCAAGTCCGCACCCCTTACGGCCACTTTGCGTAAGGACGCGATCAGTCTCTCGACACAAAAAGAACAGATGATAATCCGACTGTCGAGGTTGGGCCAAGTGCCGAGACCTACAACGGGGCCACTAACAATCAGGCTGCCAAAAATCGGTCAGCCGCAAAAGGAGAAGCTCAATCCCTCGGACAAGCCACTGACGATACGTCTTCCCAAGAAGGGACGTCACCCCCGATGCGAGGTCCGACACTTCTAGCGAACCAGCCACTCCTCGCCCCACATCGAGTACCAAGCTGGGGGTAGCTAGTGTGCCAACAATCCCACGTTCTGCTCCACCCATGGAGCCCCTGATAATCAGTTACCCGAGTCATCCTCTCAGTCTATATTTACACAGGGGATGGCCGAAGAAGAGTCGAAGCTGGCCAAGTATGAGGCTGCTCACACTGAGACTTGCTCATGTTGCCCATCACGGCAAGTTCCTGAAGAAGTATTACGTCCGAAACGACATCCAAAAAAAAAAATCCCCGATGATTGAGTTATGTACCCTATGGTACCGCTGAACTCACATTCCGCCTCCAAATTTCCCAGATCACTGAGTCATGTACCCGCTGGTGCCGCTGAACTCACACTCTCCAACATTCCAGGTTATCGAGTCATGTACCCGCTGGTGCCGCTGAACTCACCTCTCCACATTCCACATATCAAGTTATGTACCCGCTGGTACCTCTGAACTCATTTCTATATTTTCCATACATCGAGTCACGTACCCGCTGGTACCACTGAACTCACCCTCATAATTTTCCAGATTTTCGAGTCACGTATCCGCTGGTACCACTGAACTCACCCTCATAATTTTCCAGATTATTGAGTCACGTATCCGCTGGTACCGCTGAACTCACACTCACCATTCTCCAGATTCCGAGTCATGCACTCTCTCGTGCCACTGAACTCACATTCACATCATTTCACAATATCGAGTCATGTACCCGCTGGTGCCTCTGAACTCACATTCCGATCACTCTTTCAGATAGTAAGTCATGTATGATCATACCTCTAAACTTTCTTCCTATAAGAGATCCTCCCTCATGATCCACTACCCGTACTCCCAGTGCACAAAAAAGGGTAACGGGTCCACAAACTTCCAAAACGACCATGTCGATGCTACCTCTGAGTCGTTCCACTTCCGCCAAAAAGAAATCACCCCCTACATAAAACTTCCATGTCCTCATTACCTCTGAGTTATTTTATGTACCCCCTCTTCATTGAGCCCACTCCTACCATGTCCTCATTACCTCTGAGTGGGAAGGCTCCGTAGAAGAAACCTTCAAACTTGCCATGTCCTCATTACCTCTGAGTAAGTATGTTGGTTCCCTTTCAACCTATTATCTGTACCCATAACCGGAGTACGACAAGGATAATAGGTCCACAAATGTCCTCTGTTGACCACAAATGTCCTCTGTTGACCACAAATGTCCTCTGTTGACCACAAAAAGCCCTCTGTTGACCACAAATATCCTCCCGAATCCATACTTGCCATGTTCTCACTACCTCTGAGTAAGTATGATGGTTCTCCCTTGACTTATTATCTGTACCCACGATCTGAGTACGCCCAAAGATAATAGGCCCATAAACGTCTTCGATGACCACAAATGTCCTCAGTCGACCACAGATGCTGTACTGGGTCTCCAGTACACGCCCATCCCTTCCCTATCATGCCTGGGAGCCCAGTTGCTCCCTGGCATTCTCTCGAATACCAAAAACTTCTATAGCTATCTTATCGCGAAGATTGTTCTAGGTATTCCTCTCCAAAACTTGTTACTCGTACCTAAAACCAAGGTACGCCCAGGGTAACAGGTCCATAAATAATCCCCCAACAGGTCCAATTTCACAAACACCACAAGTACAAGAAAAAGAAGATGAGTTGAAACATGCTCATTCAAAGTACTACATCATCTGGGATCACATCCTTGACAAAAAGAAAAGAAAAACAGTAAAAGAAAATAGAAAACTGATCACTGCTCCATGGCATTCTTTCGCCCGATACTAAGAACCTCCATATCCGCCTTACTGCGGAGTTGTTCTAGGTATCCCTATCAAACTTATTATCCGTACCTAAAACCAAGGTATGCCAAGGATAATAGGCCCACAAATATCCTCTGCTGACCACAAATGCCGTACTAGGTCCCTTAGTACATCCACATCTTTCCTTATCATCACATGCTTTTGGAGCCTAGCTGTTCCATAGCATTCTTTTACCCAATGCATAGAACTTCCACGTTGATAGCACCTCTGAGTTGTTCTATGTATCCTCATTCGAGTTCACTCCTACCATGTCTATATCACCTTTGAGTAGGAAAGCTCTACCATCAACCTTATTTACCACGTCTATACCACCTCTGAGTAAATATGATGGTTCCCTCTCTCAACTTATTATCCGTACCTAAAACCAAGGTACGCCAAGGATGATAAGTCCACATAAAATCCCCAGCGGAAGTACCCAAACCTATCACGTCCATGCTACCTCTGATTGGATTGCCACACCTAAACAAATCTACTTTCCATGCTTCTTATTCAAAGTGTTCCAAATTTGCAATTTGAAAACTTTGAAGGGGGTCCTGTAGAAGCATAGAAAATATTGCTTTTAGTCCCACATCGGAAAGGAGAAGAAGAAAGGGCTCACTCCATTCTATAAATAGAGCCCCCTTATCTCCTTTGAAAAGGGCACCAACTTCTCTTCCCTCCTTCCAAACTTGGACTCTTCTATTACGCACCTTCGGGTGCTAAGTAGAAGAAGTCTAGGGCAGCGCGGGCTCATTGGGCTCAGTCAGCTATCCAACCTCCGACCATCAAGAGCGTCCCGCTAAGCGGGCCTCTGATGGAAAGTTGTACAGAGCCGTCTGTGTCCAGCCCCCGGCGGCAAACGGACAGAGTGGTTCTCAAGAGTCTCCCAACAAAGATCGAGGGCAAGTGTTTCTATTAGCCCCCACATCAGGGAGCAAACATGATACCTACGCACTCGTGTGTTCGGGATACCCGGGCCCACAAAGTGAGTGCACGGGCAGATCGAGACATTCCTCATACGAGTCATGAGACATCCTTCATGCGGCTCGGTCATGAGACATTCCTCATGCGGCTCGGTTATGAGACGTCCTTCATGCGGCTCGGTCATGAGACATTCCTCATGCGGCTCGGTCATGAGACGTCCTTCATGCGGTTCGGTCATGAGACATTCTTCATGCGGCACAGAACCCAGGAAGCTTCATGCGGCACAAAATCAGACAAGCTTCATGCGGCTCAAGAGTATCATGCAGCTCAAAAGTCACCAACATGGACATACGGCTCAAACACATAGGCAGCTCGAACGGACTCCATGCGGCCCGTAGAGGGAAGCCACGTGTCTTTTCAGAATAGCTGTGTCCAGCGTCGTTCGAACGCAATTAATGCTCTGACGGCTGACAGCTAACAGCTGACAGCCCTGACGTAAAGAAGTCATAACGGCTGACACAAAAGCACTTTCTTCCTAGGGAACTGGAGAAAATCTTCACAGCTTCGAGGCAAGTTTATGCGGCCAGGCTAGACGAGTTCATGCGGCCAGTACAGATAAACTTATGCGGTTCAATCATGAAGGTCCCCCATGCGGCTAGGACAAAAAAATCCATGCGGCTCGGCCATGAAGACTCTCATACAGCTCGGCCATGAAGACCCCCATGCGGCTCGGTCATGAACATATTCATGCGGCTCGGTCATGACAACCTTCATGCGATTCGAGTATAGAGACTATTCATGCGGCTCAGTCATGAAATCTTTTATGCGGCTCGATCATGACGACCTTCATGCGGCCCAAATATGAACGTTCCTCATGCGGCTCAACCATGATGACAGAACACGTGTCCTAAAGATAATCAAATTTTGGGTCAGATCCCAATAATTTAGGACACGTGGCAAGAGAATGAATTAAATTGATTCATTCAGATTTACGGATATCAGCAAATCATCATGATGGAAATTTATTGCAATCAACATTAATGACTGATAATTTGGCATAATCCTCATTAATGGCCCAGATCATTCACGCTCAAGATTAATGGTCCAGATTGATCATTTATCAGGCGGCCGCCACTTTGGGAATGGGCAATCATTGTAAACCCTAATGATGCTCCCCACTATTATAAATAGCAGGGTGCCATTCCCTTGCAAAAAGGATACAAAGAGATAAACACGCATATACAGAGAGACTCCCCAATAGTCAGAAAGAAAATACAGAGAGAGAGAGAAGCCAGAAGAGCAACAGGAGGAGAGCAAGAAGAGCATTTCTTCACCAACGCCATCCATCTTTCACAAGGAGCCAAGGCTTGCATACCGATCGTCCAAGGAGTAAGGCAGGGCTGCCGTCGCCTTCCCAGCCTCTACCGTCACCCTCCGAATCTAAAATAAACAATTGTACTTAGACTGTTGTACTAGGTTTTCGTCCCTAGGCTTTCTTTGTACAAGCGAGTTTGTATTGTGAGTCTAAGTTCAGTCCTCCCATAAAACTGTTCTGTACTTTTACAATCAATGGCAAACATGGGCGAAGTCAATTTAAGGACTGGAAGACTTTCATCAACAGCGCCACTAGCACAGAACCAAGTTGAAGAAAGCTCGCCAACTGGGATTGCACATCTCGGATGGGGAGGACAAGGGCAACCCCTAATGCCAACACAACAACGCCGATAATTCCTCTAACAACCGAACAAACAAGGGCAAACAGCTACGGTGGCCGACACAGCCCAGAAGCCCGAATCGAAGCAAGCAGAAAAAGCAGTGGGCCGCAGATGATTACTTACTCCTTCGAGGATAGTCATGTCAAGCCCATCTTTGACATGCTCTTACAAGGAGACAAATTCAGCTCCCTCCCTCCGCCAAGGCGTGAACCTTGACCTGCCGAGATGGAGTGCCCGAAGTACTGTCCTACTATCGCGACGTCCACTATGCTACTCAAGACTGCTTCCAATTGAAGCGGGTACATCCAGAACCTCATCGACTCCAAGGCCCTGGCCATTAATTTCGAGGAGGTGACGGTCATTGCCAACATGGTGTCAGTCCAATTCGGCAGCTTCCCGCCGACGAGGACCCAAGACGGCGTAGTACCCGTCCTCCGGGCAAAATAGAGGTCGCTAATCTTCCACCTCCCGAGACCAGGCTGCTGGGCTGGTACCCCTCACACATCACAAGGGGAGGTCATATGGGTCCACTCGGAAATTAGTATCTGAAGTAACCCAGCCAGCATCATCCTCTACTGGCAAGAAGAAGGGCAGAAAAGTCAAGTTCTGCCGCACAATCTCAGCCCACGCGAAGAAGCGACAACTGTCGTTACCCGGTCTGGTGCACAAACTCAACCATGACGGGTAACTCGGCTGAAGAACGTCAGCCGGCCACTGCTGATCCCCAGGACCTTCTCAGCCTCCGTCGGCCGATAAGTCTAAGCCAAAGGAGACCCGCTTTGATAAGCCGCTCCGTAAGGACGCACCTCAGGGGCTGGAAATGCCTTATATTTTGACATTTTGGCACAATTGGCCAACACACCAGCCAAATATCATTATATGAGATCCTGAGACTCTCCAAAGATGTTCGCGTCATACTGAGCGAAGTACTCCAGAATGCCGACGCATATCTGGCTCAGGTCAAGCTTACAGGGGAGAGCTCGCCGACGGATCTCCAGGACCGTTTGTACATGTGCAATGCCCAACATTGTGTTTACCGCAGGATATGCTTATCAAGACCAATCTGCACGATCGTCCCCTGTATTATACTGGATATGTCGGCAACATCAAGGTGGATCGAATGCACATTGATCCCGGTTCTTCGATAAGCATTATTCCGAAGAGCTTGCTTCACCTCCTACGCATCCCTATGCATCGGCTGACTCCTACCAGCACCGCCATCAACGGTTTCAATTCAGGAAGAAGCTATCCCATTGGAAAGATTCGCCTGAAGTGCCAAATTGACGACCTTCAGTCGAAAGTAACCTGCTATGTCATAGATGCAGATACCTCCTACAATATTCTTCTGGGGCGTCCGTGGATACACGATTATATGATCGTGCCCTCCACATTGCACCAATGCTTCAAATACGTCGATAAACACGGCTTAGTAAAGACGGAATTAGCCGACATCGATCCTTTTAAAGAGGTCGAATCCTACTATTTGGATTCCTGCTTGTACGAGAAATCAAAGAGGCATCTGATTAAGGAGGATGTTCAAGAGCAGACGGAGGCCATTGCAGGGCCTGAGGAACCCTTAAGGATCTATCTCCAACCCTGTAAACCAGGCAGGACTACACCTCTTCACAGCACTCGCGTAGAGAAGCAACTAGTCTCCCGGTGCTCACTGCACAAAAGGAGCAGATGACAATCCAACTGCCAAGGTCTGGCCAAGGGCCGAGACCCATTACGGAGCCACTGACAATCAGGCTGTCCAGAGTCGGCCAACATCAAGCAGAAGAGATTAATCCTTCTGTTAAGCCGATGGTCATTCGCCTGCCCAAGACAAGACGACGGCCGAGCGCTAAGCCAGGGACTGCTAGTGAGCCAACAACTCCACGTCCAGCACCAAACGCTAAGCTAGGGATTGCTAGTGCGCCAACGACTCCACGTTCAGCACCACCAGTGGAGCCCCTGATGATCAAGCTGCCCAGGTCATCCTTCCAGTCTTCATTGATACAGGGGGTGGCTGAAGAGGAATTAGAGCTAGCCAAGTATGTGGCTGCCCACACTGATGTTCCTTCTGCTGACGATGTAACCTACCAGAAAAGATACCTTACTTTATCAATAAAGGGCTATCTTTGAACTACCTCGAGCTTAATAAACTTTGTATAATGTATGCTATGGAACACGGTATAGGCACCAACCTACACACCCAAGTGACAAATATCTATACCGCGAACCAACTCACTCCCGTGGAAGGCGCTTGCTTCATAGTTGAGGGAGAGGATCATCCAATCATCTTCGGCTGAAAGAATGATCCACAGCCCTTCAGGATAGAAGAAGTTGATCTCGAACCCGACACCGAGAGACTGCCCCTTTATCTGTATAGCTCTCCCATCCAAGTGTCTCATGCAAAAACAGGAGTATGATATGGAGACTATGCCAGGCTTGAATTACGGCACCAGCCGGCGATTACCTTTGCAATTGCCGGTCCCGGCTGGAAAACCACGAGATTACAATAACAAAATCAGACGTGGTCTAGGTTATGTTACACACCCACAACCACCTGAGAGTTCGGATGAGGAATGCGAATGGCATTCACATTCAACCGGATTACCCACTTTCGATTCGGATGTCAGCATCGGAGACGTATTCAGGCAAGTTTGGTCTGTCAATATGGCATTTGCTGACGCCTATAAAGAAGACGAAGATGTACCCGAGCTCCTTGAGTTAGAGCCTTGGGTTCAGCATCTAGATGCGAAGTGGGAGAAGCATTTCGAACAGAGAGATCCTCCTACCGAAGATGAGGTCATGCAAGTTGACCTCGGCGATGAATCCTCTCCAAAGCCAATCTTCGTCAGTAAAAGCCTGACAGACGAAGAGCGGGAGTCGCTTTTGCAACTCGTCAGAGAGTACATTGACGTGTTCGCCTGGAGCTATGAAGACATGCCAGGGCTAAACCCCGAGGTTGCACTCCATAAGCTTAACTTTTATTCGGATGCAAAGCCGGTCAAGCAATAGCAACGACGGTTCTGCCCAGACATCATGAATTCTATCGAAGCTGAGGTAAACAAACTGATAGACAACAGCTTCATCCGTGAGGAACAACATCCAGACTGGGTCGCCAACATAATATCGGTCCTCAAGAAGAATGGAAAGATCCGAATTTGCATCGACTTCCGAAATCTGAAAGAAGAATGTCCTAAGGATGAGTTCCCTCTTCCTATTATGGACATAATAATTGGCAATACATTTGGCTTTGAGTGCATATCGTTCATGGATGGCTTCTCAGGATACAACCAAATCAAGATGTTTCCTGACGACGAAAAGCATACATCATTCCGAACGCCAATAGGTGTGTACTGCTACACAGTCATGCCCTTCGGTTTAAAGAATGCTGGTGCCACATATCAACGAGCTATGAGTGACATCTTCAGAGATCACCTGCGTAAGACCGTGGAATGTTACATCGATGACATCGCCGTCAAAAGCCGCTCTAAGGGAGATCATCTGTACGATATGAGGACAGTATTCGACCTGATGCGAGAATACAACCTGAAGATGAATCCCACAAAATCCTTCTTGGGCGTATCTAGCGAAAAATTCTTGGGTTT
>JANAVB010036951.1:0-102345 GCA_029216955.1 Iris pallida
TAGACACTTAGAACTCTGGTTTGTACCTCTGTGATTCTCTGTTCTGGATATTGTTATCTTTCATTATCTATCTATCTTACCTGTTCTACCTTAGCTGTGGTTGAGTTTTATATTGTGATTATGTCACCCCCATTCGGGGAGTATAACTGCTATACCTTCAATTGTTAGATGTTGTGACTTAGGATAGCGTTCTACCGCCGACACTGCGGCGTAGGCTGGACGTTGTTACATACTCGTACCCTCACGGTGGGTGCGGATCGTGACACATTTTTAGTGGTGGCCCATGCAGGTCAGGATAAAAGTGTAGTGGTATTCGAACTGGAATATCGCTGCAGCCTGTAGTAGAAATTAGCATTTGTTGAAGGTACTCAATCACACAAGGAAAACTCCTTATCAGATTCCGTATATCTATTTTGCTGCTTATTGTCTTCCTTAGAATTTTTAACTGTCCTCCTTTGATTATTTCGACTCATTCTCAGTAATTGCTTCTTGTTTGATCTGTGTCTCCAGGATGGTTGAGACGCGATCGTATCGTCCCGTGACGGGAGAGGCGGGAGAGGGGTCTGCCACCTCTCGTGTCCAGCATCCAGCTCTCGGTGCCACAGGGCCAGTACAGCCCTCGGGAGTGGGAGTTTCTGCCACTTTTGGAGGAGCACCTCCACCAGTCGGGAGGCCGAGCTTGGTGCTTCCAGAGATCCTTCCCACGCAGCAGCCTCCGCCTGCGGGGATGGTTGATGCTGCCCATCTCTTCTCCTTCGTGGAGAGGATTCTGGAGTCCTCGCACCAGCGCAGTCAGAGGCAGACAGCAGATTTCAGACAGGGGATTGATGAGGTACACCAGCTAGTACGCACGACTGTTGAGATGGTGACTGGTCAGGGGGCCCAGCAGCAGCCCCGTCGGAGGGAGAGAGATATCCAGGACTTTCAGAAGATGCACCATCGGGAGTTCTTGGGTACAGCGGGCATTCACTATGCCGATGATTGGATTGAACACATAGAGGAGATCTTTCGACTGGCAGAGATACCAAATCGGCTTCACATTGAGGCAGCGGGCAGCTAGATGCAGGATTTGGCCCGTGCATGGTACCAGACTGATCCCAGAGTAGGAGTGGAGGGCCTGACTTGGGCCCGGTTCAACGAGCTGTTCAAGGAGCAGTTCTTCCCCGATGTAGCCTTGGGTGGGATCGAGACGCAGTTCGAGGCTCTAGTTCAGGGGAACCAGACAATTGCTGAGTATGCCGGGGAGTTCTGCCGACTAGCCCGGTTTATTGATGATCTGATGGAAAAGTGAGGAAGTTTCTCCGAGGTTTGACTAGGGAGATTCGGTCGCTGACCAAGAGCGACCGGAATGCTACTTTTGCTGAGATTTATTCTGGGGCCATGGCAGCAGAGGACGACCTGGGACTGAGGCAGAAGAGAGGTCGCGACTTTCAGTCAGGCAGTAGCAGTCAGGGGCAGGCCAAGAGGCCTCATTTCCAGCAGCAGTTTCAGCATCAGAGGCCAGTGTAGCAGTTTCAGCAGCAGGGCCGTGCACCTTTCCAGCAGGTGCAGCACCAGCATCAGAGGGGGCAGCAGGCACCCAGGCAGCAGGCTATTAGTTGTACTTTCTACAAGAAGCCTAGGCACAAGTGGGACGAGTGCAGGAAGAGACTCGGCAGATGCTTGATGTATGGATCAGCAGACCATCAGATGTGAGAGTGTCCAGTTACGTCGGTACGTCCGATACCAGAAGGAGCTGGGGCAGCCAAGGCTCCAGCAGGCCAGCAGAGGGGACCAGCCCTGCAGACCCAGCAGCAGAGGTTCCAGCAGCACCAGCAGCAGGCACGGGGTGGACAGCAGGGACGAGCTTTCGCCATGGCAGCTGAGGATGCTGAGGTCATCGGAGAGCTGATCGTAGGTTCGGTTCTTCTCGACTCCCTTCCAGCTTTTGTACTCTTTGATTCCGGGGCTTCCCACAGCTTTGTGTCTGTATCATATGATATTAGACACAGTTTGATTTCTGAACCATTGCCTAGGACCTGCAAGATCACGACCAGGGGTGGGGTCATCCTCGTGAGTGATGTTTACAGAGGGCGGAGTGTTATATTGGGAGGCCGAGAGTTGGGGGTGAGTCTACTAGTCATGCCATTACCGAACTACGACATTGTATTAGGTATGGACTGGCTGAGTAGACACCACGCCCGCATTGATTGCTGTGGGGGTAGAGTTTTGTTCGGGGCCCCAGTAGAGCCAGAGTTTGAGTACACCCGACGGCAGGCAGAGCAGGATGGCAGAGTTTTCTGTGGAGCATCAGTCGAGGAGCAGGTGGCTCCGTATCCCTTGATCGCAGAGTTTATGGACGTGTTTCCAGAGGAGTTACCAGGGCTTCCACCGGACAAAGATGTAGAGTTCTCGATAGACTTGGTTCCTGGCACGGTACCGATCTCTCAGCATGTCTATCGAGTGAACAACAGCGAGTTAGTGGAGCTGAAGAAGCAGGTGGATGAGCTGCAGGACAAGGGCTTCATTCGCTCTAGTTCTTCACCTTGGGGTGCACCGGTACTCTTCGTACCGAAGAAGGATGGGTCGGTACGTATGTGTATCGACTACAGGGCACTTAACAACCTGACAATCAAGAACAGATACCCACTGCTGCGGATCGATGATCTGTTTGATCAGTTGAGCGGAGCTCGGGTGTTCTCCAAGATTGATTTGAGGTCGGGTTATCACCAGGTGAAGGTGAAGAGGGAGGATATCCCCAAGACCGCTTTCAGGACGCGGTACGGGCAGTTTGAGTTTTTGGTTATGCCGTTTGGGCTAACCAATGCACCAGCAGTGTTTATGAATCTAATGAACAAGGTGTTCCACCAGTACTTGGACAAGTTCGTGGTGGTGTTCATTGATGATATCTTGATATATTCCAAGACAGAGGAGGAACACGAGGAGCATCTGCGGATAGTGCTAGAGACCCTCAAACGGGAGCAGCTTTATGGGAAACTCTCCAAGTACGAGTTTTTCTTGGACCAGGTGGACTTCTTGGGGCATGTGATGACTGTAGATGGTA
Source organism: Iris pallida (assembly GCA_029216955.1). NCBI lineage: Eukaryota > Viridiplantae > Streptophyta > Magnoliopsida > Asparagales > Iridaceae > Iris > Iris pallida. The sequence goes on from JANAVB010036951.1 coordinate 3,044, forward strand.
TCTCAGTTGACCCCAAGAAGATTGTAGCAGTTGAGGCTTGGACAACGCTGACTTCAGTGGCAGAGATCAGGAGTTTTCTGGGGCTGGCAGGATACTATAGGAGATTTGTGCAGGATTTCTCCCGGGTTGCAGAGCCGTTGACACGGTTGACCCGGAAGGATACTAAGTATGTTTGGTCAGAGGAGTGTCAGGCAGCTTTTGATGAGTTGAAGAAATGGCTTACGACAGCTCCGATTCTGACATTGCCTTCAGGATCAGGTGGTTTCACTATTTATAGTGATGCTTCAGGGAAGGGGCTGGGTTGCGTCTTGCAGCAGCATGGGAAGGTGATTGCCTATGCTTCCAGACAATTACGTCCTCATGAGAAGAACTACCCTACCCATGACCTGGAGCTGGCGGCGGTGATTTTTGCTTTGAAGTTATGGAAGCACTATTTGTATGGCAAGAGGGTGGAGATCTTCACAGACCACAAGAGCTTGAAGTATGTGTTCACCCAGAAGGAGTTGAACATGAGGCAGCGCAGGTGGCTTGAGCTGATGAAGGACTTTGATATCGCGCTCCAGTATCACCCGGGGAAGGCCAACGTGGTTGCCGATGCCTTGAGTAGGTATCCGACAGCCATGTGTTTGACTATGGATCGGCACCTGCTTGCAGATTTGGAGAGCCTTGAGATTGAGGTGATCGTGCCCGAAGTGCAGATGCAGTTATGGGGCCTTCAGATACAGTCAGACTTGATGGACAGGATCAAGGCGACACAGTTTGATGATGTGGCTCTGCAGAGTATCCGAGAGCAGATCAGTATGGGAGTGGAGGATACTGAGTTCTCACTTGCAGAGGATAGTGCCCTGAGGCACGGTTCCAGGTTATGTGTGCCTAGCGGGGAGCTCAGAGAGCAGATTATGCAGGAGGCTCACAGATCGTAGTACTCTATACATCCTGGTGCCAACAAGATGTACAGGGATCTGCGAGAGCATGTCTGGTGGTACGGGATGAAGAGGGAGGTGTCCAACTTCGTAGCTAGATACTTGATCTGTCAGCAGGTCAAGGCTGAGAGGCAGAGGCCAGGAGGTTTGTTGCAGCCGCTGCCCATTCCAGAGTGGAAGTGGGAGCATATTACCATGGACTTTGTATCAGGATTGCCCCGTACACCAGGAGGAAAAGACGCAATTTGGGTCATCGTTGACAGGTTGACCAAATCGGCCCACTTCTTGTCATTCAAGGTGGATACGTCTACAGAGAGGCTAGCGGAGTTGTATATGAGACAGATAGTCAGGATTCACGGAGTTCCCGTCAGCATAGTCTCAGATCGGGATAGCCGCTTTACTTTCCATTTCTGGAGGAGTCTGCAGACTAGCTTGGGCACTCAGCTCAAGTTTAGTACCGCATACTACCCCCAGACGGACGGACAGTCAGAGGACTATTCAGACCCTTGAGGATATGTTGCGGACGTGCGTCCTAGATTTTGGAGGTTCCTGGGAGGATCACCTGCATTTGGTGGAGTTTGCTTACAACAACAGTTTTCAGGCCAGCATTAAGATGTCACCGTTTGAGGCTCTGTACGGACGTAGGTATCGTACACCCTTATCTTGGGATGATGTTGGAGAGCGAGCTTTACTGGGACCAGAGATGGTTGTTGACGCAGCCGAGAAGGTGAAGCTCATCAAGGACAGACTTTGTGTGGCGCAGGACAGACATTGGCACTGGGCCGATAGCCACCGGAGGCCGCTGGAATTTGAGGTACAGATTTAGAGCTAGGAATAGAATTAGGTTGTATTTAGTTTTGTTTGATTGATCGTGTTTGATTTTTAGTAACTTGAGACCTTGCTTGTGATTAGGTTGGAGAAATGGTTTTTCTGCGAATATCTCCGACTCGTGGTACGATACGTTTTGGTGGAGGTGGGAAGCTTAGCCCGCGCTTCATCGGCCCTTTCGTCATCAGCGGAAGAGTCGGTGACGTGGCATACAGGCTAGACTTGCCACCTGTACTAGTGGGCGTCCACAACGTATTCCACGTATCACAGCTGAGACGGTACGTGGCTGACCCTAGCCATGTGCTCGATCACTCGGAGATAGAGGTTGGACCTACTCTCAGTTATCCAGAGCAGCCTGTGGAGATTCTGGATCGCCGAGAGAAGGTATTGAGGAACCAGTTGATACCCTTGGTATGCGTCGCATGGAGGCATCATTCTCCAGGAGAGTCGACCTGGGAGCGGGAGGATGAGATGCGCGAGCGGTACCCCTATCTTTTTGGACCTTGAGGTATACTTTTCTATCCTTCTCAGCAGTTTAGTTTCGCCTTTAATTTCGATGACGAAATTATTTTAAGGGGGGTAGATTTGTCACTGCCACTTTTCTAGCTTGAGGGTATTTTGGTCATTTTCAAAATTTTGGAATTATTTTGGGATTATTATTATTAATTATATTTAATATGATTTTTAGTGATTTTTGGTGATTTTTGGTAGAATTGTTTTTGACCATATAGTTGACTTTGACTCATGTTGACTAGGAGACTGTCCTATTGGCTAACCTAGGTCAAGACACTTTGGTTAGGTTAAGAAACCCTAGTGTGGCCTAAGTTATTCATTTCAAGTTCATTAGAATTGGTTTGGGGTGATTAGGAGCTAGTTTGGCCTAAGAATGGCTTGTGAAGTCACAAGTCAAATCATGACTTAAACTAATTAGGACTCAACCCACTAGCCAAAACCCTAGACCTAAACCCTATGGCCAGCCACATGATAGCCCCCCCCCCCTCTATAAATACTCTCCTAGGAATTAGGGCTAGCCTCTCTCTTAGGGTTCATCAAGTTTTTAGAAAGAGGTAATGTTCCATCTTCATAAATTCATATTAAATCCAAATTAAGTCCTTTTTCCTTCATACAAATTCCTATAGGCTCTAAATCTCGTGCTCTTACTGTTGGAAATAATTTTTGACAGGAAAGGAACAATTTGGAAGAGCTTTGGTGGTTTGAAAGATTCTTCTCTTTGGAGTTTTTGGGAGATTGAACACACATAGGTAAAACCCTATCCATTGCTCCTAAATTCTTGTAAAAATCATTTTTAGGGTCCCCTAGCCCTCACCCAACTGTAGGGACAGCCAACCCTAGGTTTTGGACTATTTTCGTGTCCGTATCGGACACGTATCAGAAGATGAACTAGGTGTTCAACGTATTGTCCCAAAGGACTGTTCAGTCGAGATTTCGAAATCTCTTTGATCAGGAAACTAGATCTAGGTGTCGTCTAGGGTTCCCATGTGTCGTGTGCTGTTGTTCGTGTTGCGTCGTGTCGTGGGGAACACGGGACACGTGAGTGCGGGTGTGCGCGCGCGGCACTGTAGCTTTCCTGCTACTCGGGGGCTACTGCGCGCTGGACACGCGACGCCGACACCAGAAAATTGGTATGGTGATAGGTTTCATGACTGACATGAGGCTCGCAAAGTTTTACGAGTCCTCGTGTCGTATCGGACACGATTTTCAGTGTGCACGGGGCAGCCACAGTGAGCGTGCATGTGCAGTGTGTGTTCTGTTGTTTAATTAATTTTAAATGTTTCTAAAATGGGTTTTAATGTTTAGATGGATCCTAACTATCATGTTTAAACCCCTGTGCATTTAGTTACACATTAGTTTTAGGTTTAATGTTGTATTATTGAATTTGAACATGAGAATGGGTTTTTTCTGATACTTGGCTGATATTGGGTTTTTCCAGTTTTTCCAAACCCTTTAAATTCCCTGTTAAGTTATGTTCTTCACTAAATTTTGATCCTACATGTTATATATTATATTAGCTAAGTGTTTCATTCAAAATTTGGGTTTTGTATGGCGTGTTTTGGAAATTGGTGTTCAAGTTGGATTCACTGTTAAGACATTACCTGGGATTCAATGTTCTTTTCTTCTTTTGCTGTTAACCTGAGAATGAGACTTGAGATTTAAATCTCAGTTCTTGGAAAAAAAACTGAGTTGTATTTTTATTCCCAGTTTATTACCTGGGAATGGAAGTTGAAATGAACTGAACTGTTCCCAGTTTCATTTAACCTGAGACATTGTCCTTCTTCATAATGAATTGTTGATTTCAATTCCTTAATTCACTGTTACTCACTATAACAGAGATTTCTCCTAATTGTTTTGTATAGGCTGTTAGCTAATTGATGAGTGTGGGCTTTAGTTGTGTTTCCAGTTTTCAAACCTGGGAGTTAGACTTCCTTTCACTGCTGTGTAAAACCTGGGTTGGTTGTGTTCAACTCTTGAAACCTGAAAATGAATTGATTTCCTTTCCATTTATTTCCCATATTCATTACTGTTAACTGATTGTGGATTTGGGTTGTTGTTTCAATTCCTCAACCTATGATTCAATGTTTTAGCTAAGGGGAGGATTTTGGTGTTCCCAGTTTGCATAAACCTGGGAGGGATTTGGTGTTCCAGTTTTCAAAACCTGGATTTGAATGATCCCAACCTGAGAATGTGTACCCTTTATCTAAGTTCCAGGATCTCCTGTGCATATGCATACACTGTTCTTTCATGCCTGAACACATGCACCCCACATGTTCTTCCCTGTTTCAATTTCTGAACACACCCTTATGCTATATCACACACACACATACACAGGTTCTCATATGATTTCCCTCACTCTCTATGTGTTTATACACAGCCTTGTTATATGTATATACCAGGTTCCTATATTTGTGTTTTGTAACTTATATATATATATATTTGGTGCCATATTGGGATATTTTGTGTTATGTTATAGTGTGAATATGGGTAATAGGGTATGGTGGCTATAGGATATATACTCTATTTAGATTTTATCAATATACCAATGTGAGTAGGCATGGCTTGACATGGTTTTGCCTAGATTAGTCTAGTAAGCCTAGAATAGTCTTGCTAGACATAGTTTAGACTAGTTTGACCTAGATTAGACTTGGTTGACCTAGTTTGACTTCTAGGGTTGACCAGAGTTGACCAAGAGTTGACTTTGGTCTAGATTGACCTAGTTTCATGTAGAATGCATTAAATTACATTGTATTATCTTGTAGACTCATAGTGACTTGTACTGTTCTATAGGAGACAGACACCACTCCTCGGACAGTCTATATTCCCTCAAATTCACTGGTTACAGGCGAGTACATTCTCTGATCATTTCATATCCTGCATTATGAGTATATTTCCTGCTTTAGATTACTATACATGATGCTGACACGTTGGAAACACGGATTAGTACTATATGGATCTTGGTCTGCGATGTTATCCCCTTAGCGGATACATCGGGTATTCGTGTTCGTGTACTTTATCATGATCATCGTGTACTCCTTGTGTTCGTGCTTTTCGTGTACAAATCGTGTGAAATCGTGTATACTCATGTGCTCACATGATCTCGTGTGCGACTATACTTCGTGTGCAATAACATATCATAGCTGGATCCTTGTGTATTGATTAGGGCGGGGGAGTAGAAGTGGTTATATAATCAATCCAGTAGATTACTCGTGTACAACCTCTGTAGATTACTCGTGTACAACATCGTGCCGTTTACATAACCATCTTGTGCTCTGAATCAATAGACACTGCTAGTTCTCTATATACTGTAGCTATTTATTTACAGTCTTTCCTGTTTATCATATTCTTCAGTTTCTTGTATTTTACTCTATAAGCATGATTATTTATCCTGACCTGCTATGATTTGGTGAGATGTACTGTGCTCGCTCCTGTCCTGACTGGACCTGTTGAAATATTACAGTGGACGAGGCTGAGGCGTTCTGCCCTACCTACTACGGTGCTACACTAGACGAGTGCCTGGACTTGGACCAGTAGCAGGAGCCACTAGCTGTAGATGACACTCCTTTAGATTAGGACTGTCTTTCTATTCTGGATTACTGTATTAGACTTGAGATATTCTGAGATGTATTTATTTTAGACACTTAGAACTCTGGTTTGTACCTCTGTGATTCTCTGTTCTGGATATTGTTATCTTTCATTATCTATCTATCTTACCTGTTCTACCTTAGCTGTGGTTGAGTTTTATATTGTGATTATGTCACCCCTATTCGGGGAGTATAACTGCTATACCTTCAATTGTTAGATGTTGTGACTTAGGACAGCGTTCTACCGCCGACACTGCGGCGTAGGCTGGACGTACCCACGTCTCGTGCCCTTACCCTATGGTGCGGGTCGTGACACAATCGCATGGCCGGGGTTCTCCCTAAGATTATTTTAGAAGAGCAAAGTGGTTTCGTCCGCGGACGCAACATTCTAGACAATATCCTCCTGGCTCAAGAGATGGTTATCTGCTTGAAATTTCCGTCTAAAGGAGGGAATATAGCCATCAAACTTGATATGGAAAAGGCCTATGACAAACTGGACTGGAAATTCATGATCTGGGTGTTTAGAGCTTTCGGGTTTTCGAAAACTTGGATTAACGTAGTCTGGAGGTCGGTCAACAAAGTCTGGTTCTCTGCGGTCGTCAACGGCCAAGCAGACGGCTTTTTCAAATCTAACCGTGGCGATAAACTAGGGGATCCTCTTTCGTCCACCATTTTCATCATTGCAGTAAAAGCCCTTAGTAGAAATCTGAACAACATGGAGGGATCCCCCCGCTTCAAGCACTTCCACACTGTCAGCTGTAGAAACAGGAGAAATCTCAGCTGATAACATTCCTCCACCACAGTACAGATGATACAAAGGCGCAGACCGAGTATTGAAAAGACAATCGAAGATACGAAAAGAAGTTCTGTTATTAAGATGGCTACAAAAATATAGTACAGATTCATCAAGGCTATACGTAAAGGAATAATCCTACTTCTTCTACAAAGAATCGATCACAAGTTTAGCAGACCCTAGAGGAGTCTATAATAGACTTAGTTAGGAGTCTATAATAGACTTAGTCTTCATCAAAGTGCAGGCGTCTTTCGTCTTGATACGCGTACTAGAAGATTGATCTCCTTCAAGCCGCATTCTGACTTTCTTGTACGTGCAACCCTCCAAACGTGCGTCAATTGGTCGTCCAAAGCAAGCAACTTCTTGTAACAGCTATTGGCCCGAGCTCCCTGAAGGCGTAGTAGGTCGCAAAGCCCAGAACGAGCAGAGCAGAGTACAACCTGTAGTGCTTCAGGCTGACAACCGAACCAAACTCGGTAGTCAGGACCTTCAAGACGTCGCCCTGAGTCAAACCCCTTAGGGAGGATACTTGGATACTTCTCAAGAGCGGTGACGGCTCCTTCTACAAGAACATGGCCCCTTCGAACGAGAGAAGCCCCAACCAACAGCTGACTTATGCAAGGCTAGCGACCGTCTGAAGCTAAGTTTGGATCAAACATGGTGGTGAAGGGTGCCAGGAAGAATATAGTGACTCTTTATAGGAACACTTCCCCTTTTATAGGACTGGGAGTGGTCCAAACTATAGGCCACTTGGCCGACGGTCAAAATTCCCTCATTAGCGGGATGAGCCTAGGACCCGGCACAACGGGTCTCAACTAATAGGCCCATTCAAGTGAGTCTCCAAACTGTTCAAATGCTCCTTAGAATTCCCCAATTAACGGTGACAATTAAGGAATCTGCATTTAAGGGTAGTCATTTATTTCTCCTGAAAAGAAGACTTAAAAGCCAAGCTGTCTCCAACCAGGGGCGCAGGTACCCCACTGTGTTTCTTTGCTTCCAAGGTGCAGACAGTACATCCCCCTCTGAGAAGCACAGACAACTGCTTCGATCCAAGTACCCGGCCCGTTCAGTGGCCCCTTTTTCTCAGTAAAAACTTGGAAGACACCATTTTCCTCCAGCACAAGCCCGACTGTTACTCTAAAGCACAATAAAATGGTCTATCTGAAGGTACAGCCTACTCGTCGCCCTAAAGCACAGTAACTTTACCCGAAACACAGCCTACTCGTTGCCCCTAAAAGCACAGAGGCTCCATTGTCTTCAAAACATAGTCCACTTGTCGCCCTAAAGCACAGAGGCTTCGTCGTCTCCAGAAGCACAGTCTACTCGTCTTCCTAGAAGCGCAGCCAGCCTTGCCTGAAGCACAGATGGCATGGTCCCACCCAATCGGTTTGCTTAAACCGCCTCTCTCAAAGAAAGGATTAGGATTGATCAAGTTGATAAATTTGAATAGCTTATCAGATTGATTTAAATCTCGGACATAGATTACACAAAATCTAAATCTGAGATAAAATCCCAAGATTTGCTTGGCTACATCCAAACAAGCAAATCAGCACATGCCACGTGTCACCTCCTTTGGTTATTTTGATAACCACCAGAGATCTTGTTTGAGGAGAATCTCAACACCCGCCACTTGTCAGCACCACAGAAGCCCGTACCGTGCAAGGACGGTAGATTCCATCATATCTTGAAACCCTAATGTACGTCGCATATGTGCCCCTTTCCCCTATAAATAGGAGAGGTTTTCCTCCAATAACATGATCAACAAGGAGAAGAAGATCCACAGAATTATCAAAATCTTCAAATTCGGTGTCCTCCTGATCGAAAAGCCTAGAGTTCCATCGAAGGCACCATAAAGTTAGAGCAAGTCTCGTATCATCATCGAATCATCAACGAAGTAAATGAGCCACTGCAGTGTTCGATCTCCACCGTCACACTTTTCCAGAAACTTTTGTACTTAGATTTCTTCGCACAAGAATCTATTGTACTCTTTTTTACGTTCAATATACAAAAGTCGGTTCAACCTTTTGTCATGTTGAACAAGATGGCGACTCTGCTGGGGACTACCTTCTCCTCCAACGAGAAGGTGGTGACGCAATCCGATGATGACTTGCTGGGATCCTCTCAGAAGATGTTGGTCGTACGCTTCGACCAGCAAGCTTTTGAAGATCTCATTTCTGAAGAGAAGTTGAGCTCTTAGAAGCGGTTCGTAAAACCAAAGAAGACTCAACGGACCTGGGTGCCTAAGGCGGCTACAACGAGCAGCATGATGGAGGGGAATGCGTCTCAGACCCCCCTCGTCGATGAAGCCTCGAAGATCCCTTCGACCGCTGATGCCAAGCCATCTCTCTCAGATCCCATGCTCGGGAAACGCAGAGAAGATCACGGCTATCCTATGGCAAGTGTGACAAAGGCACAATGCCAAAAGGAACAGATAACGGCTCGTCCGCTCGTAGAGGATGCTGCACCGGTGAGAACTTCTATCTTTGACAGAATAACCGGTCCATCAGGTATGGCCATATTGGATTACGAATACTACGTATCATCTAATTGTGGTAGGAGGAGATCCAAGGCAGCACTCGCCCCAGGCGATCAAAGTGCTACGTTGATGGCTGATCGGAGGCCCGCGTTGATAGTAACGCATGCAGCCAAAGAAAAGATATACAAGACCATCCCAGACTCTTCGAAGCCTCATCCAGCGGAACCTCGTTATCCTTTGAGCACCCACTCGCACTACTCAAGCCCGGGGGTACGTCATCAATGACTCTCTGACCGAGGCACACTCGGACCTCACCTACAGGAACTCGAAGGAAGAATGCCTTCTCCATATCTCTTCGGCTGCGCTCAATGCTCCTGTGTACACGAAGGAAGTAGAGGCATGAAGACTTCGTCTGCTCCCTGCGAGCGTAGGACGAGAGAAGAATCTGAGACGCAGTTGGTGTCTAAATCAAGACCCAACTGTACTTAGATTACCATTAACTGTTGTTGTTGTCAAACAGATCCATCACCGCCAAAGAGGAGGTCCGTCTTTCAAAGGCTGCGACCGAGAACTTGTGAGAAAGAAGAAGAGCTTCGCGTTGCTTCATGTAATGTTGCTCGGGACTCTCCATCCCAGAAGAAGCTATCTAAGAAACCCCTTTCCTCGGTTGGCAAGTCCAAAAATCGGCCTGGGGGTAGCAAGAAGCTTGTGCCCAAGGAAGGCATATTCCAACACACGCGCTCCAAGGACGAATTATCGTCGCAAGAAGATGGTTCATCGACCGCTGCACCTGCTAGGCTAGCCAGCCTACTACGGTGTATAACAATCCTTTGTTTCAGCATAACGAAGAGACGTATGACACTGACACTTTTGTGAGCATAAGCAGTCAGAAGACCGGAGGTAGGAACAATGTCGAGTCAGAGGACGATCGCAACTTGCCAGTCTTCCCATAAGAGGATGAGCACCAACACTCCAAACCAAAAATTGAAAGATCTACCACCCCTTCTACTTACACGCATATAGCATCTGTGCACATGGCGGCTGATGACAACGAAGAATCAAGCAAAAGTGTTGATCAGCATAAACGCATTGAGGCTCTTGAAGGAAGTCTTAACGTATTGAACATATCCATGCAGACTTTATCCTCTATCATTCTGGAGATCAAGCACAGATTGGTTTCCACTGCCTCCACACCTATGGCTCCGACGGTTCATGATGGGTCTAGTACCCTACCCGTCATAAACCAAGTCGCGCAGTCGTCGGCCACTCCATCGACCATCAATCCAGTAGTATCCAACGAAATATATCAAGCACTCGAGGAGTTATACGCTCGCCATGATGCCAAAGAAAAGCGAGCCATACTTCGAAAGATGGGCATCTGGCAACCTTATCCTGCTGAGTGGGACAATGTGGTTTATCCTCCCAAATATAAACCACATAATATCACCCCTTATGATACTAAGAGTTGTCCAGACGATACTTGAAGTACTTTACCTCAGTAACATGACACCTGCCAAAGGACGACGCCCTTCTCACTAGCATCTTCGTTGGAGCCCGACAGGGGTGGCCTATGAATGGTTCTATTATTTGCCCAACAACTGTATTAAATTGTTTGAATACCTGAAGAACATGTTCCTGGAACGGTTCTATGAAGGAGGGCTGGACATGACGATGTCTACTCTCATGGACATCGTTCAAAAAGAAATGGAGCTCGTACGAACGTACGTTGAACGCTTCCGTCAGGCTGCCCTAAGGCTACCTCCATGTATGCATGAGCCCATGCTCATGAATTCATGCTGCAAGAATATGCTTCCTGCCATCAAACTGTAGCAAAGTGCTCCCTACACCGAGTCGAAGCCCTTCATTACTGAAGCAGACATAGCTCAGAAGAAGGCATATGAGGCACAACTCCGGGGTCTAAACTTTCCCTCTATTGAAGATAAAGAGAAGCGAGTAAGAGACGGTAAAGGCAAGCAAGCTATGACCGTCAATATTACAAACGGTCGAACGCTCGTGAGCTCCAAGCCAGCCGAAGCACAGAAGCCAAAGGAAACCTAGTCCTTTAATGACGAAGACACGCTCGAATTATTCGACATGCTGACCAAGGGCGGCAGGCTGCAGCTTCCACCTCCCAAGCGTCCTGACGAAGTAGGAAAGGTGGTAATCCTAAGTACTGTCATTACCACAAGTACATCTACCACTCAATACGCGACTGCTATACGTTGAAAAGACACATTCAATGTCTTATCGACGCCAAAGTCATCTTCCTTGATTACGAGGAAAAGACTGTAAGGGCCAACATGGTCACGATACAGTTTAGGAGCTTTTTGATAGCGGAGACTCAAGAAGGCGTCGTCCATATCTTAAAGGCAATGATGAAAGTCGTCAACCTTCCACCCGCTAGGGACAATGCTCGTGGCCTCATTCCCTTCACAACACCGCATGGTGAAGTGATGTGGGTTCATCCAAATCTCACTCCTGACATGATTGCGCCAGCAGCACGCCCAGCTAAAGGGAGGAAAGTTGGGACATGTCACATGGTCTCCTCCTCGGCAGAAGACACCAGGGTGACCACTCGTTCGGCTCTCCAACGAAAGGAAAACCATGCTCCTGAAGAAGTGACGCCCCCACCGACGACCCAATCTACTCCCGATAAAGCACAATTCGGACCTTCTCAAACTCCTACTGCAGATAAGCAGACACAAAAGGAGGTCCACTTCGATAAGCCTCTACGAAAGGACTCGACAGTAGGCCCGATCAATCCTTAAAACTTTGATATACTGGCACAATTGGCCAACATGCCGTCTCGGTTATCACTCTTCGATCTTCTCCGGCTCTCCAAAGCAACTCGGGACGCCCTCAGTGAGGCGCTGTAGAATGAAGAGGCTTACTTCGCATAGGTGAAGCAGCCCAAGGAAGACCTTGCAGCATGTCCACATTGCCATAACATGGTTGAAGTGATTCCTAATATCACCTTTACGCAGCACGATATGCTGCTAAAAATAACCGGTACAACCGACCCCTGTACTACACAGAATACGTAGGTACCATCAAGGTCGATCGCAGTCATATCGATCCGGGCTCATCACTCAGCATCATCCCTCGAAGTCTGCTCTAAGCTCTAGGGATCCAGATATACCGTCTTATGGCATCGAATACCACTATCAGCAGCTTCAACGTAGAAAAAAGTGAGTCTCTGGGCAAGATCCGATTGAAGTGCTAAATAGGTGATTGTAGTAGCGTAAAAAGTGCTTCATAAGAATGAGTCAAAGATAAAGATCATTCCATTCAAATCAATCCACTTTACGCCAAAGAGCGGCTAATCACTTTACGCCCAAAGCAAGCTAATCATTTTACGTCCGGGTCAAAGCTAATAATTTTATGCCCAAGACAGGCTAGCCACTTTTACGCTGGACAAGCTGTCAAGTCTTGTATTTAATACAAAGTCTGACATGAAGATTTAATGATGGCATATATCACAAAAATCAAAGAGATTTATTTTACACAGAGGCCCATTTGTCGTTTAGTATGTGGACTGAGCCACTTTACGCTCATAATATGGCTTCTTTTATGCACGGAGACTATACGAGTTTTTACGCTCAACGGTTGACGTGTGTGTAAGGTTTATTTGGGCTACTTTTACGCTCAAGGTTATTTAACAACCACTTTACGCGGGAAGTCTACATCAGGGCTATTGTACGTCTAGTCTACTACTTTACGCTCAGGGTATATTTAGGTTATTTTACACCCTATTCCAATTCAGAACGTGGTTTGCCTACATGTCTTTCATGCCACACATCTCGAAGAACATGTGTACGTGCATCCTATTCTTATTGAAATGATAGGACACGTGTCAATGTATGCTGAGGATGACTTTGGTCATGGGTGGCAGTTGTTAGCGTAAAGACGAAACTTTTGCTGAGTTTTTACGCACAAGAAACCAAGTCTATAAATAGACTGATTTTTCTTATATAGACAGACAGAGAGAAAGGAGAGAATACATAGAGATCAGATCCCAGAGACTATGATTTTTCGGAGCATTCTTCTTCAACTTTTCTTACAGAACAGAGTGAAGCAAAGCAGGAAAGCATTCGGCCTCGCCATCAGTGTCCAAGTGCGTCGATACCTTTCTGGTGACTTAGTTCTTCCAATTGTTCATCTTCTAGCAGTGATCTTCATCATCATCGTATGGTCCAAGGAACAAAGTGATTATTTACAGATCAGACTTCCATAGCAATACTTCCAAGAATCAAATTTATACTTCTTGTACTTTTTTTCGTTTTATTTTCAAAATTTGACTTCCAGGCATTTTGTTAAGTGAAACAAAAATGGCGACTCTGCTGGGGACGACCTTCTTCTCTGACGAGGAGGCAATTGCTCAATACGATGATGTGTCGATTGGATCGACAAAGAAGACTCTGGTTGTACATTTCGACCAGACTGCTTATGAAGAAATGCTCTGAACTGGGGGTGGTTCTTGCCGCTCCAATGTTCAAAAATCTCGCAAAGCATGAAAAGTTTAGATTCCTAAATCCAAAATAGCTTCTGATCTCTCTGTTGCTTCTGAGGGCAAGGGAATTCTTCCCACTCCTGTCGTAGGGGCTCCCGTTCGTAACGAGACAGTCCTTACTTCAGCGTTGCACTCTAAGTGTGGCAAGTTATCTCCCGTCTGTGACGGTGAAGATAATCAGGTTTTACGCCCAGTGGGTAAAAACCAAATTTTACGCTCAGTGCATAAGAACGAGTCTCCCATTTGTAATGAGGCAGACTCTAATGCTTGTGCTTCGAAGTGTAAAAATAAGTCTCCCGTCTGTGACGTGGTAGACACACAAAAATTACACTCTTCGCATAAAGGAAAATCTTCCGTCTGTGACGAGGTAGATAATCAATTTTTACGCTCTACGCATAAAGGTAAGTCTCCTATCTATGACAGTGTAGATAAAATTCGTAATAATATTTTTACATCTAATGTGAATGTACCTAAATGCATACAGCGTAAAAATATTGTTGGTAAAACTTCAGGTTTAAGGACCTTCGTGCTCAAAAATCTCCGCGTAGAAATATACAGTTTGGTTCTGCAAATGCTGCCAGTAGTCTTCTTTATACACAAGGGACTAAACGTTTTGCTACCCCAAATGTAATAAAGAAGACTACTCCTTCTACTCCTTCTGATTTACGTGAATTGCTAATGCAAAAGCGTAAAAATCGACAATCTCCCGTGATGCTCCCCCAAGAAAATCATCACTGTGAGTGTCACCAGATTGTGATCAAATGTTGTTGCTCGGCTTCCAGACGGTCAGTTTTTGATCGATTGAATTTTAATGCACCCCAACAACAAGCTGATGAGTTGTCATATGCGTCAGTCAACATGGCATCTCACACCAACAGAGGACGACGTCCTAGACGGAACACGTCCCAAACCCCAGGTCAACAACAATTCAACAGACTTCTTGCTTCTTTTGAAGGAGTATATCAGAATACTCGATCAAGAAGACAAAGACAATTGCATTTCGTCTTTTGACGAATTTAAGGCAATATTTCTCTTCCGTTTCTATGAAGAAGGTATGGACATGAACATGTCCTCCTTAATAGAAATCAAGCAAAAGGAGAAAGAAGATACTCGGACGTTCATTGAACGTTTTCGACAGGCAACTTTAAGGATGCCCCCTGGTATGCCAGATTCAGTACTGATTGATACATGTAAGATGAATCTACGACCATCCATCGCTGTCTTCACGGGTTCCCAATTCACAAATTGGGCTTCGTTTATCATAGCAGCAGTTTCCGCCGAGACCAATGGTAGGTTGGCTCGTGAACATGGGATGATTTTCGCCTCTGAGGATAAAGGAAAGAAAAGTAATCCTGGTAATAATTTCGGCAATCATAATATGAAAGGAAAAGACACACTTATGGTCAATCTTTCCAAGAATAAAACGACGCCGAATAATCAGGAATCTTCCAGGCCAAAAGAAGAATACTCTTTTGACGAAAGTGATATCCCAGGGATATTCCAATATCTGGTGAAGAGTGGCAAACTTCATATTCCAGAGCCAAAGAGGCCCAATGACGTGAATCTGACTGACAATCCCAAATATTGTATCTATCATAGATACATTAATCATCCTACCAGTGCTTGCTATATTTTGAAGAAGAAAAACCAAGAGCTGATAAATGGTGGTGCCATTGCTTTAACCAATTATGACCATACGGTTACAACCAATATGGTTTCTCTTCAATTTGGAGATTTTCCTCCACAACAAGTACCAGATGGAATTGTCCCAATTTCGAAGGCGGTGATGAAGATTTTGAATATCCCGCCTGTCAGGAAGGAAAATGAAGGATTGTTGCCTCTTACATTAAAGAATGGTGAGATTATATGGGTACATCCTGACTTAATACCTGAAATGGAAGATGAAGGTAAAACTTCAAAATCCAAGAAAGGTACGAAAGTCAAAACCTGTAACATGATTTCTCATGTTATTCCAGATCCTGATGATTTGGATCATCTATGGGATGGCATTCCTTTGGAAGATAGACTGAGAGGATTGAACATATGTCCTCCAAGTCTGGCTCCTCCTGCCAAGCTCAAGCTTACTCATCAGCAGTGGCTAGCCATGAATAGTATTCCCTTATACAGAGCACAACAAGTCTTCGCTGCTTATGAAAAGGCTCCTACAGGGATTTTCCCTCGTATCCCGAATCCTTTTCCTCCCGTAGCTGCATAGACGGTTATTCCTCATTCTCCCGTAGTTACAGGGATTTCTTCATCTTCCTCTATGGAACCACCTGTTGAAAGTCCACTGCCTACTCACTTGTACAATCAACAATCTATCCTTCTCATGAAGAAGATGGGTTATGATTTTCAAAAGGCAGAAGGTTTGAATTATGATAAAGGGATACGACTTCCTTTACAAATTCAAAGTCAAAAATGCACTGTTGGATTGGGTTCTGAGGTTCCTCATAACAATCCTCACAAGAAGAAGGCTAAGGAAAGGAAGATTAAATCCTGCAATATGGTACTTCCTTCTTCTGAGTCTGAAGAAGAAACTTTTGCTGGTACAAGATCTGGAAAAGAGTACCACAAAGATTATGAGGGATCCTCCAAGGAAGCTGAGAATGTTGAAACACCATCAACTCAACCGTCTTTTGCTCCTGCTGTGGTTGAAAAGGGAAAACAGAAAGCGGTACGCTTCGATGTCCCGTTGAAGTCTACTTCCAGTCAGGGGGTGGTGATGAAACCCTATAAATTTGATATTTTAGCCCAGTTAGCTAATACTCCGGCTAGATTATCTATTTTTGAGTTGCTTCATCTTTCTAGAGAAAGTTACAAAACTTTGAGTGAAGCTTTACTACAAGCTGATTCCTGCTTAGCTCAACTCAAGACTCCTGACAATATACCAGTATCATGCCCGCAATGTCATAGTGTGATGGAAGCAATTCCCAACATCACCTTTACACAAGAAGATATGTTGTTGAAGCATAACAAGCATGATAGGCCTTTGTGTTACACTGGGTATATCGAATCCATTAAAGTTGACAGAATTTACATTGATCCTGGGTCTTCCATTAGCATAATTCTTCAAAGTATGCTAAGACCATTGAGGATTCCTACTAGTGATCTGACTTACACTAGTACCACAATAGTTGGTTTCAACTCTGGAAAGAGCAAACCACTGGGAAAGATTCGTCTGAAGATTCAGATTGGTGATCATCGAACTATGGCAACATTTTATGTTATTAACTCAGACGTATCCTA
Source organism: Iris pallida (assembly GCA_029216955.1). Taxonomy (NCBI): domain Eukaryota; kingdom Viridiplantae; phylum Streptophyta; class Magnoliopsida; order Asparagales; family Iridaceae; genus Iris; species Iris pallida. Next base: position 19,917 of record JANAVB010036951.1, read on the forward strand.
CAATATTCTTCTTGGAAGACCATGGTTACATGAGCATAACATCGTGCCTTCGACTCTCCACCAATGCTTCAAGTATGTGGATCCCCAAGGGGTTGTGAAGACTGAGTTTGCTGATATCAATCCTTTCAAAGGTGTTAAAGCCTATTTTTTCGACTCAAGGCTTTACAAACAAGAGCATTTGAAAGAGATATCAGAGATGGCTGAAGATCAATCATCTGCTGAAGATCAGTCTATCAACGAGGATCTGCCAGAAGAGCAACCTTTGAATATCAAAGTCAAAGGACAAATCCAACCCCAACCTGTCAACAATCAACCTTTGATGATCAAGGTTAAAGGAAGAACTCAAGCTTCATCTGAGGAATCAGTAAATGTTCCTGTTAAAAGCCAAGTTCAATCTCTTGTGATTAAAGTCAAAGGGCGTACATTTCGTACGAATGATCCAGAACCTCCTCTGATTGTCAATCTTGGCAAATCTACGCAGAAGACGGATGATAATCCACTAGTGATTAATCCGAAGCGTAGCGGTCAAATTGTAAATGATATAAATATTGATCATTCTGTACTTTTTGATATCAATGAAGATTTCCTTTTTGAGTATATGGCTGTCAAGTTTATTGAAAGAATGACTTTATCTTCTGATAATCAAAGTCATCAATATAAAGACGACATAGACACAGAGGAAACCTTATACATTGACAATAAGGAAAATTATTTTCCTCTTCATATCGATGTTGGACCTTATGCTCAAAGGTTTCTAACATCCTTTTTCTATCTTCTTCCTGTAGCCGCTTCATCACAAGTTTGTGTAACTTATAGACGTCACAAAGAATCTTATTTCATGGTTCCATCTGATAAAAAAACAAGCATCAAATTGTGTTTGGCCTAGCTAGAAATATCCCTGTTGCTCAGACAGATGATTTGAGAGATAAAGATAAAGGAAGAATTCGAATTGATAGATATAGTCAACAATCTCTCAAAATTATCCAGAACATGGGATATGATTTAAAGACTATGCAAGGTCTCAATCAAGGCAAAGGTAGACGACTACCATTATATGGTGATCCGTTTTACCAGAAAACTCGTCATAGATTGGGATATAATCCGTCCCATATGTTTAATGACGATATACAAGAAGAATTCTCTTTTAGCTCTTCACAATCATCAGATTCAGAAGAAGTCCAATTTATTGAATCCGATATTTCTCACTCCTCGTGTGTTAAAGGAGACTATTATGATGAATCTGAGCAAATATTTTTAGCTTACATGGTTCAAATTGATGATGAATCCGAGCCATTTGAGAATCATCCTTAGGCCATGTTGGTTCATTCATTCTTTCATCAATATTGACATATATCCTTAATAACATCTGTCCTCTTAATCCCCAGCTACCAAGGTTTGGTTAAGCTGATTACTTGTCTCTTCGGAGAGAAATTTTGATCTTCTATCTTACTAGTTGATTAAAAAACTGGATTTATTATTTATCATGTTCTCAAGACCTCTGAATAAATGTTAAATCTAGTTGCTTTTTCTATCTATCATGTTCCTTCGACCTCTGCATAGATATTAATCTACTTTTCTCTGAGTTCTTACATGCTGTCATGTCCATAATACCTTTGATAGTATTGCATACTCTAAAATAGAAAGTAAGATTTAATTATCTATCATGTCCATATTACCTCTGGATAGATACAAACTATTGAGTTTAAAAGACTTGTCATGTTCATATAACCGCTGATAAGTATTTTTCGTCTCATACCTATGGTTATTTTAAAATGAAGGGATCACAAAATAAATATTTCATTCATTCCTTGTGAAAACATTACAAAAATGAATGAGATAAAAGATGACAAGGAGTTCTTCTAAGGTGGAGTAGAAACATCTTGAAGCAACTTCTGTAGTTCTTCCAGTCGCTTGTCACGAGAACTCACAACCTTTTTAGTAGCTTCAGCACGTCGAGCTTCAGGGGTACAAATACGAGAAAGTCCAGCGAAACTGATTATCAGATGATCCTTGGCTTCATCAAGGGTTCTGATAGTTGATCCAGCCCCGAAGGCTTGTTCTTCTAAAATGGAGCTCTGAATGAGGGCAGATTTCGAGCATCGATCATCTTTTATTTTTCAGCCTTCAAGCGAGCTAATTCAGTTTCAAATTCACGGATCTTATCATTTTTATTCTGAATATCTATATTTAAAGCATCGTAAGCTACTATGTGACCATGCGGTATGGGCTTTATTCCAGCCAAAAAAGCTTTCTCTTTGGCAACTTTCAGACTATGTTCATGAAGAGCTTCATTATATATAGTCTTCCGAGCAAGATAATCAGCCGTTAAGGCGTCATATTCCTCCTGGATGAGACTTTCAACAGTCTCCCTTGATAGCTTGAGGTATTCATTGATTGGCTGTTCAAGGTCCTCTACAATTTTCTCCAATACTGCAGCTCTTCCAGCATCATCGAACATAGCAACATTCTTAATGGTCAGAGCCATCGCTGCCTTCAAAATCTCGTAACTGAGGCCCTTATTCAGGACCATTTTTATTAGGGTTTCTAGAGTTTTGTAAAAGGTCTCAGTATGAATCTCAACTAGGAGATTCATCTCTATGCTGGATCTTGGTGTGGCAGCAATATCTAGTAGATCTCTTCTTTGGAGACCAGAAACAGATGTTGTTGGTATGACAGCTGGTTGAGACGAGGACGTTGCTATTACTGCTGTCATGGCCAATTGATGCCTAGGAGTTTCAGGGATTATGTCTCCAACACCAACAGATATCATTGGTGTAACAACAGGCTGAGATGGAATTGTTGTTGTTACTGCTGCCACAGCCAATTGATTCCCAAGAGCTTCGGGAGCAATGTCTTCAATATTTGTTACTCTAGCCGTTTCTGGAGTTCTGGTGGCGGTAATATCGGTGGATGTGGTGACAATTGCGGGAGCCGGTTCAGGTTCTGGCTTTGGCTCGTCAGAAACTGGTACTGAATCAGTAGTGACAACAGAAGATGTCATTATAGCTTCCCCAGTTTCAGTTGGTAATTCAAGAATGCTTTCAGCATTTTCTTTAATGGTTTGCTCCACAGGATTTTCCATCGCTTCAATTGCAGTAAAATTTTCTACAGCTGCTTCTTTATTCAAATCTGGTTCTCCTCCAGCAGCTCTATTATCACCTACGGTGAGGTCTATTGTAGTCTCTTCTTTGTGCTGGTCTTCAGCAGGAGAGGACATTTTAGGTTGTGCTTGTTGCACCTCTAACGATGGAGGATATTCTTCTTGAAACTCCATCTCGGGTTGTTGAACTCCCTCCTCATTAGCATCTTCTTCTTTTGAAGAAGAAGTTTCATCCTCAGATTCCTTATTTTCTTCATAGATATCTTCTTCTTGAGGAGGAGGAGCCATAGGTTTTGGTGCAATGATGACATCTACAAAATAAACAAAATAAGTTAATATACAAAATTATGGTACATAATTCCATATAGGTTTTGTATGATACCTGGAATATGTGCGTTATGTTCAAGATATGAATCGTAATCGCCATCCCAATCATCATCATCAAATTCGAGAGCCGGCTCATCTGATGGAAGACGGTCTCGATCAACAGTAGATACAGCAGTAGCACCCCCTGTGACTTGTGCCTTGGTTGGCAAAGATAAATGGAGTGAGGTGCTAAGACGTCCAGGAGACAGAAGTGTTACAGCTTCTGATCCTAATTACTGGTGGAGGGGCTGAAGATCCTTCTCATGGATGAACTGAAGAAGAACCGACAAGATGATCCCCTATAATCAAAGTGTCATCTTCTGGAGTGAGGGCTCTCGGTTTGGAAGGCCCTTTTGTGGCAGACTTTTTCTTCTTTTCTGGAGTTTTCTCTGGAAACATGACGGCTGCACTTTGTTTTCTTTTTCGGTCTTTGCCAATGATGATAGGTTCTGCAGCTGGTTCCCCAACTCCTGTTGGGATAACTTCTAAATATGGATCTGGAATGCCAATATCGTCAGGGATGTCTGCTGGTACCCTGACCTGCTCCTTAATATCTCCTTCTTTAGGCCACCTCAGACTACCTCTCATATTGTAGCCGTCGGCAAAAGAATGAATTGAAGCATAAAAGTGAGTATACGTATGAAGTATACGTAGCTCTGTAGTACTAGTGGCGGTTGAGATTCTAAACTTAGCACCAGTACGAGCATCATTGAAATATCTCCAACCCCTAGCACCGTCGAGTAATTTTCCATAATGACGGAAGTTAGTAGAGGGGTTACCAACATGAAGTTGGTCATATCGAAATTGGCGAGAGAACCTACTGGGTAGATATGGTTCAAACGCACAATTATCTTTATTTCTATATATCAAGTGAGAAGGTCTGATGCATTGAAGCCATTTGAAGACTGATGATGGCAATACCGCTCTTCTTTCGACTTCATCTTCAAACTGAATACCAAAGCAATCTGCTGGAACTTGTGGTCGAGTACAGAAGAAGTTCCAACCATAAGAATAATTCAGAACTGCCCGGGTATCCGCCACAGTCGTAGCGGTCCATGTGGCTTTGCTGAATTTTTGGAGGAAGGCCTCCGCATCATCACCCGGGCCTGGTGGCAACAATCTACAGTTGTGATGCAACAGCCAGCCCATCAGATAAGTGTAGGGCATTTCTACCCTGGGGAAAACATTCCGATGAGGAGCATTGTTGATTAACTCCTCGTCGAAGGTCCTTAAACCTGTATTTATTCGACACACCATGGCTGATAGCAGGTTAATCCTGACTTTAGAAACCAAACGTACTGCTGGCCATAGTACGCTACGATGGATTCTGTCAACAGTACCAATACCTGGCACAACCCATCTTCTCAGCCATAAAGAAAGAAAGCCTTCCAGCAAAGCTCTCCTAGAGATCTTCTGACTACCATATCTAAGGAAGCTCAAGGCTTCAGTTCCGGCAGGGAATTCCCCAGTCTTTGTAGACAAATATTTATTAGGGAATTTGTAGGCAATCATCATATCCCTAATTTTGTTAGAAGGGATTGTCGAATCTATGTTGATTACCGGAGCTTTGTTTTCCTGAAACCTTTCTTTGTCTTCCTTGGATATCTTATCCTTATGGAAGAAGAGATAAGTCATCCACTTGTTGATGTACGCCAAATGAGATGTACTTTCATGCATTATGGTACAAACTATGTAGTGACACATCAATTCCTCATATACCTCAATCAACTGAGGATTAGTCTCTCTGATTTCAGCCAGTTCTCTGTTGGAGGGAACGTATTCCTCATATGGGGCTTCCTCCATTGGCAACTTCGAGATGAACTGTATCTCATGAAGAGCAAGGCCCATTTCGCCTTTCGGGGTGCCAAAAGTTCCAGTCGAACTCATGTATATTTCCATCAAGGCCAGAAATAGGTTTCCGTTTGAAGGAATACCCTGACTAGTGGAAGCTATCGCCTCATACAAACCAATGTCTTTTAGCTCTGCTTCAAAGTTCTTCATCATCCAAATACTTATCTGGATCCAGTTTTGATTGAATGGAGTCAACCATCCCAGCAGCCTGGGGTTCGTCTGAGGATACAATACAGCAGCCCTCATAAATTCGTTGACGAACATCGGAGTTTGTACTGGTTGAATTAAACCCGAGTCTTTACTGGGATTAGCTCCTGGCATGAGGCCAAAAATAAAAGTGACACCACCATTGGGAACACTAGCAAAATACCCCCATGTCATTAGCATGCTCCCTCTTGAAAACAATTCTACCTGGTCTTCCATAACTATTAGGAGTCAAATTCCACAGCATTTGTCGATGGTGGGTAGCATGGAAAAATGCTGACAAAGGATAATCTCTGTCCATATCTGGGAGATACATGGCTCTATCCCCAAATTTGAATACCCAAGACTCCTTCTTGGGGTGTGTCTGGGACTTACAGTCAATTGCGTCCCCAAACAAGAAGGCCGGTTTTGCAAATTGTTGTACATCTAGTGAAGTCAACAAATCTCCATTCATCATGGATAGCAACATCCTATCCCCTTGAGCTGCTATCAGTTGTGTCCTCTTTATAAGGTATTCAGGGTTCGATTGAGGAAATTGGACATGAGATAAATCTTCCAGATAGTTCGAACCCACCATGCCAACTGATGAGCCAAAGACTTCTGCAAGAGGGTGAATTTGTAAGTCCACTGCAAAAAGAAAAGAAAATCAAGTTAGAGAAAATCTAATTTAATGTCATTTATGCAGATAAATGGATCTGAAGAGTAAAAAAGTTTTCTAAAAAAGTCTTTTGTTTTTATACAAAGTCTTTTTTATTTTTGGGAATTTACGCTGGCACATTAGATGTGGGCGTATTTCAGTTTTACGCTGACACGTATAAACGTAGGCGTATTTTTAAGCTTTACGCTAACACGTATAACGTGGGCATATTTTGTTTATCTCAATTTCTACGCTAACACGTATAACGTGGGCGTAAAACAAAAGACCTTTTTCTTCTCCGATAAAGTTCTACGGCCATAAGGGAGTACTTTACCCCTCATAGGCGGATCTACGGCTGGGTTGGGTTGTCGGTGTGATGTTGATGATCGAACGGGAGTTTTCACATGTTCTGTCGATGAAGAAACAATGGCTTTCTTCCCTTTACTACTGCCGACGCCGGACCTCTTGGGGGCCATCTAATGGAATACAAGAGAAAGAAGAGAGTTCAAGAAGGATCGGGATTACGGGAGCAAGGAAACAAAGTAAAGTTCTTTCTATCCCCGAAAAAACCCTATTTATAGGGAATTTTCAAATCGGTTCAAATTCCAGATTTTACGCCGACTGTTGGATATCCCCACTTTTACGCGGATGACTGTTGAATATCCCGAATTTTACGCTGACTGGTCAAATCTTAACTTTTACGCTTCTGTTAAAAGTGTTTCAAATTTTGAAGATATTTGAAAACTTTGAAGGGGATCTTGTAGGAGCGTAAAAAGTGCTTCATAAGAATGAGTCAAAGATATGGATCATTCCATTCAAATCAATCCACTTTACGCCAAAGAGCGGCTAATCACTTTACGCCCGAAGCAAGCTAATCATTTTACGCCCGGGTCAAAGCTAATGATTTTACGCCCAAGACAGGTTAGCCACTTTTACGCTGGACAAAGCTGTCAAGTCCATTTAATGCATAGTCTGACATGAAGATTTAATGATGGCATATATCACAGAAATCAAAGGGATTTGTTTTACACAGAGGCCCATTTGTCGTTTAGTATGTGGACTGAGCCACTTTACGCTCATAATATGGCTTCTTTTTACGCACGGAGACTATACGAGTTTTTACGCTCAACGGTTGACGTGTGCGTAAGGTTTATTTGGGCTAATTTTACGCTCAAGGTTATTTAACAACCACTTTACGCGGGAAGTCTACATCAGGGCTATTTTACGTCTAGTCTACTACTTTACGCTCAGGGTATATTTGGATTGTTTTACGCCCTATTCCAATTCAGAACGTGGTTTGCCTACATGGCTTTCATGCCACACATCTCGAAGAACGTGTGTACGTGCATCCTATTCTTATTGAAATGATGGGACACTGTCAACGTATGCTGAGGATGACTTTGGTCATGGGTGGCAGTTGTTAGCGTAAAGAAGAAACTTTTGCTGAGTTTTTACGCACAAGAAACCAAGTCTATAAATTGACTGATTTTTCTCATATAGACAGACAGATAGAAAGGAGAGAATACATAGAGATCAGAGCCCAAAGACTTTGATTTTTTGGAGCATTCTTCTTCAACTTTTCTTGCAGAACAGAGTGAAGCAAAGCAGGAAAGCATTCGGCCTCGCCATCAGTGCCCAAGTGCGTCGATACCTTTCTGGTGACTTAGTTCTTCCAATTTTTCATCTTCTAGCAGTGATCTTCATCATCATCGGATGGTCCAAGGAACAAAGTGATCATTTACAGATCAGACTTTTATAGCAATACTTCCCAGAATCAAATTTGTACTTCTTGTAATTTTTCTTGTTTTATTTTCAAAATCCGACTTCCAGGCATTTTGTTAAGTGAAACAGTGATCTTCATACTGAGGTTACCTATTATGTAATCAATGCGGACATAAACTACAACATGTTTCTTGGACGGCCATGGATCCATGAGTACATGATCGTCCCCTCCACCTTTCACCAGTGCATGAAGTACGTGGCCAGTGACGCGACCGTCAAGACGGAGTTTGCTGACATCGACCCATTCCGAGGTCTCGAATCATATTGTATGGATCCCGATCTGTACAAACCACTCCCCTAGGACGACGAGTCCAACGATGCCGATGACGAAGCAGAAGCTACAGCCGTCAAGAAAGGATCCATAAGGGTTCGACTGAAAGGGAAGCCACCTAAGACTCCAACCCCCTGGTCATCAAACTTCGGGGCAAGGCTCCAGCACGGCCACCTCCAATGGCATCAAGCCAGGAGCCCCTACAAATAAAGCTCTCCCAAAAGGCCCCAACATCTACTTCAAAGTCGCAGGATACTTTGGCTGCGCCTCCCGCGGTGATCAAAATGAAGCAAAAATCTCCTCCACCTCCTTCTGCAGCAGCTCTTGCCCACGAGGAATTACAAGATGACGTCTGTGCCAATACCGAGGCACAATCTTTAGATGATGTAATCCCTCGGGATAAGATTTTACATTTTATTAATAGAAAGTTGTCTTCGAATTACTCATGTGCGCATTGGAACACTAAGTACTTCTTAGACAACGCTCTATGTACTCTACAAATGCAAGTGACAACCGCCAACCTTGTAAACCGAGTTGTCCCCTCCAAAGGCTCCTACTTCCTAGTCCTGCCAAGGAACCCGGAGGAGCAACCTATTGTCTTTTGTCGATTGGAACATCCGCAGCGGCCAGCCCCAGGAGAACCGAAACCCGACGACGGCAAGATTTAGCTCTACCGCTATGCTACTCAAGCTAAATATCTCATCTAGAAGATGGGATACGACCTGAACAGCAACAAAGGGCTGAACTAAGGCAAAAGTCGGCAGCTTTCCTAACGAGTTCATACTCCGAAGGGGAAGCCTCAGAAGTACTACCAACGTACTCGCCGGGGGTTGGGGTATATTACTCCCATGACCACTTCAGAAAGTTCAGAACCGAAGGCTCCACTACACTCGCATTCTTCCGACTCTTCAACCTGGGATTCTGATACTAGTATAAGCCGGGACCTCCAGAATGTACTATCCGTCAACATGGTTTCCACAGACGATCCCGCAGAGGAAGAAGACCAGGCACTTGATTTCTTCGAAGAAGAGCCTTGGGCTCAACGCCTTGGCTCTCAGTGGGAATGGCATTTCGAACAGCGATAGCCTCCCACCGAGGACGAAGTCATCCAGATCGACTTAGGGGATGAAACTTCCCCTAAATCCATCTTTGACAGCAAATGTCTGACAAGAGATGACAAAGATTCTCTGGCACAGCTGGTCTGGAAGTATGTAGATTTCTTTGCCTTGAGCTATGAAGATATGCTAGGTTTGGACCCACAAGTCGCCGTGCACCGGCTCAACATTCTATTTGATGCCAAACCTATCAAACAACAGCAGCATTGCTTCCATCCTAATATTATGGATGCCATCGAAGAAGAAGTCGATAAACTCCTTGAGAGTGGCTTCATCCGCGAAGAACAGCACCCGGAATGGGTGGCCAATATCTTGTCGATTTTTAAGAAGAATGGGAAGATTAGAGTCTGCATAGACTTCCGGGATCTCAACTCAGCGTGTCCAAAAGATAATTTTTCTCTTCCAATCACAGACGTGATGATCGACAACACATATGGTTTTGAGCGTATGTCCTTCATGGATTGCTTCTCAAGCTACAACCAAATCAAGATGTTCCCCGAGGACGAAAAGCATACTTCGTTTCGGACTCCGAAAGGGATATACTGTTATACAGTAATGTCCTTCGGATTGAAGATTACAGGCGCAACCTACCAGTGGGCTATGAGTACCATATTCCGTAAATATCTTCGGATGACGGTGGAGTGTTATGTCGATGACATTGCTGTCAAGAGCAAAGTCAAGTCCAGCCACTTGGACGACTTACGAACAGTGTTCGACATAATACGGGCACACCAACTAAAGATGAATCCGGTCAAGTACTTCCTAGACGTCTCCAGCGGCAAGTTTTTAGGCTTCATGGTCACGGTGAAAGGAATCCATATTGACCCAGAGAAGACGAAGGCAGTCCTGGACATGGCTCCCTCGAAGAATCTTAGGGAACTTTGAGGCCTACAAGAACGCCTGGCATATATCAGAAGACTCATAGCAAACCTCTCTGGTCGATGCCAGCCCTTTACCAAACTAATGAAGAAGGGAGTCTCCTTTGTATGGAACAAAGAGTGCCAGCAAGCATTCGACGACATCAAGAAGTACCTCACCAGTCCCCCTGTTCTGGTAGCTCCAGTAATATGAAGACCTTTTCTACTCTACGTTTGAGCCATGGATAACTCTCTCGGGGCATTACTGGCCCAAAAGAGCGATGAAGGACACAAGCAGGCCATCTATTACTTCAACAGAATCATAATTGGAGCCGAGTACCGGTACAATCCTATCGAGAAGGAGTATCTTGCTTTACTCTTCGCCATTCAGAAAACATGTCACTATGTGATCGGACATACAATCCACGTCGTCTCCCGAATCAACTCCCTTAGGGCCTCATGACCAAGCCAGGGGCTTTGAACTCGAGGTTAGCCACCTGGGCCATACTCTTAACTCCTTATGACATGGTGTTCATCCCTCAGAAGGCAGTTAAAGGTCAAGCGTTGGCCAATTTTCTAGCAGCACACCCTGTGCTAGAGACGTCAAAGCTCTACGATGACATCCCGATGAAGTCTTAGAATCTATTTCTGTCTTAAACAACCTCGTATGGCAACTGTACTTTGATGGTGCTTCAAGGACAGGACCCAAGGGTAAGATTGTAGCGGGAGTGGGGGTTATCCTCATTACCCCTGATGGCCTGATCATCCATCGCGCCTACTCCCTCGTGGAGTCATGTACCAATAATGTTGCTTAGTACAACGCCCTCATCATCGGGCTACAACTCGCTAAACAGTTGGGGGTTGACTACATCGAAGCCTATGGGGACTCAAAGCTGATCGTTAGCCAAGTTTGAAGGCAATATGAGGTCCGTCATGAGGACCTAATCCCTACCATCTGGCGGCCATCGACATCATCTCCACGTTCACAAGTTTCTTTATAGAACATGTGCCATGTTTACAAAATTTGGAGGCTGACGCCTCGCTGGTCTCGCTGCCTCTCTCGCAGCACCTGGAAGATCCCAATACACCGTTATGGTGATGGAGCAAGAACTCGTCTGTTTGAAGAACGCTCTGCATATATGCCAAAGTTACTCAGTCCAAGCGGAGGCTAATGTAGACGTACAGGACTGGCATTTTCCGTTCATCGACTACGCGGTCTACGTGATTCTACCCGAAGACCCGAAGGAGGCAGCTTCCGTTAAAAGACGTTCCCTCCGATTCTTCTCTAACACAGCTACCAAAATGCTGTACCATCGTTCTTACGATGGACTCCTTCTCCGGTGCCTATCCCAGACAGAGGCGTAGGATGCCTCCGAGAGGCACACGATGGGACCTGTAGAGCTCATCAACCCAGGCCCAAGTTGTAAGACCGACTGTGCCGCATGGGCTATTATTGGCCCATTATGATGGCGGACGCCATGGAATATGCGAAGAAGTATCGGGTATGTCAGTTGCATACAGACTTCATTCACCGACCTTCGGAGCATCTACACCCTACTGTGGCCTCCCGGCCATTTGAAGCATGGGAAATGGATATTGTTGGGCCAATCAGCCCGCCTTCCCCCAAAGGACATCGGTTTATCCTTGCCATCACGGACTACTTCCCCAAGTGGGCGGAAGCAGTGTCATTGGCAGAAGTAAAAGCCTCGAACATGATCAGCTTCATCAAGCACCACGTCATCTACCATTTCGGGGTCCCCAGAAGAATTGTCCATGACAATGGCCCCCAGTTCGTGAGCCATGCCTTCCAACGGTTCTATGACAAGAAGAGAATACAGAATGTGGCATCAACGGCCTATAACCTGGCGGCTAATGGGTTGGCTGAAGCATTCAACAAAACTATCGTCAAACTGCTCAAGAAAGTCGTGTCCTCTAATAAACGTGACTGGAACGAGAAGTTGGGCGAATGCCTATGGGTATACCGTACGATCGTACGGACACCAACGGGCAACACACCGTTCGTCCTGGTCTACAGAAGTGAAGCGGTGCTCCCCTTGGAGATTTAAATATCGTCCTTACGGGTAGCTATCACCAATCAGTTGACTGACAAAGATAACCGGTGCAGACAGTTACAAGAGTTGGAAGCGTTGGATGAAAAATGCTTGCTAGCACAGCAAAGTATCGAGCTTTACCAAGCTCGTATTTCTGGCGCCTTTAACAAAAGAGTCCGGGAAAGATCGTACCAAGTGGGAGACCTTGTCTTAGCAGTACGAAGGCCGATGGTGATGACCCATAAGACGGCTGGGAAGTTCGAGTCCAAGTGGGAAGGAACATTTGTCACAGAAACGGTATACTCCAACGATGCTTATCGACTAGCAAAACCCAATGGTGACTTGCTAACGTTGCCCATCAACGGCAAGTTCCTAAAGAAGTATTACGGTTGAAGATGAAACCGGCATAGGCTCTCGCATCCCCTAAGAGTGCCTATGGGTTCTGGTAAGGGGATTCCTTTCTTCTATATCTTCCATCCAGTAGATGAAGCACTTCACGTCCATATAACCTCTGGATTGCTCTTCTATATCCAGACGATGCGGCTACCACGTCCATATTACCACTGAGTAGTCGTTCTCTCCGTATTGATCCTATGATTATCATGGCTATCTAGAAAACAGTTCACGCTCATAATAACTCTGAATTGTTCTTCTACATCCCAGCGAAGATTAGACCTACCATGTTCATGTTACCTCTGGTTAGGCGTGTCTTCTATAATGACCCCTCCTTATGTTGAATAAAAAAGTAAAGGAACAAAAGAGTTTTTATACAGAAACATATGGCTATAAAGTCCTATTACAGATTCTTCATAGTTACATACACAGAGACAAGAATCTGAAACATCAGCAAGCACGTACACTCATGCCACATGTTCATGCTTCGGTTCAAAGTATCCTGAGCTTGACTCAAGTTCGGAACACTTTGAAGGGGGTCTTGTAGAAGCATAAAAAACTCAGCTGATAATATTTCTCTACCATAGCACAGATGATACAAAGGCACAGACCGAGTATTGAAAAGACAACAGAAGATACGTAAAGAAGTTCTGTTATTAAGATGGCTACAAAGATCTAGTACAGATTCATCAAGGCTATACGTAAAGGACTAATCCTACTTCTTCTACAAAGGATCGATCACAGGTTTAGCAGACCCTAGAGGAGTCTATAATAGACTTAGTCTTCATCAAAGTGCACGTATCTTTCGTCTTGGTATGCGTACTAGAAGATTGATCTCCATCAAGGCGCATTCTGACTTTCTTGTATGCACAACCCTCCAAACGCACGTCAATTGCTCGGCCAAAACAAGCAACTTCCTGAAGCAGCTGTTGGCCCGAGCTCACTGAAGGCATAGTAGGTCGCAAAGCCCAGAACGAGCATAGCAGAGTACAACCTGTAGCACTTCAAACCCGTAGCACTTCAGGTTGACAACCGGACCAAACTCGGTAGTCCGGACCTCTAAGACGTCACCCATAGTCAAACTCCTTAGGGAGGATACCTGGATACTTCTCAAGGGCGGTGATGGCTCCTTCTACAGAGAGTTCTTCTACAAGAAGATGGCCCCTTCGAACGAGAGAAATCCCAACCAACAGCCGACTTATGCAAGGCCAGCGGCCGTCTAAAGCTAAGTCTGGATCAAACATGGTGGTGAAGGGTGCCAGAAAGAAGATAGTGACCCTTTAGAGGAACACTTCCCCATTTATAGGAGCGAGAGTGGTCCAAACTATAGGCCACTTGGCCGACGGTCAAAATTCTCTCATTAATGGGATGAGCCTAGGACTCGGCACAATGGGTCTCAATTAGTAGGCCCATTCAAATGAATCTCCAAACTGTTTAAATACTCCTTGGAATTCCCCAATTAACTGTGGCAATTAAGAAGGAGTCTGCATTCAAGGGTAGTCATTTACTTCTCCTGAAAAGAAGACTTAAAAGCCAAGATGTCTCCAACAAGAGGCGTAGGCACCCCACTTTATTCCTTTGCTTCTAAGGTGCAGACAGTACATCCCCCACTTAGAAGCACAGACAGCTGATTCGATCCAAGTATCCGGCCCATTCAACGGTCCCTTTTTCTCAGAAAAGACTTAGGAGACATCGTTTGCCTCCAGCACAAGCCCGACTGCTACTCTAAAGCATAGTAAAATGGTATATCTGAAGGCGCAACCTACTCGTCGCCCTAAAGCAAAGTGACTTTACCCGAAACACAGCCTACTCGTAGCCCCTAAAAGCATAGAGGCTCTGTTGTCTTCGAAACATATTCCATGTGTCGCCCTAAAGCACAGAGGCTCCGTCGTCTCCAGAAGCACAATCTACTCATCGCCCCAGAAGCGTAGCCAGCCTTACCTGAAGCATAGACGGCGTGGTCCCACGCAATTGGTTTGGTTAAACCGCCTCTCTCAAAGACAGGATTGGGATTGATCAAGTTGATAAATACGAATATCTTAGTAGATTGATTTAAATCTCGGACGAAGATTACACATAATACAAATCTGAGATAAAATCCTAAGATTTGCCCGGCTACATCCGAACAAAAAATCAACACATGCCACGCGTCACCTCCTTCGATTATTTTGATAACCACTAGAGATCTCGTTTGAGGGGAATCTCAACATCCGCCACGTGTCAGCACTGTAGGCCTCAAAAATGAAAGTCACGCTGAGTTGATCAAGACAGAGTCAAAAGTCACGCTCAGTTGATCCAGACAATATAAACAAATCACGTTGGGAAGACAGCTCATCATTTGTCAGAGAATAATTATGACTGACAGCACAACAGTCAAAGAATGTCTCTTCGTATGCCACGTATGCACAGACTTCGAGAGATCATCGCCGTCTATTGCGTGATTTTCGAAATCTTCTTCAGCAAGACTCAGCCTTCGTCAAGTTGGCGTACCAAAAGGGTTTCTTGTCATTTAATGCGACTGACAAAGCAATCACTGTCAGAGATTTTGTGTCAGTCGAGACACGCCGAATCAAGACAGCTGGCAGTTCTATCTCAAGTCTGCGTGTATTTGTGATCTTCATCTCAAGTTTGCGTGGATTCTGAAGTTTTCTTCCTCAAGTTTGCGTGAATTTTTGAGTTCTTTGCCTCGAAGTCTGCGTAGATCCTGAAGCTTCCTACCCCAAGTTTGCGTAGATTTTGAAGCTTTCTACACCGAGTTCGCGTGGATTTCGTCTTCAACAAGTCTGCGTGGATTTCATCAAATTGGAGTACGTGGCAGCCATGCCACTGATCTCTCGCCTACGTGTCCTGTAACTTGCATACGACTCATGCATGATTGCCATGTGTCCAACAGTTACAGGCCACGTCCAGTAACTACTCACAGCCTTGCGTATGTTAAATCCTGCGTGATTTTCAACTAAGCACAGGCTGTGAAGACAGTTATCTTTTCAGTTATTATTTTTGACTCTATAAATAGAGTTCTTTTTCTCATTCATTGTACAGATACATTGATATCTACTGTCAAAATTTTGAGAGCTTTTCTTCTTCGTATAGTCTAAGGGATAAAGCGATCGTCTTCTAGATCGGATTCCTACAGTTGTAATTTTCCCAGAAATACAACAAATAAAGAGAATTTCTTTATGGAAAACAAATTGGCGACTCTGCTGGGGAAAACCATCTCCTCTTCTGAGATGGCAACAACTCAATGCGACACTTCGTCAATCGGCTCGACGAAGAAGGTGATGACGATCAAATTCGATCAACTCACCTATAAAGAAATGCAGCGGGCTAAGGGTGGCAAGCCCACTCCAGCCTCCATCATCACTGCCAAGTCGAAGGGACACTCTGTCTATGTCCCTAAGAATCAGTTGGCAGTCAATGGTGAAGTCTCTGCCACAGTGTCTGCTCCTAACACTGGCAAGAGCTCTACTGCAAGCACGCACACTCTTGTGTACTCGAAGATGACAGCAATCAAAGATTACGCTAACAGTACTGGCTCCTTAGCCAAATCTGTTCCAGTGTGTATCTCCAAAGTTGAAAGTCATGCTGACAGTACTGGCTCCTTAGCCAAATCTGTTCCAGCGTACAAATTCAACTCTAAAAGTCACGCTGACAGTACTGGCTCCTTAGCCAAATCTGTTCCAGCGTGCAAATTCAACTCTAAAAGTCACGCTGATAGTACTGGCTCCTTAGCCAAATCTATTCCAGTGTGTAATCCCACATTCAAAAGTCACGCTGACAGTACTGGTTCCTTAGCCAAATCTGTTCTAGCGTGTAATTCTAAAATCAAAAGTCACGCTAACAGTACTGGTTCTTTAGCCAAATCTGTTTCAGTGTGTATTTCATCAGAGAAGAATAACTCCTTAGTTATCTCTTCTTCTTTACCGAGTTCTACTAGAACTGGGGGTGGTCTTCCACACAAAGTCCCTTCGAAAAGGAATAACTCTTTAGTTGTTTCTTCTGCTCCTGTAGTTTTTACTTCAGGAACAGCTTTGACTGATACTTTTATTAGTCAAAGGAAAGGAGATAGTATTTTGACTACTCTTCCTTCTGGACATTCTATGTCTCAAAATCTGAATGAGTCTAAGAAGAAATATTCCTTAATATCTTCTCCTATGACTTCTTCAAATTGGGCACAGAATCTGTCCATTAAAGAGGGTCTGTTACCAACTCCTAATCAAAGGAGTGGTTCAACTCTTCCTTCTCTGCAAATATCCAGATCAATGGAAGGAAAACTCCATGTTTCCAAAACTAATGTGTTACCTTCCACTGATTTAAGAACAAAACTCAGCACTTCTGGTGTTAAGAAACCATACCAATTGGATATGAAGATAAAAGATCCAGATGCAGAGTATGCAAGAAACTATGTGGCTTACATTAATCACTCTTTATATAATCAAGAGCCATTAAGACCCAAGAACAGGAAATATACTCCTCAATCTTCACAAACAGATTTACGGGAATATCTTCAACAGAAGAGAAGGAGTAATTCTATATTAAAAGAACATGCTGAATGTGACTTCTATCCAAGAGTCATAATTTACTGCAGATGTCAATCAACGGTTCAAGACCATGGTGATCATGAATATGACTTCCAGCCAAGAATCACAATGCAATGCAGATGTCAAACTAAACGACAGTCTGTCTTCAATAGGATTCAGTATGAACCTATACCTGATGAAGATGAGCCTTTGTTTGCCTCTGTCAACATGACTTCTTGGGACACCAGGGGTAGAGTTGATAGTCCAGATGGAGTATATAGAAACACCAGAGCAAGAGTCCTGGCTTCTAGTCAAAGAAATTTGATCCCTAAAATTGATTCTGAATTCCTTGGAGAATTTAACTTCCCACCTCTTCCTACTGGGGGTAATTCTCCTATAGTTGACTTTGATGCACGAAGCAATGATTCAGAACATACAACATCCACTAGTTCATCAATAATCCCTCATACAGTCACAACTTACATGGTTGATAGGAATACTGATGAACCTTCTTCTTCCTTGACTCCTCAAGATCAAAGAATTGCTTCTTTGGAACAGCAAATGAAGTCTACGACTGACACAATGAAGTCGATGTATGAACTCATGACAGCTCAGTTGCAAAATCGACAGACTGTACCAGATGCCATACCAGTTGATACTGATATAAGTCCAGTACAAGTTCCTCTAGCAGTACAATCCAATACTCCTGGACCAGCTCAACTAAATCCTAGTCTCTCTGGAGCTGGAGGTAGTGCTTACAATGCTGTTTCTCCTCCCAATTATTCTCTACAAGCCACAACTCCATAATCTTCGGGAGTTGTCTCTGAAGAATTGAAGAATCTCAAAACTTAATTCGAGGCATTCAAACAGAAGGATGGTTTACAAAGGTTAGGCATCAAGCAGCCTTATCCGATAGAATGGAAGCAAGTATCATATCCTCCTAAATACAAGCCTCCTACTATCTCATTCTATGATGGAACCACTTCTCCAAGTCAGTTTATCAATCACTTTGAAGTGATGACTGATCAACTGCAACCAAGTGATGCCCTCCTTACTCGGATATTTATTAGATGTCTCAAGGGAACGGCTTATGAATGGTATAGGAGTCTCTCAGATGGGAGCATTACCTCATTTGCTGGTTTCAAACAGATGTTTCTTGAAAGGTTCTATGAAGGGTTGAATGACATGACTATGTCTGCTCTTATTAGAATCAAGCAGAAAAATAATGAATCCACAGAGGAATACATTGAACGGTTTCGAAGAGAAGCTCTGAAGATGCCTCTTGGAACTCCTGATGCTGTCACCATTGACACGTGCAAATCAAACTTGTTGCCAATCATCAGTATGTGGACAGGGTCCACTCAATTTCAAGATTGGCCTTCCTTCATAATCAGTGCCAAAGCTGCAGAAATTAGTGCTGAAACCTTCAAAGGTTTAGGAGTGCAGATGACTCCTAAAGAAACAGGACAAGGTGCTAACAATAAAAACAATGCTCGCAAGGGAAAAGAAACTCTTGAAGTTAATCTTCAGAGCAAAGATACATCAACTGTTCAAACTTCTTCTACAATTCAACAATCAAGAATACCTCGCCCCAAAGAAGAATATTCTTTCGATGACGACGATGTCCTTGGTATCTTTGAATGTCTGCTGAAAGGTAATAAGATACAATTACCTGAGATCAAGAAACCTGATGAAGCTGGTAAGACAGATCATCCCAAATACTGCCCATATCACAGAATGCTGGGTCATACAATTCGTACATGTTATGTACTGAAAGGAAAGATCCAAGAAATGATTAAATCTAGAGCTATCTCTCTTACTCCAAAAGAGAAGACTGTCACTTCTAATGTCGTCTCTATGCAATTCGGAGATTTCCCTCCTCAACTCCTTGAAGGTGGGATTGTTCCTATTCCCAAGGCGACTCTTGAAATTGTAGCTCCCTTTCCCAAAAATTTTGAATTATTTTTTTATTAATATTTATTCAGCAAATTAGAACTTTTGCACGATTTTCAGTGGACCGAATAGAACAGGATTATATGGTGTTCCCCAATACTATACCTACATTTGGTGATCGGAATTCTAGCGTTGTTGTTATTGATACAATATTTTGGTATATAAATATCTTATTAGGAAATTGTGTTATTAGGAAATAATAATAATAATATATATATGTATATGAAGGAATTGTGGAAATATATTGTCAGTTAAAATATAGTGGTTGATTCTTGAGTTCTGGCACACAATTGTTCTATATGAATATGTATTATTAACTTCCATATGGATATGTATTATTGAATGTAAATTGATCTGGAATAACATATTGAGGTGTCTACTTGGTGTTAACTTGATTATCAAAGTCTTGTTTGTAACTGAGTTTGTAAAGATATACTACACATCTTTAACTGCTATTAAGAAGTTTTTCGATTTATCTGCTTAAATGTATTTTAAGCCATTTCAAGTTTTGTAATCTAGGGCCTTAGTCTCAATGACATAATTTAGTTATAGGATTATATAAACAGTGAAATAAAGAACATTAAGACGAGATACAGAATTTAAAATGGAGGGGTGTTTCTATCTCCATACCTTTTGCATGCTAAGCAGCTCTACCATCTGTGCTACTTCGCCCTTGACATCATTTCAATAATATGTTTGTGATGCATATATTCCATATGCATATGATGTATTATGTGGGATTGCATTTGGGTCACAGATATTTTGTCTGTTGATTTTGTGCACTGGCTAGGCAAAAGGCTAGGCAAACAGCTTTTGACATAGGTCCGTCATTAATGACCGTTCCTGTTCCAGGCTACTAGCAAGACCTCCCCTTTTAATTAAATTCTTACCCAGGCTGGAATATGAGCCCATGCCCACTCATCCCCTCCTTTACCAGTGCTCCATTGGACGACCCCTTCGGTGGTGACTGTCCAAACAGTGGTGGCTGTCCAAACAACTTGGACATTGTGCACTGAAAGATGTGTTTTTATTGCTATTATATTGTTCAATTTTTTGCCTACCTCTAGACTTGAAGAAAATAAAAATAAATAAGTAGCAGGTCTGGATTGTCTATTCACTTTCTATACAACACATCCCGTGACACATCCAGCCGGGCCCAGCCCGAGCTTCTCGAAGCCTTCCCCGATCCGAAGTCCCCCACATCAGTAAACTGATCAGCCCACAGCAAATGAGCCCAAACCCCCAGCCCGAGCTGTAGCGGAAACCGAGCTCCGACTGTATATAAACGCAAGAGAGGGAGGGAGAGTACAGCAAACCCACGAAACCCTAACCTCGACCCCAAGTCTTCCAGCGTCGACCCCAGGCGGTCGCGCGTGCGCCCCACGGCGGGCTGACCGCCGTCGACAAGCCGAGCCACGGCCAGGGAGGCACGAGCGCAAACAGTAACCACAGAGAACAGCAGCACCCACGCTGTACGACCCCACTTCGCGGTACATTTTCTCCCCCGTCGCTTCATCGTTTTTACGAACTACGAATTCCTACATAGAGCCAATATAACCCTCTCGAGATCCCCACAATTGGATCAAGATATAGCCCGACGACCAGTCCATGGGATCGACATAAAGTCGTCGAAAAACCCACCGAAAACAGGGTATTAAAACAGTCGAAACCCCCATGTTTCGAGTTGGATTCTGATCAACTAGTTAGGAATTCCAGAAAACTTTTTGAAGAGACTTTTAGACAACATGTAGGGCTTCGAATCCCTTCTTGCGGAATTTGAAATCATCGACTGAGCGTCGAGAAATCGAATCCCAAATTTTCCCAAAAATCTGTTTTGAAAACTTGAAAATTGTTCCACACGACATGCGTCACGCCAATCGGGACGACGTGGTCGCGAACCGAAAGCATCGAAAGCTGCGTAACGACTTCGTGGTCGTGTGGGCTTTGACGGAATTCAAATTGGTCGCGTGTGCGCGACGAATTCGACGCGTATCCGTCGAAATCGTCCCGTATCCGTCCAATGCAAATTCAGTCATAACTTTGTGCACGCTCGTCAGATCGAGACGAAACTTGCGCAACAGGACCGTATCGTTTTTTTGGTCCTGTATGCCAAGTTTGGTCCAATTCTGAGACAGTTGAAATCGACGTCGTTTTGCGGGCCCCACGGTCCCGTCCAACGGGCGATTTTGTGCACGGCCCGCCGAAATCCAACTCTGGACATACGGTTGGGTTCGTATCGAAAAACTGGATCTGTAGACATGTAGTTTGACGACTTTAGAGGCCTTTGACTCTGGCACGCATTTCGGTGCAAAGCGGGTCCAACGGCGGACATTGTTTTTGCCCGAAATTACCGTTTTGTCCCTGTGTCCAGAATTGGACTTAAGGACAGGCAATCCTAGCTATTTTGACTATTCTGAGATCATTGGTATTGTCTATTTCAGCTTTCGGGGACTGTTGTACGGATTTTGACTATTGTGGTATATTGAGTGATTTGGATCATCGGTTTCACCAGCACAGGACCACAGGCGGGTACAGTTTATTGTCTGCATTTCGATATTGATCTTTACTATATTTCATTGATTAGTCATTGGTTATGTGATTTTTATACTCTATTATAAATTGTTGAGTCGAAAATGAGAAGTACCAAGGATGTGTGATCAGACCGTAGACATTGTAGATATCGTAGACATTGTAGATATTGTAGACATTGTAGATATTGTAGACATTGTAGATATCGTAGACATTGTAGATATTGTAGACATTGTAGATATTGTAGACATTGTAGATATCGTAGACATTGTAAATATTGTAGACATTGTAGATATTGTAGACATTGTAGATATTGTAGACATTGTAGATATCGTAGACATTGTAAATATTGTAGACATTGTAAATATTGTAGACATTGTAGATATCGTAGACATTGTAGATATTGTAGACATTGTAGATATTGTAGACATTGTAGACATCGTTACTTTTCTGCAAGTAGATATCGTAGACCGTGCGGTGTAGCACCCCAGACCGATCACATGTCAAAGGTACTTCTAACGGTGGAAAGTATATTGGTCTATTTATTACTATTGATTTTCCTTACGGCTTTACTGTTATTTTCAAAACTCATGATTGATGTCTAACCTTTGTTTTATAGTCATTTTCTTTATTTGAAATTGCATTCAGTGGATTGTGCTCGTTCCATTCCTGACTGGAAACCAACATTTTCAGGTTAGCCGTGGATTCACTTAGCTTGGGGGTGACGGGAATACTTGCAGCCAGAAGCCTAAAGACTAGCTAGATAGTTGTGTTGGAGTCATTCTATTGTACAAGTTTATATTTTCTGCAAATGTAAAACTTGTGATCTTTATAAATTAAATTAATTTTGTGAATGAGCATTATTTGTGATTTTGATCTTCATGGCCGTGACAGCGTTCTACCGCCGGTACTGCGGCGTAGGCTGGCTTGGACACGTCTCGTATCCGTTTAAAAAAAAAAACGGGTGCGGATCGTGACAAGTTTTTGTGGTGGCCCATGCAGGTCAGTTTCACAAATAATGCGAACTCGTGATGGTACTTAAGTTAGTCGTACTATTGCGAGCCTGTGACTTCGAAATGCTCATTCACATTTAAGGATTAATTTAATTTAAGAGAATGACTAGGACGAGGAGTCCCTTATACAAATTTACCGATGGGGTAGTCTAGGCCATGCAATTTAGATGAGGAGTTATTAATTTTGATAGTTGTCAGATTTTCATAGGTACACTATTGCCACTTGATAGGACGATATGATCCAATGTGGGTAGATTATTCACTTGGAGTAGCAGAGCTTCCTAGAAGTAATGATCTAACCTAGATGAATTGTTCAATTCCTTCTCTTTGCCTCTTTAGATATCATCATCACATTTTAGTCCGAATTGCCTATGTATTTCCTATTTTTCCCTAAAAATTATTATTTTTATATAGCTTCTGATTATGTTATCCATATTCGAAACTCGAGTTAGTTTCGAACCAAGTTTTTCCTCAATGGTTTGGATGCACATGAAATAGATATTAGAATGGTTGTATTTCTTTTATCTTCATTCCTCCCTGTTCAATCTTTTATTGTAAGGTTGCGATTGATAGATACTTATGTTTTATTTCATAGTCACCTTGTTTGAATCCCTAGAAGCCTATGAATTTTGCTGAAATAGTTAAAGGAGTATTAGTTAACTCATAAATGGCAGGACAGCAGCGCACTGTCGCCATTCATTTGAATTATAGAGACTATGGATTCACTGCAGCCAGCAGCGCACTGGCGAGACATGACCCCTAGAGTTGAAATTATTTTAAGGAAATTATAAGTTATAGAATATTGCTAAACTATAGCTAGTGATCCTCTTTGACCGTAGTCACCCTTGTGTCCATATAAGGTAGAGTATCGGATATCATATCACCCTGAAATCACGAATCCAAGAGTTTACCACAGTCCGAGTATACGGGCGAGGCATAACTCTCGGTGAAATGACTTCAGACATGATTACAAGTTTAAGATACTATGGAGGATAGGACAATGCCATATATGTTCCGTAAGACCCAAAGCCAATACTAGTAGAAGTTCTGCAGGATGGATAGCATGTCTTCCAATCCAGTATTCCGTGGTCCTTGTGATCTATTGACGAGGTAATTGACTGACACTAATAGGTTACCTGGAATATAGACGTCGGAAGTCCATAACCCATTAGTTGACCAAAGTCTTATGAATAAGAAGACAGTAGGATGACTGTATAAGTAAGAACACCAGGTAGGGTTTGATTCTCACAGAACTCGAACTATTAGTGCCTCTTTTCAAAAATCTTGCGTACTTGTATTTTGACTATCTTGACCAACGCCGCAATTACAGCCTTGTTTTGCAAGCTCACTCTGTTCTCGAGCTTGATTCAAGACATGTGTTTAGTGGGGACGCCTGCTAACATATTGTCTAATCAGAATCAGTGTATTATGGTCTGATCAACCATGATGTATTTGGTTCGCACTTTATTTAATTACCCTACGTGGATTGAGATATAGATGTCTCTAGGGTCTCATCCACGAATGCATTGACAATTCCTCTTGAATTATATGTTCGCCCTTGAATCACGAAATTGTATTCAGTAACATCTCCCTTGAATTCTTTATTGTTTTTGACTTTCACCGATCTGGAAAGACGAAAGCTCGTGATAGTAGAGAGATACAGAGTACTCCCATGGCTATGATAATGGTAGGCCCAAGTGTCGCTACCATCGGCCAGTCATGAGATGGAGTTACTCGTTCTTCCATCGACCCTCAAACTACTATTGAGATTTTCGAGCCAGCTGAAATTGAGAATGATTAGGGTTTTACCCTTAGTCGAAATGCCTACCTAGGAGACTATCTATCCTCAAGAGACCAAATAGTGTGAGTCTCCAATTTTTGCTGGAAGCTTGCCTTAACTTTCAACCCTTATGCCTTGACTCAACCGTCCCTCGACCAAAGCTCCCAGTTTAGACATGAGATGAATAGACAAGGCTAAGGACAATAATTTACCGTGACTATGGTGGACACTCATCCCGAGATTGGTTTCCAACCAATATTACTCTAGTTATGTAAATTTTATTATTAAGACCTAACTAGTGTTGGAATACCACAGTCACTAGCTTAGCCAATACCATAGCTTAAATACCCAATCAAATTGTGATATACCAGTTGTCAACAACAATGCATGATCACTGCAGCCCATACTACTAGAACCCTTATGACCATAGCCTGACAGGTTTAACACAACTAGAGTTTCACGACTCAGTGGTTAGAAATATTTTTAGATGATGTGCCTTAGAGTTAGTTACCCTGTCGATAACCCTTGTATACAGTGGATGAGTAGATCATTCTATTTTTTTTTCGACCGTGTGTCATTGTACACGCTCGTTCTCCACTTATTGAGGAACGATCCTCGACTTGACTTATATCTACCGTACCCCGATACGCCGTGCCTCATTCCCTATTAACAAAGAGTCGAGGTACAGTATCCGGACTATGGGAACCCTCTAACCTCAATATTCCTAAGACCACGCCCTAGCTTCTAAGGTGGGTAGACCGTAGGTCTCCTAAAGTTTTAGGATATACGAAGATTACCGATTGACTAGAATGATTTCCTACTAGGGTGATGATTAGTGCCCTTGGACTCCCACTTTTCATTTAGATCATTTTGTGTCCCCGGCTGTGTCATTAATATTCGGAGCATGAGACCAGCTGTTACCTTCCAACAAACTTCATATGCAAGACCTAGACGAGTCCACCTTCACTTAGGTATGTCATACCCCACTCAAACTCGTCTCCTTGTACTCTATCTTTATGGTACGACTTTCAGGACAAAAGGACTAATTATAACCCTTACCATAGCACCAGTACACTTTTCGACTTCCATTAGAGACTCAACCTTGACTCAATTCTTTGACCCAATGTGTGGTGGTGATCTACTCGAAGCCCACTACGCACATGCCACTAGTGTGCCACCCAATTGAGGCCTCATGTGCTGCTTAAACACAAAGGTCACGGGAGGCATATTTGGACTATAGAACTGAAATCGGACCCTATACTTATTATGTAGCCTCCACCTCTTAGGACGTGATGCCATCCGTAACCCATATTCCATCTACCTAGAAGTCACGAGAAGATCTTCCAATACAATTATATCCCTTGCTTGTGTGTTTAAATAACCACGGAAAGATCACACTCTTGATTTCTCAAATTTTGTTCTATTATAGAACCTTGTTTAGAATTTCGAGAAGCGAAATTTTCGTATTGTATGGATTGCAAGACCCTCTAAGAAACGAAGGGTTCTTCGATTTAGCAGTGATGACTAGACTAGGGTAGCCCAATCTAGCAAATAACTCAATGGCCCGTAAAACCTTCTTTCTACCTGCATCATTGAGAACTCTCTACCGCTCTTGAAACTTTGTAGTTGCTCTCGATTATTCTTCCTTACCTTCCCATCCTTCCTATTTTAGAGCTACAAATGTATTTCTTAGTTACTGGTGTAAATTGTGCTTGTTAAATTTTGGATTGCTTGATAGGTAGGAGAGGATTATAGATACTATATTCCTAGATATTTGTTGGTAGGATTGTTAGCAACCAATTAGAAGGTTTTAAGATTTTAGTTTGAGGAGTAGTGTGACCAAGGTGGGTAGAAGTCCACCAGTTCCGGAATTTCGAAATGGTTAGGAGAAGGATATAAATATTTCTGGGAAATTAAAATTCGAGGATATTGTGGTAATAGTGGATTTATTCTTTTAAATTTTCTATGTTTGAATTTTGGCATGTTTATGAGTTAGAATTTCGAGGACGAAATTATTTTAAGGTGGGTAGATTTGTAGCTCCCTTTCCCGAAAATTTTGAATTATTTTTTTATTAATATTTATTCAGCAAATTAGAACTTTTGCACGATTTTCAGTGGACCGAATAGAACAGGATTATATGGTGTTCCCCAATACTATACCTACATTTGGTGATCGGAATTCTAGCGTTGTTGTTATTGATACAATATTTTGGTATATAAATATCTTATTAGGAAATTGTGTTATTAGGAAATAATAATAATAATATATATATGTATATGAAGGAATTGTGGAAATATATTGTCAGTTAAAATATAGTGGTTGATTCTTGAGTTCTGGCACACAATTGTTCTATATGAATATGTATTATTAACTTCCATATGGATATGTATTATTGAATGTAAATTGATCTGGAATAACATATTGAGGTGTCTACTTGGTGTTAACTTGATTATCAAAGTCTTGTTTGTAACTGAGTTTGTAAAGATATACTACACATCTTTAACTGCTATTAAGAAGTTTTTCGATTTATCTGCTTAAATGTATTTTAAGCCATTTCAAGTTTTGTAATCTAGGGCCTTAGTCTCAATGACATAATTTAGTTATAGGATTATATAAACAGTGAAATAAAGAACATTAAGACGAGATACAGAATTTAAAATGGAGGGGTGTTTCTATCTCCATACCTTTTGCATGCTAAGCAGCTCTACCATCTGTGCTACTTCGCCCTTGACATCATTTCAATAATATGTTTGTGATGCATATATTCCATATGCATATGATGTATTATGTGGGATTGCATTTGGGTCACAGATATTTTGTCTGTTGATTTGTGCACTGGCTAGGCAAAAGGCTAGGCAAACAGCTTTTGACATAGGCCCGTCATTAATGACCGTTCCTGTTCCAGGCTACTAGCAAGACCTCCCCTTTTAATTAAATTCTTACCCAGGCTGGAATATGAGCCCATGCCCACTCATCCCCTCCTTTACCAGTGCTCCATTGGACGACCCCTTCGGTGGTGACTGTCCAAACAGTGGTGGCTGTCCAAACAACTTGGACATTGTGCACTGAAAGATGTGTTTTTATTGCTATTATATTGTTCAATTTTTTGCCTACCTCTAGACTTGAAGAAAATAAAAATAAATAAGTAGCAGGTCTGGATTGTCTATTCACTTTCTATACAACACATCCCGTGACACATCCAGCCGGGCCCAGCCCGAGCTTCTCGAAGCCTTCCCCGATCCGAAGTCCCCCACATCAGTAAACCGATCAGCCCACAGCAAATGAGCCCAAACCCCCAGCCCGAGCTGTAGCGGAAACCGAGCTCCGACTGTATATAAACGCAAGAGAGGGAGGGAGAGTACAGCAAACCTACGAAACCCTAACCTCGACCCCAAGTCTCCCAGCGCCGACCCCAGGCGGTCGCGCGTGCGCCCCACGGCGGGCTGACCGCCGTCGACAAGCCGAGCCACGGCCAGGGAGGCGCGAGCGCAAACAGTAACCACAGAGAACAGCAGCACCCACGCTGTACGACCCCACTTCGCGGTACGTTTTCTCCCCCGTCGCTTCATCGTTTTTACGAACTACGAATTCCTACATAGAGCCAATATAACCCTCTCGAGATCCCCATAATTGGATCGAGATATAGCCCGACGACCAGTCCATGGGATCGACATAAAGTCGTCGAAAAACCCACCGAAAACAGGGTATTAAAACAGTCGAAACCCCCATGTTTCGAGTTGGATTCTGATCAACTAGTTAGGAATTCCAGAAAACTTTTTGAAGAGACTTTTAGACAACATGTAGGGCTTCGAATCCCTTCTTGCGGAATTTGAAATCATCGACTGAGCGTCGAGAAATCGAATCCTAAATTTTCCCAAAAATCTGTTTTGAAAACTTGAAAATTGTTCCACACGACGTGCGTCACGCCAATCGGGACGACGTGGCCGCGAACCGAAAGCATCGAAAGCTGCGTAACGACTTCGTGGTCGTGTGGGCTTTGACGGAATTCAAATTGGTCGCGTGTGCGCGACGAATTCGACGCGTATCCGTCGAAATCGTCCCGTATCCGTCCAATGCAAATTCAGTCATAACTTTGTGTATGCTCGTCAGATCGAGACGAAACTTGCGCAACAGGACCGTATCGTTTTTCTGGTCCTGTATGCCAAGTTTGGTCCAATTCTGAGACAGTTGAAATCGACGTCGTTTTGCGGGCCCCATGGTCCCGTCCAACGGGCGATTTTGTGCACGGCCCGCCGAAATCCAACTCTGGACATACGGTTGGGTTCGTATCGAAAAACTGGATCCGTAGACATGTAGTTTGACGACTTTAGAGACCTTTGACTCTGGCACGCATTTCGGTGCAAAGCGGGTCCAACGGCGGACATTGTTTTTGCCCGAAATTACCGTTTTGTCCCTGTGTCCAGAATTGGACTTAAGGACAGGCAATCCTAGCTATTTTGACTATTCTGAGATCATTGGTATTGTCTATTTCAGCTTCCGGAGACTGTTGTACGGATTTTGACTATTGTGGTATATTGAGTGATTTGGATCATCGGTTTCACCAGCACAGGACCACAGGCGAGTACAGTTTATTGTCTGCATTTCGATATTGATCTTTACTATATTTCATTGATTAGTCATTGGTTATGTGATTTTTATACTCTATTATAAATTGTTGAGTCGGAAATGAGAAGTACCAAGGATGTGTCATCAGACCGTAGACATTGTAGATATCGTAGACATTGTAGATATCGTAGACATTGTAGATATTGTAGACATTGTAGATATTGTAGACATTATAGATATCGTAGACATTGTAGATATTGTAGACATTGTAGATATCGTAGACATTGTAAATATTGTAGACATTGTAGATATTGTAGACATTGTAGATATTGTAGACATTGTAGATATCGTAGACATTATAAATATTGTAGACATTGTAAATATTGTAGACATTGTAGATATCGTAGACATTGTAGATATTGTAGACATTGTAGATATTGTAGACATTGTAGACATCGTTACTTTTCTGCAAGTAGATATCGTAGACCGTGCGGTGTAGCACCCCAGACCGATCACATGTCAAAGGTACTTCTAACGGTGGAAAGTATATTGGTCTATTTATTACTATTGATTTTCCTTACGGCTTTACTGTTATTTTCAAAACTCATGATTGATGTCTAACCTTTGTTTTATAGTCATTTTCTTTATTTGAAATTGCATTCAGTGGATTGTGCTCGTTCCATTCCTGACTGGAAACCAACATTTTCAGGTTAGCCGTGGATTCACTTAGCTTGGGGGTGACGGGAATACTTGCAGCCAGAAGCCTAAAGACTAGCTAGATAGTTGTGTTGGAGTCATTCTATTGTACAAGTTTATATTTTCTGCAAATGTAAAACTTGTGATCTTTATAAATTAAATTAATTTTGTGAATGAGCATTATTTGTGATTTTGATCTTCATGGCCGTGACAGCGTTCTACCGCCGGTACTGCGGCGTAGGCTGGCTTGGACACGTCTCGTATCCGTTTAAAAAAAAAACGGGTGCGGGTCGTGACAGAAATAGTAAATATTCCTCTTCCACAGTCTGAAGGATTAGCACCAATCACTTTGGAGACTGGAGAAATTATGTGGATCCATCCTGATCTAGTAGAAGATTTCGAATCGCCTTCTCCTCAAAAGATTTCTTCTCGAAAGTCCAAGAAGGCTGGAAAGATCAAGTCATGTCATATGACTTCTCTTGGGTCTACCTCTGACACAGAGCCAAAAGACAAAGAAGAAGCACTTGTTAGTGCTACTCGAACGGGGAAACCTTACCTAAAGGATTATTCTAAAAGTCCTGAGGATCCTCTTGACATCTCTCCAGCTGATAAAAATGCTTCTAATGTTCTTCCTGAAGAAGAATCATCCACTGAACCTGTTCTTCCCAAGTCTACAGCTTTGGAGAAAGGCAAACAACAGGCTCGGTTTGATAAGCCAATCAAGAAGTCCTCTCCTCTTGGACTTCAGAAGCCTTATAATTTCGACATTTTAGCTCAGCTTGCTAATACTCCAGCTAGAATGTCCCTCTTTGAACTTCTACGTCTTTCTAAAGAGACTCGGGAGACGTTAAGTGAAGCACTTCTACAAGCTGACTCTTGTCTTGCACAATTGAAAAAGCCAGATACGGAACCTGCCACTTGCTTATATTGCAACAGTGTACTGGAGATTATCCCAAATATCACCTTTACACAAGACGACATGCTACTGGAGGATAATCGACATGACCGACCTCTCTACTATACTGGTTATATTGATACGATGAAGATAGATCGTATCCTCATTGACCCAGGGTCTGCTATAAGCATAATGCCGAAGAGTCTGTTGGATGAACTAAAAATCCCTCTTCACAAGCTCTCCAAGACGGTTACTACTATCTTGGGATTCAATCAAAGCCGAAGCGAGCCTTTGGGAAAGATTCATCTGAAGCTTCAGATAGGCGATTTCAGATCTAAAGTCACTTTCTATGTGATCGAGATCGCGGGATCCTATAATCTTCTTCTGGGGAGGCCCTTTCTTCATAAAAATAATGTGGTGCCTTCTACTCTTCATCAATGTTTTAAATACATTGATAGCAATGGAAGAGTACAAAAAGAAGTTGCTGATATAAATCCCTTCCATGGGGTTGAAGCTTATTTTAATGATTCTCGAATGTACAAAGAAGAGTATACAAGGATCATACAAGCTATGGAGAAAGAAGATGCACAAAGTGAGACTTTAATAATCCCTGTTAAAAGTCGAACTACTCAGCAACAATCTCTTAAACCCTCTGGAGAAGATTCTTTCATCATCCCAGTGAGTGGACGGATCTCTCCGTTACCTCAGTCATCTACTCAAAATACACTGATCATTCCTGTCAGTGGGCGTTCTACAGTTCCTGTATCTTCACAAGATACTCTGCTAATTCCAGTTGGAGGGCGGATTATTCTTCCATCTCAAACTTCAAGGGAGCTCACCTCTTCTGAGCCATTTGTTATCGATCTTAATCGAAACAACGCTTCTTCTCGTTCTTCTTCTCCCCTTTAGTCATTGACTTGGCTAAAATCTCTAAGGCTCAGCCTTCTCCCAATGTAAATATTGCTGCTTTTACATTTAATGAAAAGCCTCCACCTTTGCAGTACGTTGATGTGTGTAATTATGTTCATAGTTATTTACATCTGTTAGATGACTTAAACACAATAACCATAGGAGTTGTACAGACTGTTCATACAGATGTATATCTAGAACCTGTATAATCTTCATACTTTCTAGTTCCAAGCAGAAAGCCAGGAGACATTCCAATATTCTTCTACAAAGGACCTCAAAATCCTTCTGATCTTGAAGATGATGACAAAAATGATGATACTGGAAGATTACAACTACGTCGTTATGGTCAGCAATCTAGAGACATCATCAAAAATATGGGCTATGACTTCAGGACTGGCCTCAATGATGGAAAAGGAAGAAAAATACCTGTCCAGATTCCTCTTTTGAAATATGGAAGGACGAAATGCGGATTGGGTTATACTGCTCCTACTCCTTTCATCAATATTATCCATGAAGATCTCGAGTCTAACGAAGATAAGAGATCTGATTCTTCTAGTACCACTTCTTGGGATTCCGATACGAGTATCGGTGACCTCTACTGCAACATTTTGTCTTCCAACATGGTTTCCATTGACCATTCTGAAGAAAGTGATGAAGACGAAGAAGAGTTTGAAATCTTACCTGAATCAGAACAATGGGCCCAAAGATTAGATAATCAATGGAAGTTCCGTTTCGAGCAAAAAGAACCTCCGACTGAAGATAAACTTGTTCAAATAGATGTTGGTGAAGAGGGATCTCCCAAACCAATATTCATCAGTGAAAGTCTTTCAGAAACTGATAAGAAAGACATGATCAAACTCATTCGTGATTACATCGATGTCTTTGCTTGGAGTTATGAAGATATGCCAGGGCTTGATCCTCAAATTGCAACTCACAAAGCTCAATATCTTGCCGAATACTAAATCGGTCAAACAACAACAGCGACGATTTCGTCCAGATATTATGGATGCAATTGAAGCTGAAGTCAATAACCTCATTACATCCGAGTTTATTAGAGAGGAACAACATCCCGATTGGGTGGCTAATATTGTTCCTGTTCTTAAAAAGACTGGCAAGATCAGAGTATGCATAGACTTCCGCGATCTCAATACGGCATGTTCTAAAGACGAATTCCCTCTACCAATCACTGATGTCATGGTTGATAATACCTATGGATTTGAATGAATGTCATTCATGGATGGGTATTCTGTGTACAATCAGATCAAAATGTTTCCAGAGGACGAGAAGAACACTTCTTTCAGAATGCCGATTGGTACATACTGTTATACAGTTATGCCATTCGGTCTCAAGAATGCAGGAGCAACTTATCAACGAGCTATGAGCACTATATTCCGTGAACATTTGCGGAAAACAGTCGAATGCTATGTTGATGATATTGCAGTCAAAAGTCGACAAAAGGAGGATCATATCCAAGATTTGAAGGCTATATTTGATCTAATGTGTAAGCATCAATTAAAGATGAACCCTACTAAGTCCTTCTTAGGCGTCTCTAGTGGTAAATTTCTCGGCTTCGTCATTACCTCTAAAGGTATACACGTGGATCCCGAGAAGATCAAAGCCATCCAAGAGATGCGTCCTCCACGCACCTTAAAAGAGCTACGAGGATTTCAAGGAAGAATCGCTTATATCAGGAGATTCATCTCTAATTTATCAGGACGCTGCAGACCATTCAACAAACTTATGAAGAAAGGTGTCTCTTTTGTCTGGAATGATGAATGTCAGAAAGCATTCGATGATATAAAACAATATCTGATGAGCCCTCCAGTATTGGTACCTCCCGTCTCAGGAATACCGTTCCTCCTCTATACTCGAGCAATGAGTCATTCATTGGGTGCATTACTCGCTCAAAAGAATCAAAATGGCCATGAACAAGCCATTTATTATCTCAGCCGCACTATGACTGGAGCTGAACCTCGATATTCACCGGTTGAAAAAGAATGTCTAGCCTTGATGTTTGCTGTCCAAAAGACACGTCATTATATCATTGGCCAGACTATTCATGTCATTTCCAGGATCAATCCTATACGGATCATGATGAAGAAATCCAGTGTTTTGAATTCTCGATTGGCTAACTGGGGAATCCTACTTGCTCAATATGACATGCACTATATTCCTCAGAAATCAGTCAAAGGACAAGCTTTAGCTGATTTTCTGGCTGCTCACTCAATTCCAGCAAATTTAAAACTCTATGATGAAATCCCAGATGAAGTCCTAGATTCAAATCAAATTGCTGAAGAAGATCCTACTTGGCATCTATTCTTTGATGGAGCATCAAGAATTGGTCCTAATGGCGATATTGTCGCTGGAGTTGGAATTGTTCTTGTATCGCCAGAAGGTTTTGCTATCCAAAGAGCTTATTCTCTCGATCAGCCGTGTTCAAACAATGTAGCTGAGTAAAACGCATTACTTATTGGTCTTCAACTTGCTAAACATCTGAATATTCAACATTTGGAGGCGTATGGAGACTCTAAACTAATTGTCAATCAGATCAGGGGTACTTATGAAGTTCGCCATCAAGATCTGGTTCCTTATCACAAAACAGCTATATCTATGGCTTCTTCGTTTGAAGAATTCTTCATTGAACATGTTAGGCGAGCATGTAACATAGAAGCTGATGCCCTTGCTAATCTTGCAGCGGTGCTGGCTATTCCAATCAGACGGCAACAAATGATTGTTGTTCGTAATCGAGAATTATTTCATCTTGAAAATAACTTGACTCTAGGACTTCCAGTTGACATTGAAGAATCAACATATCATGACGTCAACACAACAAGAGGGTTTGGATTCAGTCGTAAATCGATGTCATCTTCATCTGATTCCAGCATGGAATTCATCTTCAGTAACTCGACTGAGAATCAGAATACGGATAAAGATTTGAGACTTCCTTTCTTAGATCTCGTATTATATGATATTCTTTCGGATGATCCGAGTGAGGCAGCATCTATTAGACGACGATCACTCAGATTCTACTACAATCATACAACAAAGACCTTATATCGTCGAGCTTATGATGGTTTACTCCTTCGATGTGTTGCCGGCGACGAAGCTCAACAAATCATTCGCGAAGCACATGATGGAATTTGTGGAGCACATTAGCCAGGACCAAAACTTCAAGACCGTATTCGACGTATGGGTTATTATTGGCCCACCATGGTATCTGATGCCATCGAATATGCAAAGAAGTGTAAAGCTTGTCAAATTCATGTGGATTTTATTCATCAACCCTCGAAATTTCTACATCCGACGGCAGCATCATGGCCCTTCGAAGCTTGGGGCATGGACATTGTCGGCCCGATCAATCCACCGTCATCTAAAGGTCATCGGTTCATTCTTGCAATAACCGATTACTTCTCCAAATAGGCCGAAGCCATTCCTTTATCTGAAGTTAAGACGTCTAATGTCATCAGCTTTATTAAGTACCACGTCATCTATAGATTTGGTGTTCCTCGACGCATTGTTCATGATAACGGACCATATTTCGTCAGCCAGAAATTTACTCGATTCTGTGACGATCATCGGATCAATAATGTGGCTTCTATCGCATATAATCCAGCAGCTAACGGATTGGCAGAAGCTTTCAACAAGACTATCATCAAACTCCTAAAGAAGTTTGTCTCCACTAACAAACGTAATTGGAGTGACAAGCTCGGGGAATGTTTGTGGGCTTATCGTACTACAGTTCGTAATGCTACCAAATGTACACCTTTCTCTCTGGTGTATGGTTGCGAAGCTGTTCTTCCATTAGAGATTCAAATTCCTTCTTTAAGGATAGCAATCGCTAATAAACTCACTGCTGAAAATAACGATCGTCTTCGACTTCAGGAATTAGAAGCTCTGGATGAAAAGCGATTATCTGTTCAACAGAATATTAAATTCTATCAAGCTAGAATTTCAAGAGCTTTTAATAAAAAAGTCAGAGTTCGATCATATCAAAAAGGAGAACTTGTTCTAACAGTCAGACGTCCTATGACTATGACTCATATGAGTAAGGGTAAATTTGACGCAAAGTGGGAAGGTCCCTATATTGTGAGCAAAGTTTTCTCAAATGGAGCTTATCAACTCTCAGAATTGAATGGTCGAAAAGTTTTGATGCCTATTAATGGCAAATTCCTTAAAAAGTACTATGTATAAATATAAATACTTGTAATCATCAGACAAATTCATGTTTTAAAAAATAAAATTTTTATTTTATTTTCATGAATGATGATACATGATATTAAGGAAGATCACTATCATCCTTCTCTACATTTGGACGTGGGCCACTACCGTCCTTCTCAAAGACATGATCAGTAAAAGAGCCGAGAACCTCCTTGTTAGAACCCACGAGGAATTTGCAAGCGGCCATCCTCATGGCTTCCTCTTTTTCAGTCATTCCTGGTTCGAGCAGAAAATCCAGAATGTCCCTTGGTGGCTTGGGTGCAGACGAACCTTTGCCTGCTTCCGTCTTCTTAGTTTTGGCTGGACCAGCAGGGCGTTCTTCAGTGCCTTTCTGAACCTTTGAGGCTATCTCAGTCTTCTTGGATGCTTCTTCAGATGACATTTTTATGTTGAGGAGTAGAAGTATTCGTTCTCGCCAGATTTCTGCTATATTTATAGGCAGAAGTTCCTCATTCATCCGACGTTTCACATATTCATTCATCCATTCATTTCTCACATTCATCCAACGTTTCACATATTCATTAATACTTGACAGTTCATCCGTTCATTTATTACATCCACTCGACAGTTCATATGTTCATCATTTCCTAACGGTTCATCCGTTCATAATCTTCTATCAATTTATTAAGTGGGGATTCGTTATTTATCATGTTTTCATAACCTCTGAATCAATTCCGAATCTGCTTACTCATTTGTCATGTTTTGACCTCTGCATAGAAATCAATCTATTTTCTTTTGAGTTCCTATATATTATCATGTCCATAATACCTTTGATAATATCATATACTCTAAAACAGAAAAGATGATTTTATTATCTATCATGTCCACAATTCATCCACAAATACAAATCATTGAGCATAGAAGAATTATCATTTACATTCTCATTTCACCACAAAAAAGTCTATTACATTTTCTTAGACTTTCTTACAAATCATAATGGAAATCTATTACAAATCTTGGATTTTCATTCTACACCACAACAATAACCTAATAGAGATCTATCTTTTTCTTTGGATCTTCTCCGTCGGACCTTCTCCGTCGGGTTCGTTGTTGGTGGCAATTCCTGACTGTCTGGGTCCCAGTCACGACCAGATCAGCAGGAATCAAACTCTGGTCTTCTCTCTCAGACGAGAGGAGAACCACAGAGTATGGCAGCCCGAAGTCGTGGTGCTGCCAATACAATTGGTGGATTGGGGGTAACCTCTCAAGGAAGACAGGAATGTATCCAAACCTTGAGATACAATTCCTAGTTCTCCCGTGAAAGGAACTCTACTACCCGATTTTTCGAGGTAGAGTTGACTCCACCATCCAACTCTCGTGTATAAAGGCTCTTCATACCATCTAAGGAAGACCCTTCTATCCCACGAAGAGTTCTGAGTTGTCTGATGTATGCGTCAAAAGCGTATGAGCTACCTGATGTTGGTGTCAA
This sequence comes from Iris pallida, assembly GCA_029216955.1. NCBI lineage: Eukaryota > Viridiplantae > Streptophyta > Magnoliopsida > Asparagales > Iridaceae > Iris > Iris pallida. The sequence goes on from JANAVB010036951.1 coordinate 57,053, forward strand.
CAGGATATTCTCCACAGCATCCACATCACCAATGCCAGTTCTGAAGAAAATCTTTAGCCGAGCTTCTGCAGAAAACAGCATGGAAAAAGAGAATTAATCAACAGAAATGTCATTTGACATGCACTGACTGGTCAAGCGTGCATTGTTCAATCAGAAACAGAAAGCCTATCTTCAACAGCAAAAATAGTACGCGTACTATACTGGACTTACCTTCAAGTTTGGTGCTAAGGATTGGCAAATTCATGTTTGATACAGTATACAGAAATCGAACATTAGAAGGCATTGCTTTCCTGTTTTGAGAATGAAACCTCTCAAAAATTTCGTTCTCAGAGAAGAAGAAGAAGAATGAGAGATGAGTATCTTTGAAACTCAGCTGCCTATTTAAAGGACAAAGTACAAGTCTATTCTTGGAAAAGATCTGCGTAAATAGCGCTCGTAAACCATAGAATGAATGACACGTGTGCTTTGAAAGACAGCGCAACATTGGAAACAGTCAAAGAGTGCTAATTAACATTCTTCATTAATGCACGCTGTTCAATGCAAAAGTTGTACTACATTCTTCAAGACAGGCACTGATGGCCTTACAAAAGACAAGACAAAAAGAGTACAACAAAAGCATAAAAGTCACGCTCTATTTTCCAGAGCGACTGAGCTTGGTGCCTAGTTCTTCTACGCTCCTAACTCCCAGACAGTGCAACAGAGCTTTAAATATTTCACGCTGCTCTATGAAGCAGCGCCCATCAGAAGAGGACGAGCCATCCAAGCCAAAATAGCTCAAGAAATTCTTGGCTAGTTGCAAGGGATTATCTTTGAGCTCGAAGACAAGGGGCTCTGGCTCTTCACCCCCAAAAGTGGGGTCACCATGGGAACAAAAGCCCAACTTGCGTGCTTCTTCCTCAGCTTCTTCCTTTGGTGTCATATTGACGTAAGATGAAGATTAAAAATGAATCTTCTCCCTGTTTATATAACAGAGCTCGCCGGCGGTTCATATTCCACCATAAATTGGATACAATCAGTCTCGGAGAACGAAGAGTCATTATGACATTTAATAAGTTCATTTGGATGTTTTCAAAGAACTTCGAAGTCTTTTCGACTTCCGAAAAATTTTAGAGTCATCTCAGCGTGACTAAATCCATTTTATCATCTCTGTTTTCAAAGTATGTCGAAATAATTTATTATTTTTCGAAAACTTTGAAGGGGGTTTTGTAGGCCTCAAAAATGAAAGTCACGCTGAGTTGATCAAGACAGAGTCAAAAGTCACGCTCAGTTGATCCAGACAATATAAACAAATCACGCTGGGGAGACAGCTCATCATTTGTCAGAGAATAATTATGACTGACAGTACAACAGTCGAAGAATGTCTCTTCGTATGCCACGTATGCATAGACTTCGAGAGATCATCGCCATCTATTGCGTGATTTTTGAAATCTTCTTCAGCAAGACTCAGCCTTCGTCAAGTTGGCGTACCAAAAGGGTTTCTTGTCATTTAATACGACTGACAAAGCAATCACTGTCAGAGATTTTGTGTCAGTCGAGACACGCCGAATCAAGACAGCTGACAGTTCTATCTCAAGTCTGCGTGTATTTGTGATCTTCATCTCAAGTTTGCGTGGATTCTGAAGTTTTCTTCCTCAAGTTTGCGTGGATTTTTGAGTTCTTTGCCTCGAAGTCTGCGTGGATCCTGAAGCTTCCTGTCCCAAGTTTGCGTGGATGTTGAAGCTTTCTACACCGAGTTCGCATGGATTTCGTCTTCAACAAGTCTGCGTGGATTTCATCAAATTGGAGTACGTGGCAGCCATGCCACTGATCTCTCGCCTGCGTGTCCTGTAACTTGCACACGACTCATGCATGATTGCCATGTGTCCAACAGTTACAGGCCACGTCCAGTAACTGCTCACAGCCTTGCGTATGTTAAATCCTGCGTAATTTTCAACTAAGCACAGGCTGTGAAGACAGTTATCTTTTCAGTTATTATTTTTGACTCTATAAATAGAGTTCTTTTTCTCATTCATTGTACAGATACATTGATATCTACTGTCAAAATTTTGAGAGCTTTTCTTCTTCGCATAGTCTAAGGGATAAAGCGATCGTCTTCTAGATCGGATTCCTACAGTTGTAATTTTCCCAGAAACACAACAAATAAAGAGAATTTCTTTATGGAAAACAAGCGCCACAGAAGCCCACACCGTACAAGGACGACAGATTCCTTCATATCTCAATACACTAATGCACATCGCATATGTGCCCCTCTCCCCTATAAATAGGAGAGGTTTTCCTCCAACAACATGACCGACAAGGAGAAGAAGATCCACAGAGTTATCAAAATCTTCAACTTCGACGTCGACCTGATCGACAACCCTAGAGTTCCATCGAAGGCACCAGAAAGTCAGAGCAAGTCTCATATCATCATCGGATCGTCAACGGAGTAAAAGAGTGCTGTAGTGCTCGATCTCCACCGTCACACTTTCCCAGAAACTTGTGTACTTAGATTTCTTCGCATAAGAATCGATTGTACTCTTTTTTACGTTCAATATACAAAAAGTTCGGTCAACCTTTTATCACGTCGAACACCAGCGGCTACCCGATTATCACACACTTGGCTTATGCTGACGACATCATCATTTTCTCTTCTGGAGAGGTAAAATCCATGGAGGTTGTTAACACCACTCTCCAGAGATATATCAGATGTTCCGGACAGTGCGTCAACCCACCAAAAGTGCCATTTATGATCATCACACTACTGAAAGTGAACACACCAATTTACTCACTAACATAACTTCCTTCTCTATGGAGTACCCTCCTTTCACGTATCTGGGATACCCGCTAGTGTACGAAAGATCTTACATGGCCCTCTACAACGGGTTAGTAGAGTAAATAAGGAAAAGAGTCGAGGGATAGCACAACATGATTCTTTCTTCTAGTGTAAATATCATCTTGATCCAGCACGTGCTCTCTTCCATCCCGTTCTACACCCTGGCCGCATGTGCCCCTCCGAAGAAAGTCATCACTAACATTGAAAACCTCTTCTCCAACTTCTTATGAGGCTACTGTGATGGCAAGGGTAAGCATCATTGGGCAAGTTGGGACACCATGGCTAGACCTACGGATGAGGGCGGTCTAGGTTTCAGCAGGCCGGCCCACGTTGTGGATGCATACTCCATAAAAATGTGGTGGAAGCTTCGAAAGAATCGAACATTGTGGGCTTGATTCATGAAGGCCAGATATTTCAAGAATATTCACCCGTCCTCAGCTTCCAACAACAACAGATCCTCGGCATCGTGGAGACGTATTTTGAACGGTAGGCTTCTTACTGAACCTTTGATCCGTCTTAAGGTGGATAAGGGCGACCCGTCATTATATCTTGTGAGGTGGACAGGAGATGACCCCATGACCCCTATGCCGGGTGCACCGTCCACTACTACCATTATAGATGTGTGGACCAGTGAGGGGGGTTAGAACCGGGAAAGGATCTTGGATTAAATTGGAGAGGAGTCCGTTGCGACTATCGTCGAATATGGTGCTGTGATTAGCACGAGTCCAGACACCTTGCGGTGGTCCCTTTCGACTAATGGATCATTCTCCTTGGCCTCAGCTCGTCGTGCGGTTCGTGGCCACGGTAACCCTTTCCCCATATTTGGGGCATTTTGGCAATCGTGCATTCCTAAGAATCGGTCTTTCTTGATGTGGAGAGTGATTCATAGGAAACTACCCACAGACGACGTCCTCGCCACCATCGACTTCAGTTTAGCTTCTGCTTTCCATTGCTGCCCGGAGAGAAAGGTCAAGTTTGTTGAGCACATTCTTCATAGTGGTCACCTGCCTATGACCGTCTGGGACAGGTTAACTAAACTTTGTCTCCCGAACCAGGATGGTGGGGGCTTCAACAATCTCCTTACTGCTTGGGGTAACGCATCGCACGACCACCAGATCGTCACAGCCACCACCACTTGGGTTATTTTGAAGAACAAAAACAAATACAGATAAGAGGGGCGACAGCACACCTCTACTCAACTGATTAACGAAGTCCATAAACAGGTTTTCAAGACTAACAGACACTGCAAGCACGTCTGGACGAATTTTTGGGTGCCCCTACACTGTTGTCTTTTTCTTCCTGGCCCATGATCGGGGTGTTGTTCCCCATCTTTTTGCATTATCTTTCTGGCCCATGTTTGGGGTGTTGTACCCCATCATTTTGCTTTATGGGCTTACTTTTAAAGGCTTCGACATTTTGCGCCTTCTAGATGAATAAATTTTCGATGTTATATATATTTTTTTTCGGTGTTATATATATATATATATATATATATATATATATATATATATATATATATATATATATATATATATATATATATATATATATATATATATATATATATATATATATATATATACTTTTATTATATATATACTTTTATTAATACCAAAAAAAAATCTAAGAATACATTTAGCAATTATTATCATAATTCCAACATAAAATATTACTTTTAATAGCAATCAAACTTATATGACATATATATTTATCAACCTTTATAATTAATAAGAAAATCATATATGCAATTATTAAATAGACAGACACACACACACACACACACACACACACACACACACACACATACATAGTCAAATATATATATATATATATATATATATATATATATATATATATATATATATATATATATATATATATATATATATATATATATATATATATATATATATATATACTTTTATTAATACCAAAAAAAATCTAAGAATACATTTAGCAATTATTATCATAATTCCAACATAAAATATTACTTTTAATAGCAATCAAACTTATATGACATATATATTTATCAACCTTTATAATTAATAAGAAAATCATATATGCAATTATTAAATAGGCAGACACACACACACACACACACACACACACACATACATAGTCATATATATATATATATATATATATATATATATATATATATATATATATATATATATATATATATATATATATATATAGTCAAAAATCCCAAAAATGCACACGGATAGCTAAAAAAATTATTTATCATATTTTTAAATAAATATCATTTGAATAACAAATAATATTGATATCTATATATAACAACTATTTAAAAAATATATTTAGTATATCATTAAGAAAAGTGCGAACTACATACATATATATAAAATATCGACCTGGGAACTTTGTACTCATAGCATCTCTATATGGGTTTAGGTTGGGTTCGGGTCAAGTCTGGGCGCTAAATCGGTGCAACCGGGTCTCCTAAAAGTCATAATCTTAATAAATAACTAATTAAATCTTCTATAGGGATTAAGTCGCAATTTTGACTGGTTTTTCTAGTTAGAACACACATATTGCTCGGCCTTCCCCACCATGGCTAAAACACTAGTCAAAGCACCAGACTACACTCTACGTGCCATAATTCCTAGTCATCTTGCACTCCAAACTTAACCATGACTAGGGCTATTTATAAAAACAATTATTAAATTAAAAACATTTATAAATTAAAAAAATTACTATTTAAGTCAAATAAATAATAAAAAGGTAATTTCAAAAATCAGGGGCGTTACACATAACCATGTATGTTCTTTCATATTCATATCCTTCTCTTTATGTTTTCTGACGTTTTTTGGGGACCGAGTTCGAGCAGAGTTTGGTGCCCCAATGTTCATATTTTTGAATGTTACACCATATTCTTCTGGAGGAACGAGAAACTAGGGTTGTTGAGGCGCAGGGACTGAGTTCAATCAGAGTGCAGTCAAGGCCAGAGTTCGATCTGTGTAAGGCCAAAATGGTTTTTGGCCAGTTGGTCTAGTTTGAATTAGACAATGGTTTAGATTTGGTTTAAGCTTTCTAATGCCACTACGACTTGATATACATGTGTCCTAAACAAATAAAGATTAAATACAGAAATAAAATGTAAAGACACGAGCAGATAATTGTATGGCTTAGCTTGTCTTCTTCCTTTGTATGTTGATGGCTTTTTTTGACGACGGTTGTCCCAAGATAGGCAGATCATGAAATCTAAATACCTTACTATGGCTTCACCCCAAAACTCCCACGAGAGGCGCTGCCTCCAACCTTTGTTCGATGATCGGGCAGTGGAATCCCTGAGAGCGAGGCTCTGGAGATGTCGTGTAACCTCTCTTCCCAAAATTTTGAAATATTTTTATTTGTTTATTTGACTTAAATAGTGATTTTGGAATTCTATAAATAGTTTAAATAAATAGTTATTATGATAGAAGGCTTTAGTCATGGTTAAGATTTGGAGTACAGGATGACTAAATTTTTTGATACGGAGAGTGTAGTCGAGTGCTTTGATTAGTGTTAAAACCATGGTATGGAAGGTCCAGTAATAAGTGTGTCCCAACTAGAAAAACCAGTCAAAGTTGCGACTTAACCCCTATAGACGATTTAATTAGTTATTCATTTAGATTATGACTTTTAGGAGACCTGGTAGTACCAATAATCCGGACTTGACCCGAACCCAACCTAAGCCCATCTAGAGATGTTATATGTGCAAAGACGCCATGTAGACGTATTTTATATATGTACAAATATTTCATATTTATTGTTAGAGTTTGACAAATATTTTCTAAATATTTGTTATACGTACAATATAAGTATTGTTCAAATTTATATTATTTTTTTAGAATATTCGAACGTTGTTCGGTGGACCAAACAAATTAGGAGTAATTGCGTCACCCAATACTAATTACAATTGGTTTATTTTAGTTGTTATTAGGATTACTATTATTATTATTATTATTATTAAATAAAATCATTTATCATTATTGGTCATTTTCTTATTTCGTTATCAAATGAATTTTTATAGATATGTACATATATTTTATATATAGCAAAATATATTACTAAGATTTTTGGGTTTTATATATATATATATATATATATATATATATATATATATATATATATATATATATATAGGTGTATATATGGATATGCGTAGTAGGATATATAGGTTTATAAAAAAATAAAGCAGCTGAGTACTGTTCATTGAACAGTACTCAACTGAACCCGACCCTCTCCCCTTCTTTTTCTTTCCTTTCCGCGAACAGATGGACTTTCTGCGATCGAATGAAGATTAGAATCTCTATCAATCTTTCTTAAATCTTACTAGATCCTTGCCAATCTTATCACAACCTAATTCTCTTCCTATTCACTTAATCCCACACCAAATCTCACGAATAATCGAACTAAGAAACCGACCCAAAATAGATTTTAAATACCCTATAAGAACGAGCGAACGGAAGTAGGTTTTCTATAAAATTATCTTTGAAACTTCCCACAAACCCCCATTCAGCAACTTTCGAGCATCCTCGACACCCCCGCGGCCCTAATCGACCATCTGCGCCCCGCCATTAGCCGCTACATCACAGGAGAAGTTCAGAAACCCGACCACAACAGGGGATACCCTGTTTTCAAAAAATTCCAGGTACCATCCTTTCGAGACAAATTTCTCTACTGTTGTTCGATAATTTTTCGATCTATCACTTCCTGCGTAGAGACTACATAACCCTTATCAAACCCCTTTAATTAGATTTCCCATGTTAGGTTTATACAGTTCCTGCAATTCTTAAAAAATTAGGAAAAATCACGAGAATGACAGAGCCTTAACACAGTCCTAAACCCTAGTTTGAAAGGGAGATTTCGAACCAATCACTTAGAATTTTTGAAAATTAATTTGAAATAGTAATAGATAACATATACGAGATTAAAACGCTTCTTGTAGAATTATTTTTCATCTATCGAACAGAAGGTTATTTGATTTCAAAATCTCATAAAAACTTATTTTTAAAAAACTAAATTCATGGAAAAACTCTCCGATACGGCGTTCGCCCCGACAAATCGGGCGACGTGGTCACAATCCATGAGCACAGAAAGTCGCGTATGGATGTTGTCGATGTGTGGATTCGATGGAACTCGATTTTATTGTGCATGTACGACAAAATCAAAACGTATCGATCGAGATACCCCGTATCGGCCTCTTTGCAACTAGCCCATAACTTCGTGCACTTTCGCCATTTCGAGATGAAACATGCGCCAACAGGACAGTATCATTTTTTTGGTCCTGTCAGCCAAGTTTGGTCTGATTCTGAAAAGGTCGATCGAAATACTATTTTGGCGGGCCTATGACCCGACTCAACGGGCGATTTTGGACACTCATCGGAATCCAAATCTAGACATACCGTTGAGTTCGTATAAAAAACAAGACTCTTAGATATATAGTTTGATGACTTTAGAGACCGTAGATACTGACACGCTTTTCGGTACAAAACGGGTCCAACGACGAACATTGTTTTGACCCAAAATTATAATTTTACCCCTGTGTATAGAATTGTACTTTTGGGTAGGCATTTTTAAACATTTCTTTTATACCAAACACGTTGGTGATGTCTATTTCAGCATCAAGAGACAATTACAGAAGTTTGACTTTTGTGGCTCACTGAGTGGTTGGGTATTGTTGGTTTTGCGTGCTACCCTATCCAACTGGACTATTCCGAATGCAATGGTATTATCGGTTTTACCAGAAAAGGACCCCAGGAAAGTACATATAATGATTGCTTTCAATTCTTGATAGTTTTTCCATTTATATATTATATATATGCTCTTCTTATTTTGATGACACGTTGGTTATACGGGTTAGTACCATAGATCCCTACATATTATATTTCTTGTTTATCACCCACATGATTTTCTTATTCGTGACTTATTCGAATCCATAAGTACTAGTCCGACGGGAAAATATCTTAGTAGACATGTGAACTACCATTTACATCCCCATTATCTTTCGTGGAGAATAGCAGCCGCACACGACACGTGCGGGCTACCGGATTTACCTCCTAGTCGTTCACATGTCGAATACGATATTTCAATACACATAGGTAGATATTGCTTCACTTGTTCATCCTATTTTTCTTGATCACATGCTATGTCACCATGTTTCCTTCTAATTACTATATTTTGTTATAGAGTTACATGTTCATTTTCCTACTAATCCATGACGCATGTTGCTTTCTAGTTTAAATTCTCATATGTTATTTTCATGTCTTGCAAAATCTATCATGTCTTGAATAGCTTGTCATATGTGTGCTTGTTCTATTCCTGACTAGAAATAAATATTTTTCAGATAATCGCCTGCTACTTTGTGCCTTGGATCTTTGGGGGAGACATGGGAATATGCTGAGGTCAACCATAGAAGACAAGTTAGATATGTTGGTAGCCTTTCTAATATTTGAAGAGTTTATACTTTTCTTCAAATGTAATAATAGAATATTATAGTTGATTTTAGTTTTGTGAATGAGCAAATAAAAAAGTTATTATTTTATGTGATCTTGAGCATTGTGGCTAGGCATCATTCTACCGTCAATACTGCGGCGTAGGCTGGACTTGGCTACGTATTCGTATCCCGAAAAGCGGGTGTGAGTCATGACAAGTTTTTGGTGGCCCATGCAGGTCTATTTTCGTAAAAGATTGTGAACTTGTGATAGCACTTAAGTTAGTCATACTATTGCGAGCCTGAGATTAGGAAGTGCTCATTCATAATTAGGATTAATTTAATTTTAGGAGAATGATTAGAAATAGGAGTCCCTTATTTGATTTGACCGTTGGGTAGTTAAGATTGCTTAGTAGGCCATATGATTTAGCCAAGGATTCATTGAATTCTAAACCCTCTTAGATAACTTGAGAGATTTCCATAGATACACTATTGCATTTTGATACGACGCTAAGATCCAAGGTGGGTCGACTATTCATTCTGTAACTTAGGCCTTGATAATTTGTTCAAATTATCTTTTCTGCCCCCTCTAAACATTATCACCATTACCCCTATCAATTAGTTATTTCCCATTGACCATAAGTGACTGTTTTCCCTAAGAGGCTATATTTAATTTCCATCCATTGAGTTTGAACCTAACATGATCCATTATCCATATATCTACTCCGAGTTAGTTTTGTTGAAATTAAAGATATATATTTTTTCCCCTCGATCTTGAATATTAGAGAAATAGAATTTAAAGTTTATATCTCTCTTGTCTTCGCTCATTCTCTTCCTAATCAATCATTTTCAAAACTGATACTTTCACTTCAAGGACAGATACGTACACTTTTCCTATCATGATCAATTTGTTTGAATTTTTAACTTTCTCTAACATGAACAATTTGTTTAAGAATTTTAGAAGCTCCTTTGAAATTTTATGGATATGTCACACCCACTTTTTCATTTCAAGGATATTTTGGTAATTTTAGATTATTTTTATTTATTATTGAATTCATGTGATGATATGTGGGTTGGTTTGCTGTCTGAGTAGTTTTGATGGGTTTAACCTAGCCAACCATAACCTAGAACCTTGATGACATTTTAGAATTAGATTTATTATCATTAGAGTTAAATTAGATTTTATTAATTAATTTTAGGCCTAGTTAATTTATTTTTTGCCATTTTCTAATAGCCTTTTAAAGCCTATTTGACTTGGGCTTTACTAGCAACCTAGGGAGCCCAAGCCCATGCACCTAACCCTAACCCTACCCAATATACTTGGTCGGCCATAGGCAGCCACTACTCCCCCCTCATTTGTATTTAGTTGTAGCCTCCAAGAAACCCTAGATCTCTCCCCTTCTAAAATTTACAACTTTTGCATCCGGAGCCCGATTCTCCTCAAACAAAGACCTTCGTGCTCATAGGAAGGAGAGGATCTTGTTGGAGCAGTGCTAGCAAGGTGGTGGGGAAGTTGCTTGAGGATACTCGATCGTTGGAGCGTTCGGGAAGCCCTTTTGCTTTGAGATCCTTGGCTCTAAATAGGTAAATCATAATCTAGTATAGTTTTTACTAAATTTTTTTCATGATAGAGAGCATCTAGGTACCCATGACCTGTAGGATTAATTCTGTCCATTTTGGCATTCTTTTGGTGTCCGTATCGGACACGTGTCGGCTAATATGCGTAGGTGTTCGACGAAATATCGCAACAAATTTAATTATGTTTTCTGTCGAATATTTTTACATGTTTGGATAGCCCTATACACGAGGATCACAAACCCATAGGTTTTGTCATGAATCAGACTTGTGTCCGTGTCCAAACAGGACACGAACGTGCTACACGCCAGGCCGCGCGCGTGCCCTACTGCTCGGGGGTGATTCCTTGATGCACAGGCCACGTGGTTGCGTAAAATTTGACGTGTAGGTGGGGGACATGACTGAGATAACGTTCCCAAAGTTTTGTGATATTTTGTCGAGAATCGAGGAAGAAATCTCGTCGACACTGGCCGCACACACACGCGCGCTCGAGGGACAGCCGCCGCGGAAACGCATTTCGCGCGGATACGACACGACACATAGACACGAATTAGGGTTTCCAACATGTAGCCCTATACCTACCCTACCCTAGGACACGAACACGTGACACGACGTAGGATAAACGAGTCCCTAGACTCGATAGCACGCGTGCACGACGCTGTGCACGGGGCTGTGCACGTGCGCACACCCCCACGCGGACACGCTCTGCGTGCATATCGGACACGACACTTGGCTACACGATAACTCAGCCAGTAGGTCGGAGATGTGTATACCTAGGTGTACGTGAAGTTTCACGAGGAATGGTTCGAAAACGAGCGCAAAATTGAGTCTGCACCGTTTCGGTTCATGCGCGTATCGGGTTTTCCCGATACTCGTTCGCTAGACATAATATGGACAAGGTTTCAACCCAAAGAAGACCCGAGCACGTCCCACATGTCGAGACCGACCTATTTGCCATGTTTCGTGGATTAATTCTGAGTATTTTGCGTTTTGTGCATTTTTGTGAAAAATAAGGTTTTCTTTGAATTGGAAAAATTGGGATTTATATGACAATTTGATTTCTGAGTTTAATGGCGATAATTTCTGAGTATTTGGTACTTGGTCACTGTTTGGGACTTGTGGGAATCAACTCTCGGGGTTGATTCATATTTTCTACCTATTTTTGGACATATAAGGTGTTTTACCTATATACTTATATAGATATATATATGTATATGTATATATATATATATATATATATATATATATATATATATATATATATATATATATATCTATATTAATTGTGATGAATGTGTAAAGGTAGGTAATACAATATTTTCTTGTGATATGACTATAGGAAGTGTTTGGAAAGATTAGGATCGTCGTTAGGAGTCTAGTTTGGTCAAATTGGCCGACAAGTTGACCAAGTTGACAAAATTCAACTTTGGGTCAAACTTACTCCAAATCGACTCAAACGAACTTCGAATGACCTGAAAATTTGTGTATAACTTAGAGATTAGTAAACGGACTAGTTTACCTTGGGTTGACAAGATTTGACCAGAGTTGGCCAATTTTGACCAGAGTTGACCAAGGGTTGATTTTGACCTAGATGGACCTAGAATCATATAGAAGTGCATTGTAGGTATTCCTTATGATATGTTAGACCTTGTTGTGACTTGTGGTTGTTTTAAATAGGTTTACATCACTCCAGTACAGTTACACAGCCTCATCAGCAGTTCAGATTTTCAGACGAGTACATTCTCTGACCGTTTCATTCTTGCTTGGACGTATTTACTTGTTATAAACTAGTTTACTTGTTGCTGTCACGATATATCATGGATTTGTACTATATGGATCTCTTCATGCGATGTTATCCCCTCGGATACATCGGGTATATTGTGCTTATGTACTTTATCATGTGCATCGTCTACTCATTGTATTCGTACTTATTCATGTATACTCATATGACATTCATATACACTCATGATCATGTGAGCCTTCATGTATATTCCAGTGTGCATGTGGACTAGCTATCCATGTGACGCACTACTTTCATGTGCAATAACATAACCTGGACAGATCCTTGTGTACTGATTGGGGCAGGGGGAGTATTTATTTGGTTATGTGATCTATACCCTTTTTATGTGCAAATCCAAACTAGATTTAAGTCATGTATAACCTAAGCCAGTTTACATAACCAGATTGTGCTCTACATCACGTAATTAGTTCAGTTCTCAATTATATCCTGTATATTTATTTCCATATACCATGTTCTCTCTTTTACAGTCTCATTCTTTTATCAGCAGTTCATGTATATTATTCTATAGCTTGTTTCATATTTTCTTTCATGTTATGAATTGTGTGAGAGATATGTATTCGTTCCTGTCCTAACTGGACCGTTGACAATATTACAGATGATGAGGATTGCTGCGACACTTACTATGGAGCAGGCCTAGTGACACAGGTAACCTAGACCCTCAGTAGGATCCAGTAGTCGCTGAGGACTTGCCATGAGTTAGATTAGACTTATATCTTTATCTAGTTGTTGAGTCTTAGTGGTTGTATTGAGACTTGTTATGGTGTGGTTTTACACCGGGATTTATATTTATATTATAACTCTCTGCTGTGATTATCTTTCTTCCATTCTATTTTAGTTATTGTGATTGAGTAGTACCATTTATATATCATTCTCTATTTGGAGCATATTCCTAGATTGTGTTAGATGTTGGACCCAGGACAGCGTTCTACCGTCGACACTATGGCTTAGGCTGGACGTACCCACGTCTCGTGCCCTTACACTGGGTGCGGGTCATGACACATTTTTAGTGGTGGCCCATGCATGTCCAATCACAACTAGTTTGATTTCATAATGGTACTCGAACTAGAGAATCACTACAGCCTGTAGTAGGATATAGGAGATAAGTTAAGGTACTCAATCATATTAGGAAAACTCTTATCTAATTCTTGTTGTTAATTGTCTTCTTTTGAAAACAACTGTCCTCCTTTGATTTTTTTTGCTTCATTCTCGGTAATTGCTTTTTGTTTTGATATGTCTTCAGGATGGTTATGGAGACACGATCTCAGCGCTCCGGTTCATGCAGGTCCTAATTCGTATTATAGTGATATCGTGGTAGTACAGCGACTTAGTCGTACTTCTACGAGCCTGCTATAGAATATAGAAAGTAAAGTGTTAGAATGAGAGGATACTCAATCACTGTTAGGATTCTTTGAGAGATTCCTGGGACGACCCTTGAGAATCTTATTTTAACTTGAATTTGAAATCTTTTCCCTTGATTTGACTCACCCATTACTCATTCGATTCACCCATTACTCCTTGTTATTAAATTTGATTTTGATGGATTCATTGTTGAATTTTGAATCTTGATGATTAATTGTTAACTTTTGAGTTTGTATTTAAATATATTTATATTTATCTTTATTTTATTTTAGAATTTAGGGTATAACCTGATAACATACTTGATAAGGACAGTGAGAAAGGCAAATGTCTACTTTATTGTGGAGTTAGAATTTATCGCAGTCATACTGGCTAGCAAGACAAGGACAAAGAGCCTAATTTTGATATACTTATCCTAGTTATGGAATTTAGATTTTCTTGCAGCCATACCGGTTGGCGAGGTAAGAATTCTAAATAACATGATTATAGGATGTATACCTCAGTTACGGACTCTATTGTTTATTGCAGTTATGCTTACTGGCGTGGCAAAATTCTAGCAACATAATTTCAGGAAGACATGTATGGTTATTAGATTATATCTCAAAATTCGTTCATTCCTTTGAATAGAAGAGCAAGAACAGGTTTTATCATTATTTTTTTCTTGCCATTATTTCTTGTATTTTCATTTTTCCTTATCTTAGTTAACTCTGTCCCAATTACATCAATCACCTATCTTGTATCAGATTCAATCATCTATACTTTGAAACCTTTGAATCTACATACATTTTTACCTTGGAAAGGTAAAGGAAGTGACGTAAATCATCTAGCTCGGAAAGGATGTAATTTGTTATCTCAAGATAATCTGGGTAGGGATATAAAATGTTGGTCTTTGATATAGAATTTTGAGATAGAGATGTGGTAAAATGTGAGAATGAAATCAAGAGATTTATATTATCAATCTAGGAATGATCACACACAGAGAAATATTTGGATGCAGATAATAGATGCATTTCTTAGCTGATGAGGATATTCGAGGTCGACATAGTTGAGGACTTGGATAAATCTTGGTTATTGATTCTTGAGACGTTCACTTTAAGGCTAGGATGTTAAATTTAGGGACTTAGTAATGGTAAGAGATTTTAACTGTATTTGATGGTATACGAAATTGAATATGATATTGCAAAAAAATGGTTAAGAACAGAAAGAACGCAAGGAATTTTTTTTGAATTAAAGAAAATATAGAGATTTTTGAGAAAATTTTAAATTTTAAGAAGAATAATATTTGAGGGTGTACGTTGAAGGAAATATAAAGGTCGATTTTTAATGGAGAATAACTTTTGTAAGGTCTAGTAGTTTCAGATTGAATAATACGAGGAGAGTAATTTGAACAAGTTCAAGGATTTCATAAAACTTGATTTAGATGTTTCGGATCTAATTTGAGACAAGGTGGAAGAATTTGGATTTAAAGATGATTAAGTGGTTAGTATCGAGTGATAATAAATAAAAGGGTATGCTTTATGAACAATGTTTAGGAATTTAAGAATTGAGCCTATGATGATCATGACAAGGTCCAATCTTCATAACAAAATGATATAAATTTTTGGTGGTAGTCATATAAAGGTTAATTTTCATATTTGAACTTATGAGATAAGGATATGATTGACAAATGATGATTAGATAAGCTTGATGGTATCAGAGAGAGATGATTAACTTGACTTTCCTATGAAACCTTGTCTTTTGTTTTTCCTATCAAAAGGAAAAATTGACTTATTCCATATCCTTGAATTATCCTTTAAATTTTTTAATATCATTGAACCCTAACTCCATTGATCATGACCAATCGACTTTGGTCACATTTTCTTATCATATTAATATATGGATCGTACTCAATTAAATTAAATTAAATTGTGACCTAGATCTCCATCCTTGGATGCTCGTGCTCAGACTTTGATGACCTTGTTCCCCATCTTACCCAATTTTTCATATACCCAGAGATTGATCAACTTAGATCGTGCCGAGACTAAATTTTCTTTTATATATATATATCGTGATTGGATTTTAATGCTTTTGACAGTCGTGCTTTAAACTTTCGATTTTGATCCTCTTTAGAATAGTAACCCTATATATTTAATTCCAGTTGTTTTTTTTATAATCACCAGTTTTCATATAGGATGATAGACTGCCTTACAGCCGATGATTTATTATTTTCCTTATCTTTTCCAGAATGGCACCCATGACCAGAGTCTGTCCCCAGTGCACAGCTGCAATTCCGGATGAGACCGAGAGTATATTTCCCCTTCTATTGCTCAGGAGGTGTTAGTAGCCGCATCAGAGAATTTTCCGCCATCTCCTATCCTTCGGGAGAGGGCTGCAGTTCAGCCGGATACTGAGGGCCTCCCTTTGCCTCCTGGAGTGGTACCCCATGCCATTCCTGATGGGGCTCATATTTACAGACTTCTTCAGGATGTGTGGGAGGTACAGAGACTTCAGGCTGAGCTTATGAGAGAGTAGAGTCTCAGTATCCAATTGTTGTGGGATTATATGCATTCGAGGGGAGAGCCTAGTCCCAAGAGAGCGAGGAGCAGTTTATACCCCGTGCCTCAGGAGTACCCAAGTTTCCAGCCTAGACCAGCCTATCCAGTTCAGATTCCTGTCCAGCAGAGGCCAGTTGAGTGGGTGTCTACCTGTACCTTCTGTAAGAAGCTTGGGCACGTATGGAAGGACTGTAGGAAGAGACTAGGATTGTGCCTATTTTGTGGGTCAGTTGCACACAAGATACGAGACTGTCCTACTACACCTGCCCCTAGTCGAGACCTACCTCCGGGAGAGAGTTCCAGCTACCAGACCTAGTAGAGGTGAGTTCTTGACCTATACCCTATCCTTTCTTGATGATTACTGTACCCTACCATATTGTTTGTATGTTTGATACCTTATGACTACTTTTGATCTAGTATGACTATAGTGTCTAGATGAGACCCCAGACTGATTATCTGCCATAATCATGTATGATATCTTTCCAACTGCATGATTTAGATAAGTTTTCTTAAGACCATGATTGTTGGGGATTTGACCTAAAAGGAGTAGGATTATCTTAATTTCGAGGACAAAATTATTTTGAGGGGGGGTAGACTTATCACACCCACTTTTTCATTTTAAGGGTATTTTGGTAATTATAGATTATTTTTATTTATTATTGAATTCATGTGATGATATGTGGGTTGGTTTGTGTCTGAGTAGTTTTGATGGGTTTAACCTAGCCAACCATGATCTAGAACCTTGATGACATTTTAGAATTAGATTTATTATCATTAGAGTTAAATTAGATTTTACTAATTAATTTTAGGCCTAGTTAATTGATTTTTTGCCATTTTCTAATAGCCTTTTAAAGCCTATTTGACTTGGGCTTTACTAGCAACCTAGGGAGCCCAAGTCTATGCACCTAACCCTAACCCTACCCCCTATACTTGGCCAGCCATAGGCAGCCACTACTCCCCCCCCCCTTATTTGTATTTAGTTTTAGCCTCCAAGAAACCCTAGATCTCTTCCCTTCCAAAATTCACAACTTTTTCATTCGGAGCCCGATTCTCCTCAAACGAAGACCGTCGTGCTCGTAGGAAGGAGAGGATCTTGCTGGAGCAGTGCTAGCAAGGTGGTGGGGACGCTGCTTGATGATACTCGACCGTTGGAGCGTTCGGGAAGCCATTTTGCATTGAGATCCTTGGCTCAAAATAGGTAAATCCTAATCTTGTATAGTTTTTACTAATTTTTCTTCATGATAGAGAGCATCTAGGTACCCATGACCTGTAGGATTAATTATGTCCATTTTTGTATTCTTTTGGTATCTGTATCGGGCACGTGTCGGCTAATATGCATAGGTGTTCGACGAAATGTCGCAACGAATTTAATTATGTTTTCTGTCGAATCTTTTTACATGTTTGGATAGCCCTATATACGAGGATCAAAACCCTATAGGTTTCGTCACGAATCGGACTTGTGTCCGTGTCCAAACAGGACACGAATGCGCTGTACGCAAGGCCGCAGGCGTGTCCTGCTACTCGGGGGTGATTCCTCGACGCACAGGACACGTGGTCGCATGAAATTTGACATGTAGGTGGGGACGTGACTGAGATCACGCTCCCAAAGTTTCATGATGTTTCGTCGAGAATCGAAGGAGAAATCCCGTCGACACTGGCCGCACACACGCGCGCGCGCGGGACAGCCGCCGCAGAAATACGTTTCGCACGGACACGACATGACACATGGACACGAATCAGGGTGTCCAACATGTAGCCCTATACCTACCCTAGCCTAGGACATGAACACGTGACACGACGTGGGACACACGAGTCCCTAGACTCGATGGCACGCGTGCACGACGCTATGCACGGGGCTGTGCACGTGCGCCCACCCGTACACGGACACGCTCTGCATACGTGTCTGACACAACACTTGGCCAAATGATAACTTGTCCAGTGGGTCGGGGATGTGTACGCCTAGGTGTATGCGAAGTTTCAAGAGAAATGGTTCGAAAACGAGCACGAAATCGAGTCTGCACCGATTCGGTTCACGCGCCTATCGGATTTTCTCGATACTCGTTCGCTGGATACGATACGGACATGGTTTTGACCCGAGGAAGACCCGAGCACGTCCCACATGTCGAGACCGACCTATTTGCCAAGTTTTGTGGGTTTATTCTGAGTATTTTGCGTTTTGTGCATTTTTGTAAAAAATTGGGTTTTCTTTTAATTGGAAAAATTAGGATTTATATGACAATTTGATTTCTGAGTTTAATGGCAATAATTTCTGAGTATTTGGCACTTGGTCACTGTTTGGGACTTATGGGAATCAACTCTCGGGGTTGATTAATATTTTCTACCTATTTTTCGACATATAAGGTGTTTTACCTATATACTTATATAGATATATATATGTATGTGTGTATATATATATATATTAATTGTGATGAATGTGTAAAGGTAGGCAATACAATATTTTCTTGTTATATGACTATAGGAAGTGTTTGGACATATTAAGATCGTCGTTAGGAGTCTAGTTTGGTCGAATTGGCCGACAAGTTGACCAAGTTGACAAAAGTCAGCTTTGGGTCAAACTTGCTCCAAATCGACTCAAACGAACTCCGAATGACCTAAAATTTTGTGTATGACTTAGAAATTAGTAAACAGGCTAGTTGACCTTGGGTTGACCAGGTTTGACTAGAGTTGACCAGGTTTGACCAGAGTTGACCAAGGGTTGACTTTGACCTAGATGGACCTAGAATCATATAGAAGTGCATTGTAGGTATTCCTTATGATATGTTAGACCTTGTTGTGACTTGTGGTTGTTTTAAATAGATTTACATCACTCTAGTACAGTTACACAGCCTCATCAGCAGCTCAGATTGTCAGGCGAGTACATTCTCTGACCGTTTCATTCTTGCTTGGACGTATTTACTTGTTATAGACTAGTTTACTTGTTGCTGTCACGATATATCATGGATTAGTACTATATGGATCTCTTCATGCGATGTTATCCCCTCGGATACATCGGGTATATTGTGCTCATGTACTTTATCATGTGCATCGTCTACTCATTGTATTCGTACTTATTCATGTATACTCATGTGACATTCATATACACTCATGATCATGTGAGCCTTCATGTATATTCTAGTGTGCATGTGGACTAGCTATCCATGTGACGCACTACTTTCATGTGCAATAACATAACCTGGACAGATCCTTGTGTACTGATTGGGGCAGGGGAGTATTTATTTGGTAATGTGATCTATACCCTTTTTATGTGCAAATCCAAACTAGATTCATGTATGACCTAAGCCAGTTTACATAACCAGATTGTGCTCTACATCACGTAATTAGTTCAGTTCTCTATTATATCATGTATATTTATTTCCATATACCATGTTCTCTCTTTTACAGTCTCATTCTTTTATCAGCAGTTCATGTATATTATTCTATAGCTTGTTTTATATTTTCTTTTATGTTATGAACAGTGTGAGAGATATATACTCGTTTCTGTCCTGACCGAACCATTGACAATATTACAGATGATGTGGATTGCTGCGACACTTACTATGGAGCAGGCCTAGTGACACAAGTGACCTAGACCCTCAGCAGGATCCAGTAGTCGCTGAGGACTTGCCATGAGTTAGATTAGACTTATATCTTTATCTAGTAGTTGAGTCTTGGTGGATTAAGACTTGTTATGGTGTGCTTTTACACCGGGATTTATATTTATATTATAACTCTCTACTGTGATTATCTTTCTTCCATTCTATCTTAGTTATTGTTATTGAGTAGTACCATTTATATATCATTCTCCATTTGGAGCATATTCCTAGATTATATTAGATGTTGGACCCAGGACAACGTTCTACCGCCGACACTGCGACGTAGGCTGGACGTACCTACGTCTCGTGCCCTTAAACTGGGTGCGGGTCGTGATAGGATATAGTTGGAATAGTTTTTAATAACTCATGATGGCAAGACAACAGTGCACTGTCGCCTTCTATTTGAATTATGGAGACTGCGGGTTTACTGCAGCCAACAGCGCACTGGCGTATCATGATCCCTAAGTTGAAATAATTTTAAGTAAGTGTACGTTATCAAATGTTGTTAAAATAATATGTCCTAGTTGTCCTATTTGACCTTCGAGTTGTATGTTAATAATGGTAGAGCTAATAGAATATTCGATACAATATCATATTTGAGTCATGAAATCCCTGCCCCGCGTGCGTCTACGTCCCCGCCAGTGTCCGCTCACCTGTGCCCCCGCCGGTGTCCGCTCCCCCGCGCCCCTGCGGGAGTCCTCCCCCACGTACCCCTGTCGGCATCCGCGACCCCGCCGGCGTTCGCGTCTCTGGCTCCGACGATAAAAGCTTGGGGGTTGGGTAGCCAAAGTAAAATTGGGACTGTCCTGAGTAAAATTTATACCAAATGGACTGTCCTGTAGTAAGTGCTAATCCCAAGTAAATTTTGAAGTATCTTTAGAATTAGTCTTCGATACAATATCATATTTGAGTACACTGGCGAGGCATAGATTCTCGGTAAAATGATTTATATTTGCATATGGTTTTCGAATACCATAGAGGCTATACATTTTATTGGCATATGACTATTGATTTTTCATGATCCGCAAAATCTTGCACTTTCACTCCAAACTGATTTGATATCTATTTCTCATTATCGTATTATAAATAAAGCTTGTAGTTCTTCCCTTCTTATCTTATCTTCTAATCTCGAGTCTGTTGGCCCAATGATTGTATCATATTTCTGAATATGGTTAATCTGTTAAGTTTAGCATTTCATTATCACTAATCTTCATACTATCACTATAGCATTTATACTTATACTTATACCTTTGGTGATATGTGCTTATTGTGTTACATATTAGTGATATGAGTTTTTATCATATTTACCTTAAATTTAATTGAGCTACCAAAATCAGAACTATGTTTTGATTATGGTTATTCAATTAAGTTTAACATTATGATATCACTAATATTTATGCTATCACTATATAATTGATACTTAAACTTTGCATTGTCCTAATGTGCTTTTATCTTATCATTCTTGCTACATGTATATTGCTTTGTTCGTCTAACATGCATTTGCAGAAAAGCAATTAGCAAGATCAAATGTAGACATATGCAATGAAGAAATTATGGTGGGCCAAAGGCGATGGTATTCCACAAAGATTTCTCTGAACCGCCCGACGACATCTTCGGAGCCACGCACCTATCAAAGGAAGAAGCCAAGCCATGCCATCATCGTTTCAAGACTCTGAAAAAGCCAGCACCTATCAAAGGAAGAAGCCAAGCCATGCCTTCATCGTTTCAAGACTCTGAAGAAGCCTGCACCTGTCTAAGTTTATCTGGAGTCTGTAATGAGTCTTAGGAATTATTGTAAACACAAGAAATTGATGGCAAAATCGAAAGCTAGGGCAGAAATAAGCCCAGGATCATTTTTGGTGGAAAACGGCATACCGACGGTATACCGGTGTATACCGACGGTATACCGGTTTTTGTTCACAGAAAGTTTCTGTTTACAAAACCGGCATACCGACGGCATACCGATCCATACCGACGGTATACCGCTTCCGAAACGTTGAAATTCCAACGGTCGGATTTCCAGCCATTAATGATCCTAACGGCTATATTTCTAACCGTTGCAATCCCAGATCGGTATACCGCCGGTATGCCGGATCATACCGGCGGTATGCCGGTTCGTGGCTGAAAAGTTGCCTTTGGCTTCTTTTCAAGCTTTGGTTATAAATAGCCTTGAACCCCTTCATTCAAGGTTGATGCTTTGAGCCTAAAAATTTCTAAACCACCAAAGCCTATCCACAAACAACTCTACAAAGCTTTTATTTGCCATTCACAAATTGTGTTAGAGTTATTGAGTTGAAAAGTGAGATCTTCATCCTATTGTATAAGGAGATCAAAACCTACTGTGAAAGGTTGAAGTTGGAGAGTCTTCGTATCCAAACTCTCGGTTGAAGTTGGGGAGTCTTCGTATCCAAACTCTCGGTTGAAGTCGGAGAGCCCTTCGGATTAAAGCTCTTGTGTAAGAAGTTGGCGAGTTCTTCGGATCCAAACTCGTGTGTAACTATTTGCTCAAATAGTGGATTAAAGTCGGAGAGAGTTCCGGGACTGGACTGCCTTTTAGGAGGATACCAGGATATATCGGGTGTCGGTATTGTGTTTGCTTCTTCTCTTGCACTTATATTTTTAAATTGCCAATTAGCTTGTGCTAAGTGCTTGATTAGTTAGCTTGACCCTATTCACCCCCCCCCCCTCTAGGGTTCCTACAGAGTCGTCATTTGGCACCTCCTCATTTAAAACCTTTTGGTAGATTTTAATTCCATTCCACTAGATTCATAATCGTACCTAGATTATGATTCTATGATCATGCCTACATAATTGATCATGTTAAAACAATTTCAGTTTAGATCATCTTTAATGACCTTTTGATCGTAACTAAACTATTTTAATTATATTTCGATCATGTTGATTCACATATTTTTCTAGATTTTTGATTTTGTAATCGTGCCTAAATAATTTTGCTTAAATAGTTAATCGAGTTAATCGTGCCAAACAAATTTGAATTTTGATCGTTGACCATGGCCATTTAATTCCAACAATAGTTAGTCGTGCCTAACAACTCTTTCTTGCTTAGCTAATCCTATTTCGATTATATCCTTGGCCATTGTGACGAGACACCTTTGACTATACCTTAATCGTGCCCTGTGGTATTTTCTTAATGTTCGATTTTATTCACGATCTAACTCCTTTGATCATTAATAATAACTTTTCTTGATTATGTTTCTAATCGTCCAAACCGCATCCATTGAAACTTCGAGGGCAAAATTTTTCTAAGGTGGGTAGATTTGTAAGCATACTTCCTATTTATTTTATTTGAATATCATGATTAGAAATACTTTCTCTTGAAACGATTGAAGATTATTTTGCTATTATTTTTGTATTTTGAAAACTAATTAAAATTTATAGTTGGAAAATGCTATTTAATTTTTCTAAAAACATATGTTCCAGAATTTTTAGAATATATTTTTTATTTTTAAAATCGAATAAAGATATTTTGAAAAGATTTGTGAAGCTATTTTGGAATATGAATTTATTTTTGTAAAAGGCATACTTTTAAACTTATTAATTTTATATTATTAATTACATTTAAGTGTATTTACAAAAATCTATTTCTTTTTAATACTATTGAATTTAGATGTAGTCAATTCTAGATTTGGTTTGGTTTTAGTCCTAAATCATTATTTATTGCCTTTAAATCTATTGTTATATTATTTTAGAAGATATTCGTACTTATAAAAGTATACATATTTGAATTTTGATAATTGATTCTATGAAATCTAGTTTAAAAGATTATAGATATTATTTTAGAATAATTTTGTGATTGATTTGGAATATGATTGGATTAAATCCAATTTATTTCATGAGATGATTTTTTTTCCATATACTTAGTCCTTCCCTATTTAGGATTTCTCATCTCCTATATGTACAGGAGCATTCCTCTATTTTTCTCCACAAATTCCTAAAATTTAAAATCAGTAAACCCTAATCCTAATCCTAAATATTTCTCTCTTTTTTCCCTTTCTTTTCACCTATTGGATCAATATATTCTTATCCTAAAATTTTCCTATCTTTTCACCGATCAACCAAGTCCGTCTATCATGCTAGTCCTTAAATTCGAGGACGAATTTATTTTTAAGGTGGGTAGATTTGTAACCCCTCTTCCCAAAATTTTGAAATATATATATATATATATATATATATATATATATATATATATATATATATATATATATATATATATATATATATATATATATATATATATATATATATATATTATATTTATATATATATATATATATATATAAATATAAAATATATATATATATATATATATATATATATATATATATATATATATTAGTCATGGTTAAGATTTGGAGTATAGGATGACTAAAATTTTTGGCACGGGGAGTGTAGTCGAGTGCTTTGACTAGTGTTTTAGCCATAGTAGGGAAGGTCGAGCCACAAGTGTGTCCCAACTCGAAAAACTAGTCTATGGTGCGACTTAACCCCTATAGACGATTTAATTAGTTATTTATTTAGATTATGACTTTTAGGAGACCCGGTTATACCAATTTAGTCCGAACTTGATCTGAACCCAACCAAAGCCCATATAGAGATGTTATGTCTATAAAGACGCCATGTAGACGTATTTTATATATGTACAAATATTTCGTATTTATTTTTAGAGATTGACAAATAGTTTCTTAATATTTGTTATATGTACAATATAAATATTGTTAATATTTATATGGTTTTTATAGAATATTCGCACGTTGTTCGGTAGATCAATTAAATTAGGAGTAGTTACTGCACCCAATACTATAATTACCATTGTTTTGTTTTAGTTGTTTTTAGGATTATTATTATTATTATTGTTGTTGTTGTTGTTGTTGTTGTTATTATTATTATTATTATTATTATTATTATTATTATTATTAATATTATTAATAATATTATTATTATTACTATTATTATTATTGTTGTTGTTATTAAATAAAATCATTTATCATTGTTGGTCATTTTCTTATTTCATTGTTAAATGAACTTCTGTAGATATGTACAAATATTTTTATGTATAGGAAAATATATTACTAAGATTTTGGGTTTTATTGGTGTATATATACATATATATATATATATATATATATATATATATATATATATATATATATATATATATATATATATATATATATTTCTTCGAACGCTTTCTCTCCCGAGCCGATGTCCCCCCCAGGGGACCCTAGGGTTTCCCTCCCCCTCAGCGTTTGGGCTTCTCCCCCCGGTGCCTCTCCCCTCCCCGTCACGTTTCGATGGCCCCTCCCTGGCCGGCTGATTTCCTGGCTCTAGTCGGCCAGCTCCCCCCTCCCCCAACACCCCCTCCCCCTCCCCCCGTCCTCCACCATCACCACTCGCCCCCTCCCGACCCCAGTCGTTCCCCCTCCCTTCTCCAGGTCCCCTCATCGTCCCCACTCCCCGCCCCACCCCCTCGCTTCTCTTCCCCCCTCCCCCTCCTCTAACCTCCGCGCTTCCCCACTCGGCTCCCCTGTTCGCCCACCCTCCTTCGTTCCCCTCCCTTCTGGTCGTTGGACCCGTGGTGGCGCGCCCGGACCCCTCGTGACCGCCTGGGATCCAGAGCAGGCTGCTCCGTCCTCCTATCCCTCCTTTATTCGAATTTCGAACAGCGCAGTCGACTTCTCGAGATGGGCGCCCCACTGCTTCGCAGGTCTCGAGAGCGTAGGCGTCTGTCACCATGTGGTGGGTGCAGGTTGTGCGTCCCACGTGGTAGGCCCTTCAACTCCACCCGCTTCTCTTGCGGGTTTTGGAACCGCAGAGGCATATGCGGCCCCCTCTTGTGGGTCTCTTGCAGCTTTTGGAGCCGCAGAGGCTTATGCGGCCGCTGAGTCTTATACGGCCCCCTCTCGTGGGGCTCTTGCGTCAGCATGCCTCCCCTCATCAGGGGATTATGCGGCCCCCTCCTCTGTGGCTTTTGAGGCCCACTCAGCTGCGGCTGGTCCGCATGCCATTTTTTCGACCCACGTGGAGGACCCCACTCCCTCTAGCGTGGCTCGTCTGTCCGCATATCTTCCCCCTTCTGTAGCATATGCGGCCCCCTCAGCCGAAGCTCATGCGGCCTCCTCCGTCGATGCTTTACGGACCTCTTTGTGGTGGACCCCTGTTGTCTTGGTGCCCTCCATGCGGCGGTTGGTCCGCATGCTCGCCCCCTCGCGGCGGCATATGCGACCCCCTGGCTGTATCTTCATGCGCAACCCTCAGCCTCTGGTGCGCCTGCCGCATGGCCCTTTGCCACGGCCAATGCGGTCCCCCCAACTTCAGGCGCACTAGCCACCTGGCCCCCTGCCGCAGCTTATACGAACTCCCTGGTTTTCATGCGGCCCCTTCTCTGGGCCCCTCTTGTGAGGTGGCACGTTTGCTCTCGCACTCGCCTAATCACACTCCTCAGAGTGCCTCTTTCCATCTCTCCTCCCGCCCCCACCCTTGCCAGATGATTTCTTAGCTTTGGCTCACCTGCAGAAACCCCCTTCTGCGGGTCTCCGGGCCTCACCTCACCTCACTTTACCCTACCCCCCTTCACTCCTTACCCTCATCTTCCTTCCCTCCCCCTTGCTCCATCCGCTAACCCCTCCATCCCCGCTTCCAACCCTTCCCTTTCTCTCATTCCCCCTGCAACCCCCACCCCCTACCTCCCTCTTGTAATGATCCGCTCCGCCCTAGCGGAACGCCGATTCAAACGGCAAGTGCAACGACTCAAATAAGCCGTCGACCCGAAGAGTTGGCATCGACCATATGAAGAATCGATGCAAGACTTATATTGGCTCGTCAAGATGAATCCAGACTTAGACTTTCAAAGGCGCGCTCGGAGTATCGCTCGGCCGATGTGAACATCGCTAAGGTGGGTGGCTCCGATGAACCCGTCTTTGCTTAGCCTAGACACATAATAATACAGACACTATTGCTATAATCGCTAGGCGTCAATACCGCGCATGCTAATAAATGAATGACTCAACGCACCTAGCTAAGGGAATAATCCTATCTTGTATGCTTGTATAGAATATGGAAAAGAACATGGAAAATATGAGAAATCTCGTACCGCGCTCCACTCTCGTGCTAAGGCACAAGCTTACGTTCAAGTCCCTTATGCGTTCAAATAATGAAACAATGTATGGTTTACAACAATGAAATGGAAGACTATCAATATAGTTGTTCCAAGTAGAGAATAGTAACATTGAAAGACTATGGGACCGATGGGTCGCCAAGGCGACTCCCGCATAGGGAGTTGCAAAATGTATAAATGAATGAATGAATGAATAAGTGAATGAAATGAATCAATGAACAAATGGACAAGTAAAAGAAAGAAAAGAAATAATGAAGAAAAGATAAGAAAGAAAGGAATGGTTAGCGACATGTGTGACGGGCACGTGCAACGGGGCTCGCTACCCGCGCTGCACGGACGCCAACCTGGTCGTTAACGCATTATGGCTAAGGGTTAGCCTATGGCTCGGAGACAGTCGTTAAGTTAAAATGACAGTAAAATACGAAATGGTCGTGGACGACTCGTGTACGAGTGAAAAGGGATTCCAAGGGCAACGAATGACATGTTCGTGGCCGGCCTAGGCGGAATCATGGCCTACGGGCGGACAGAATGTGCGGGCTTGGGCACATAACCAAACGTAGGACCGGTTATTCAATAGTCTATCAAGGTGTACAAGCCATCACGCTTGATAGATGAGAATGCCACAGGGAAAAATGTCCAAAATGGCTGACATGCCAGCGACCAGTGCATATAGATTTAAGTGGGCTTTGCTGGTGGCAATCCACGTGCAAGTCCTTGCATTGAAATCAAAGTAATCTAAGTTAACTTAATGAAGCGCCCTCTGAACAGACATTGAATGTAACATACAAATGATCAAAAGTACTTCGGCAAAGGAGTTAGAAAACACGCCTACGATACGCTAGAATCTGAGGCAGGGACACGCCCTTGACATTGAATGTTTACATGAATTATATTAAGTTGATATATGCGAATTATTGACTAACTTGGTTTACTTTGGACAGGGAAGGCCGAACGGTAAGTATGGGTAAGTCATGCATGTATTTCCATGCGACACTTGAATTCAGCAACACGAGATAGGTCATGATATGTGCCATAAAATTGATCCTAAGGCAAGATTAGAAACACAATGAATGATAGAGATGCACAAAAGTAAATGGAACGTGTTTGGTAATAATAGCATTGTGGGCGAGCTAGCCTCCCCATTAGTGCATAACAATGTACTGATAACCCCACAGTCTGCTTGCAGGAAGCAGGAAACGTCGGCGGGTGCGGAGCTTCCCTCGAACATGTTAAGGCGCGGAGCCAACATCTGGGGCCTTGGGACGTTACAAGAAGCTGAAGCACCTATACAGGACATAATGTATCGAAACATCGCCATAAATTATTCCATGTTGTAAGCTACTTGGCACACCTTTTATGTTTCAGAGAGAGAGAACTTGAGCGATTTGTAATATCGGCCTAACGCCGCTTGTAAACTTCATAAAAATCAATAAAGAGTTTGAATTTACTTCAATTTTGTGTTCGTTTACTTTCTGCTGCAAATGGGGACACTCTGTGCGACTCTGTGGCCTAGCTCAAATCGGCCGTTTCTGGACTTGGCCTTGCACGGGCGCAACCTAGGCCCGTACGGCATCACATCTTAGCGAGGACGATCACTCCTACGGGAGCGGGACGTGACAGATTGGTATCAAAGCACGACTTTACGTCCTTGGACTTCATTTCGATTCTCTCAGTTTTGAAAGCTCGATTTTGAAACAAAAGAAGTGTATGCTCTCTCTCGTTATGCCTTGGGATATTCCATACAATAAGTAATATTTTCAAAAGCTCGTACGAGTACTCGGTTGGACGAGATCGATAGGCGAAGGCCTTTGTGCCACCACGATGGACTTGAGTCGGAAGGAACCGATGCTAAGAGTTAGCAAAAGCAATGCGTTCTTGAATGAGCTTACGCTGACAGCAAACGAGTACACGAGACCAAAGTATAGTTTGAACGGGATGGTTATGCACGCAGCCTTTTGGCTAAGTTGTGCGGAGTAACGCGCACCTAGACCTTCTGGTGCGAACGAGTTTAAGAGCGAGACCGACTATCGCTCAGACGAGAATAAGTGAGATTTGGAACGTATGTTGATAGAGACGCTACTTGACCGGCGCTAAAACGAACACGAGGAAATGGTTCTTAGATATTGAAGAATGTGCGAACGCGCAATTGGATATGTCGATCGGGAGTCGAATAACCTTTCGAGAATTTATAGAATGACTTGACTCCGAGTGGTGTATGTGATAGCTTCGAGGAAGAATAAGAATGAGTGTCGACGACTAGTCGAGTGGCTCGAACCCTAAGTGGTGTATGGACGTCATAGAAATTGTTCGAGCAAAGACTAAAGGATTTACGAATAGAACGAGTATGTCGGCAAGCGAAGATATCGTGAAAGCCTTGGAATGAGTAACGCTTAGTTGGTTTCGACTTCGAGAGTCTCAAACGAGATATCATTCGGACGAATTAAGAATGCGTAGTGCGAATCATGAAACGAATGGAGGTCTTGGTCGAGGAAACATAGGAGATCGTGCATGCGATTTTGAATTTAGTCGAAGGGATTGAAACTTGAGTTGAGGTGAAATACCCACAGACGAGATCGAAGATAGCACGATCAGAAGATAGCGTGCATGGAAAATATTGGTTTGAAGATACGAGGATGACTAAGGATTTGGAATAGATGTTGCTCAATGAAGAGTTAGCACGAAACAAGGTGAATTGAGGAATTAAGTTGCACGACTATGAATTCGTTGCAAAAGGAAGATCGTCAGGTTATGTGCATCATCGATGGTATTAAGGCGTATCAAAGATCGATGTATGATAACTCGGGGGTACTCTAATTCGATGAATGATGACCGTGTTAGAAGTTATTGTTTCGAAGGATGCTATGTTGGAGATTGGATAGAAGTGAATGTTGGATGGAGAGGAAAGTGACTTGATTGTTCGGTGATAACCACAACGACAACGATCGTGTCTTGTGCGAGCGTAACTCCAGCCTCGCACATGCATCACGTCGAATTTGGGACGATCGTTCCGTGTGAGCGTTGGCATGGTGATTCATGTCCAGCGGGAATGGTCGAACTCAAAATTTATGACATGGCAATTTTGATTGCTTCGACTTGTGGTTTGAAGCGAAGGTGAATTCGAGGATTGTTAGGACTTGCGATTGAAGAATACGAAAACTTGAGAATTGAGTAGACCCAATCCGCATATCGAAAATGAGCAAGTCTAGACGCAACACAAGAGTTACGTCCCGATGAGGACGATTATTCTGCGGGAATGTTGACATGGTGATTCATGTCCGCCGTGGATAATCAGACTTGCGTGAGATCGGGGCACGACATATTGCAAGGCTAGACGACCTTGTGATCGACTTCGTGAATTGGATAGGATGGATAGGTGAATTATATCAAACATACTTGAAGAGATAGACTATGGTAATTGTTAGTACGGACGCACGAGATTGACATGTCAAGGATTTGATTGAGGACAACCTATCGTAGGATGGCTTTCCTAAACAAGCTCATACATGGAGCGGAGAATGTGTTGATGCGAATAGGAGGAACACTGCTTGATGTTTAGAAATTTGAGTAAAATAAACTTGGGTAGAAACTCCCGTACAAGCGAACAAATGGTTTGACCATAGGATTTGGGGCGAGCATCGTGCAACGACCTTGCACGATGAGCAACAGACTTGACGTGTAACTATGACCTTGTGAGCTGACCTAGCGGATAGGCGGACGACCCTATGCCGAGTGATTGAACCTGTGCGATAGCATTTACAGTATCGTCTGGACGGACGATAGACTTGGACAACAAGACTTAGAGTAGGACAGGGAACTGGGAGTGTACGTGAACGACGGCGAGATTGGCCCCAAACGAAGGAAAAGATAGGAATGGATGATGCATAAGTAAAGTTGGGATAACGAATTGAATCATTGATTGGAAGACGTACTCGATCATATTGCAATACTTGGTCTTGAATCAGACGAAAATTTCTTAAACTTGGTCGACTCTGCTAAGAAGAAATCGTATTGATTTTGTAGACAAGAACGCTTGAGAAACGAATTGAATCATCTCGATGACCGAGATAAACGATAGTGAGATGCACACAAGTTCGGTTTTAAATCGAAGTTAGCAAAACGATCGGCAAATTAAAACTATCACGAGTAGCTTGTCCGACTTCGCTAATCGCTAAGCTTGGTTGAAATGTACGTATTCGGGGGATGCCTTGAATATGTGCACGATCCAAACTCAGCGATATGATAAACTCGAATGCAGCTGCAAGTAGGTGTTGCGATGCGCATGAACGAATGAGTGAGTTAACCTCAACCTACGACTCTCGTATTGGACGAATTACAACGCACCCCGTGCGACCGTTTCAATCCTATAATACGTCGAAATAGCAACCAGTCGAAGAAACACGACAATTGAATAAGCACCATCAACTCTGAAATGAATGAAAAGCCATTCAATAAAATCGACCAAACGTATGCGACACGGAACTTGGAAAGGTATCGAGTATAGTTCGATGCCATCAAACGATAAAGCCATTCGATAGGAATTGTCTAAGGTATGCACACGACGATGAGTAAAGGAACGATAGGATAACCCGCACTTAGGAAGTCTCGAGGACAAGACTTGTTTTGAGTGGTGTATTATGTAATGACCCGCTCTGCCCTAACGGAATGCCGATCCAAACGGCAAGTGCAATGACTCAAACGAGCCGTCGACCCGAAGAGTTGGCATCGACCAGATGAAGAATCGATGCAAGACTTACATTGGCCCATCAAGATGAATCCAGACTTAGACTTTCAAAGGCGCGCTCGGAGTATCGCTCGGCCGATACGAACATCGCTAAGGTGGGTGGCTCCGATGAACCCTTCTTTGCTTAGCCTAGACACATAACAATACGGACACTATTGTTAGAATCGCTAAGCGTCAACACCGCGCATGCTAATAAATGAATGACTCAACGCACCTAGCTAAGAGAATAATCCCATCTTGTATGCTTGTATAGAATATAGAAAAGAACATGGAAAATGTGAGAACTCTCGTACCGCGCTCCATGCTCGTGCTAAGGCACAAGCTTACGTTCAAGTCCCTTATGCGTTCAAATAATGAAACAATGAATGGTTTACAACAATAAAACGGAAGACAATCAACATAGTCGTTCCAAGTAGAGAATAGCAACATTGAAAGACTATGGGACCGATGGGTCGCCAAAGCGACTCCCGCATAGGGAGTTACAAAATGTATAAATGAATGAATGAATGAATAAGTGAATGAAATGAATCAATGAACAAACGAAAAAGTGAAAGAAAGAAAAGAAATAATAAAAAAAAGATAAGAAAGAAAGAAATGGTTAGCGACAGGTGTGACGGGCACGTGCAACGGGGCTCGCTACCCGTGCTGCACGGACGCCAACCTGGTCGATAACACATTATGGCTAAGGGTTAGCCTACGGCTCGGAGACAGCCGTTAAGTTAAAATGACAATAAAATACGAAATGGTCGTGGACGGCTCGTACACGAGTGAAAAGGGATTCCGAGGGCAACGAACGACGTTTTCGTGGCCGGCCTAGGCGGAATCATGGCCTACGGGCGGACAGAATGTGCGGGCTTGGGCACATAACCAAACGTAGGGCCGGTTATTCAATAGTCTATCAAGGTGTACCAGCCATCACGCTTGATAGATGAGAATGCCACAGGAGAAAATGTCCAAAATGGCTGACATGCCAGCGACCAGTACATATAGATTTAAGTGGGCTTTGCTGGTGGCAATCCACGTGCAAGTCCTTGCATTGAAATCAAAGTAATCTAAGTTAACTTAATGAAACGCCCTCTGAACAGACATTGAATGTAACATACAAATGATCAAAAGTACTTCGGCAAAGGAGTTAGAAAACACGCCTACGATGCACTAGGACCCGAGACAGGGACACGCCCTTGACATTGAATGTTTACATGAATTACATTAAGTTGATATATGCGAATTGTTGACTAACTTGGTTTACTTTGGACAGGGAAGGCCGGACGGTAAGTATGGGTAAGTCATGCATGTATTTTCATGCGACACTTGAATTCAGCAACATGAGATAGGTCATGATATGTGCCATGAAATTGACCCTAAGGCAAGATTAGAAAGACAATGAATGATAGAGATGCACAAAAGTAAATGGAACGTGTTTGGTAATGATAGCATTGTGGACGAGCTAGCCTTCCCACCAGTGCATAACAATGTACTGATAACCCCACAGTCTGCTTGCAGGAAGCAGAAAACGTCGGCGGGTGCGGAGCTTTCCTCGAACGTGTTAAGGTGCGAAGCCAACATCCGGAGCCTTGGGACGTTGCAAGAAGCTGAAGCACCTATACAGGACATAATGTATCGGAACATCGCCATAAATCATTCCATGTTGTAAGCCACTTGGCATGCCTTTTATGTTTCAGAGAGAGAGAGAGAGCTTGAGCGATTTGTAATATCGGCCTAGCGCCGCTTGTAAACTTCTTGAAAATCAATAAAGAGTTTGAATTCACTTCAATTTTGTGTTCGTTTACTTTTTGCTGTAAATGGGGACACTCTGTGCGACTCTGTGGCCTAGCTCAAATCGGCCGTTTCTAGACTTGGCCTTGCACGGGCGCAACCTAGGCCCGTGCGGCATCATGCCTTAGCGAGGACGATCGCTCCTACGGGAGCGGGGCGTGACACCTCTCCCCTTCCGTCGCCTCGGTGGGTGGTGCTCAGCCCTCCGACGGTGCTCCTCAGCGTCAGGTGCTTCGCACCCCGGCACCATCTGCTTCGATGCCAGCTACGGCTGCTCCTCATCCCGTCCCCCCACCTCCTCTACCGCAGTACCATCCTTCGCCCGAATCGCTCCTCCAAGAACCTCCAGTTTTTCCTACCATAGAGTTACCAGAAATCGATTTTCCTCGTTCATCGGAGGTGCCTATCATGGTGCCTTTCTCCTCTTCAGACATCTCGTGCCTAGCCGCCTCGATCCCATTTACTTTGGTTCTTAAATTTTCTAGAGGATGCCCTAAGCTGTCCAGGGTTCAGGAAGTTATTGTCAGCTGGTGCCTCACCTCCACATACCAAGTCGCTCCCATGGACGCCAAGCACCTTCTCCTTCACCTTTCCTCGGATAGCGACTACACTTCCGTCTGAGCCATAGGCACAGGCAAGTTAGGCGCCCACATCATAAAATTTTTTAAATGGTCCCCGGACTTCAATATTAAAGAAGACTCGGCGATCATCTCAGAATGGGTCACCTTCCCGAACCTCTCCCTAATCTGCTTCGCACCCGCAGTATTGAAAAGGATAGCCAGCTCCTTTGGAACGTTCGTGGCAGCTGCAAAAGAAACTCACAACCTCTCCAAGGGAAACTATGCTAAAATATGCATGGAACTTGACATTTCGAAGGACTTGCCCGACCACATTTTGAAGGACCTGCCCGACCACATCCAAATGGTATTTCGAAGGACCTGCGTGCTACCCTATCCAACTGGACTATTCCGAATGCAATGGTATTATCGGTTTTACCAGCAAAGAATCCCATGCAAGTACATATACTGATTGCTTTCAATTTCTGATAGTTCTTCTATTACATATTATACATATGCTCCTCCTATTTTGATGACACGCTGGTTACATGGGTAAGTATCATGGATCCCTACATATTATATTTCTTGTTTATCATCCATATTATTGTCATGTTCGTGACTTGTTCAAATCCATATGTACTAGTCGGGTGGGAAAAATTTTTAGTAGACGTGTGAACTACCCTTTCCATCCCCATTGTCTTTCGTGGAGAATAGCAGCCGCACACGACACGTACGGGGTGCCGAATTTACCTCCTAACCGTTTACATGTCGAACACGATATTTCAACACACATAGGTATATATTGCCTCACTTGTTCATCCTATTTTTCTTGATCACATTCTATGTCACCATGTTTCCTTCTAGTTACTATATTTTGTTATAGAGTTGCATGTTCGTTTTCCTACTATACCATGACGCCTGTTACTTTCTAGTTTAAATTCTCATATGCTATTTTTATGTCTTGTAAATCCTATCATGTCTTGAATAACTTGTCACATGTGTGCTTGTTCCATTCCTGACTGGAAACCAATATTTTTTAGATAATCGCCTGCTACTTTGTGCTTTGGATCTTTGGGGGAGACATGGAAATATGCTGAGGTCAACCATATAAGACTAGTTAGATATGTTGGTAGCCTTTCTAATATTTGTAAGAGTTTATATTTTTCTTCAAATGTAATAATAGAATATTATAATTGATTTTAGTTTTGTGAATGACCAAATAAAGAAAGTTATTATTGTATGTGATCTTGAACAATGTGGCTAGATAGCGTTCTACCACTGATCATGCAACGTAGGGTGGACTTGGCTACGTACTCGTATTCCGAAAAGCGAGTACGGGTCGTGACAAGTCGTAGGCGGTTCAAAGAAATCTTCTGGTATAACATTATATGTGGCCCATCATGATTTTTTATTGCATATGTCCATGTTCGATCTTGCTTACTACTTGTCTACAAATAATGTTAGCCGAACAAAACAATATGCATAATAACAGGTGTAAAGAATTTAATACACATTAGGACAATACTAAGTTTAAGTATGACATTATAGTGATAACATGAATATTAGTGATATCATAATGTTAAACTTAATCGATTAACCATATTCAAAAACTTGTCTAAATTATTGGGCTAACAATTTGCACATAAAATATTTTATATGAATTTTATATATAATAAGGGGGTTTCCATTTTCAATCACTCTAGCAAGATGTACTTTTCTAGGTCAAGCTCCTAAGCCTAGCTTCTACTCCACCACCAAGGAGGATTCAAAAATGATACCCTTAGCTCTCGGGATATATGCTTTACATCCAGCCCAAGCAAGAAAAGAAAGAAGAAATGAAGGAAAAAAGAGAGATACATTTGGGGGTTAAATAAATAGAATAATGGTAGGGAGCCAATGAGATGCTTCCACCTTAGTAATCTATGTCCCCATGACCAATCATAGCCATTGGAAGAAATACAAGTGACTAATGGATAAAGAAGTGGCATAGTCAGCAACGCTGACTGGGCAAATTGTATTCCAACGGTATGTCATAGTATACCGACGATATGCCAATCTGATGGATAAATTCCATTTTACGGTAATGTCAATAGATATTTTACTGATCTAGGGTAGTCTCATGCATAATTGCCTTATATAAGCCAGAAACTCAAATACAGTTACATAAATTAGTTGATCAATTAGACCTTATGAGCCCCTATATATATATATATATATATATATATATATATATATATATATATATATATATATACAATTCACTAATATTGTTACTAATTTAACTCTTATAATTACCTCACCTATAGTTATAACTATGGATATATTATAGTTAAAATAAAACCTGATACCATTAGTTTGTATTAAACAAAATTATTGTATTTAGCAGGATTGTGGGGATACCTGATTTATTAGGGAGGCTAGTCAAATGAGGTTGTTGTTCCTTTATAATTAATTGAAAATAGAGAGTATATTATTTATGCTAGATTTACGTAATTTTTAGCATTTTTTTAGCAAATTGAAAGCCCCATACTTCCCTACTTAGCAACCCAGCCCAATACGACATCTCCCTTGGCCCATTGTGCAGATAACCATACATCAAATTGTAATAGGCGAGCGGGTTTCCCTGTACTCGAAACCGCAACCTCCACCCATTAAGCCATCAAATTAGACCGGGTGGGCGGGTCCGAGACTGACTCATACACGATAGGGGCCAGATAATGCTGCTTGTCGGGTGGGCAAATTGTAACCTTGAATCCGACCCGTACCCATTAGTGTAAGGTACTGTTTATCATCTCTACAGGACACTACAAATACTGCAGTTGCAGAGTGCGCAGGAGCACGCCTGCTACCCCCATCCGACCGTTGGGACAACCCCATCCGGCCGTCCAGTTTCGTGCGACCCTTCCTATTTGAAGGCTATTGTTCTCCTCTCTCCTCCAGAACCCAAAACCCTAGTCGCTATCAAGCCAGCATCCACAACACCGTTAACACTTCCAATTCTTCCTCCGGGAGCGTCAATGTTGCCTTGGCGTATTCGCACCGGAGAGACTGTGACACTGTTCTCGTTGCTGCGAGGAGAGCCGCAACAGCCTCCTTGCTTGCCACTCTTCTAGGTCTATTTCCTCGAACCCGCAGTTCCCCCCTGTCGAGGTCACCGCTCAGCGTCGAGCGCTGCCAGTCATCGACCGAGGGAAGAACTGTTATAAAATCTTCAAATTTCTTCGGATATAAATCTGTAATAAAATAAAATTAATTAAATTGTTACCGACCTCCGGGGAAGTCGTGCACGTAGCATTACCCTAAGAGTTAGGTCGGGTCTATGTGCAGACAGAATCCGAACGCCCCTAGTGGTAAAATTCTCGCTCTACCGGAATCTCGTTGCCGCACACGACGTGGAGAGAATGACCCCGACTTAGCTCCGCCCAGAGCGACAACAAAGAACAGCAGCGATTCGAGAAGATAAAAATTGCAGAGAGTTTAGAGAGAGGAAGTAATTTTCTGTGTCTATAGGAGAAGAAAGAAGTGATATATATATAGGCTGGTGAAAAAGGTTGCCAACGGATAGAAAAATAATGACCATTAAAATTGGACATTACACTACAAGAAAATTTGCTTATAGTTATATTAATAGTGACTAAATTTTGTCAGAAATGATATTAGTGACGGACTAAACACATGAGTAACGGAGTTAGTGTCAGTCACTACTACGAGCGACACTAATACTACTAGTGACGGATGAATTCCTAAATCCGTCACTATAATTGAACATGCCACATAGATAAGTATTTATCTTTCAATATAAAAAAGTATTTAATATTTATTACTAACTAATTAGTCAGTCACTATTGTTGGATCATTAATAATTATGACTAACTAATAAGTCAGTCATTATTGTTTGGTCATTAATAAAATTATTACTAACTAATATGTCAGTCACTAATGTTTGGTCATTAATAATTATTACTAATAATAAATCAGTCATTATTGTTTGGTCATTAATAAAATTATCACTAATTAATAGGTCAGTTAATAATGTTGGGTCATTAATAAAATTAGAAAATTTTTGAACCACATTCCTAATTGTTTGATATGTCATTAATAATATAGTAAATCAGTCACTACTACTTGATCCATAAGTAGAAGTTAATTTATTTCCACCACATTCTGCTGAAATCACAATTTCTTCATCCAAGATAGTATAAATGGACTCTTACTAAAAAAATTGAAGCAAAAAAATAATATATTCATCAGATTAGACAAACAACTCAAAAATAAAATATACTCCAAAACAAAGTTAAGTCTGCTATTAACAAAAAAATACAATGTACATCAACACAAATTGATGTTATAAATTTTAATGATGAAACATGATAAAGCACTCGATTTCACGTCACACCAAGTCCCTGACCACGTACTCGATTTTGCGTCTCCGGTTCCATTGCTTGGACATACGCTCTTCGTCGCAATTCCAACGTCTCATGTCACTAAAAAGATATAGTCACATTCCTACACAAATAAAATTAGAAAATTATAGAAATAAACAATTAAATAATATAAAAATAGCGTAAATAGGGAAAATAATTATGGTTAGGGTTTTAAAATTTACTTGAGCCGGCGGAATTTTTTCATGGAGCCGATGGGACTTCATTCTTGGACGAAAAGCGATGGAAAATGGTTGAACTCCTCTGACCTAGAGTGGTCGAAGAGAATTAAACTCCGCTGACCTCTCTAGATGAGCACCTTTAAAACAAAACAAAAAATTATTAGAGAAGGAGGAGATGAGTAAATAGTGGAAGAGATGAGAGAATTACAAGGAGAAGAAAATCCTCATGACCTAGAGAATGATGAGAGGAGGACGAGAGGAAGAGAAAATTTTATAGGAGTAAATATTTAGAGGAGGAGAGAATCATAAACCATTTATGACCAAATATTCTGTAAAGGAAAAAATGATGGCACTGGTGAGAAAAAAGTGGCGTCCAATTTTTTCAATCCCGCTAACTTAGTCCCATAAATATTTATAACTATTAGATTATTTTTTCTTATTAAAATTATTATTTAATATTAAGCTATTTTTTATTAGTGACTGATTTAAAAGTCCCTAATATTTTTTATGAAACAAATTTAAAATTTTCACGTCTATCTTCTTATTTAATAATTAAATAAAGTTTAGTGACTGCATAGTCCATCACCATTAAATATTTATTCCGTCAGAAATAGTATTACTAACGTTTTCCTTAATCCGACACAATTAATCTTACTAGTGACTGAATATTCATTCCGTCACTGACTTCCATCACTATAAGCAAGATTCTTATAGTGTTACAAATATATACAACAGCACAAGGTTCATTGAACCTGGATGGAATTTAAAATCCAACCGTTACAAAAAATAAATAAGTTGTAACGGTCAGAAAAAGAAAGAAGTAAAAAATTCTTTAGGGTCTCAGCCTGAACCCAAAGTGGAAATTGAATCGGCATTCGGCGCCCGCAGGTGTGGATACGTATCCGCACCAGTTACGCACCGAACCGAGCCGAGCCGAGCCGGACGGCGGCGGCGGCACGCGCGTGTGGCCCATGGGGCTCCCACACAAAGCTTTTAATGAAGCAAAGAGGGAGAGGGGAATAAATACACAGTGAAGGCCAAGTACTTGGCCGATATGGGACTAAAAGGATAAAGTGGAATTTAGCTTTTGAGCAAAGCACAGCTTACAATCCCCCCAAAAGCTCAAGTCCCAAGATAATATAAAGAAGGAGAATAAGATAAGAGTAAGAGAATTTCTGGGTCGTTGTATACTATACATAAATGAGATGGACTACAGCCTTGAATCTCACGTAGTGACTATTGTCTTTGTCTGAAGAAGAGCTTGATGGACTACGCCTTGAATCAGTCTTCTTGAATCAGACTCAGAAAATAGCATACATAGTAAGCTAGAGGTACTTGGATCTATCGGGTGGCGCATTTGGTTGGCCATGCGCACTTTTACACTTTCATGAGAGTTATCTAGGATCGCTCTGTCCTATAGTCGCGGCCCTCACGACCTCTCATATAGGTAAGTCCTTAAGGGTTGGTGATAGAAATCAACCCTGCATATCATGCTTGGACTTATTAAGAGTTAAAACTCAACCTATCCATATCACAAAAGGAACACTATCACCATAGGGATGGGGTATGAATGTACACATGTACAGCCTCCTGGGCTTTTATTTTAAAGAGAATTTAATCTCAGGTCAGTGTTCCATAATAGTCACATAGTCCAGCTTGTTTCTACCCATTGAACCGGCTTCTTGGGATCTCCAGTCAGACTCGGTTGGGTTGCCACTGCTGGTGACTATACTATGGGCTTAACCCCATCCTCCTCGATGATTCTAGGATCAATGTCCTAGACAGACCCTTCGTCAAGTGGTCTGCAAGGTTCTTTTCTGACTTTATATAGTCAAGAACCACATATTTGTCCAATAGGCTCTTTATTGACTTGAAGCGCAGCTGTAGGTGCCTGTTCATCTTAGCATTTACAGAGTCATGTTTTAGTAGTTCAATAACAGACTTATTATCACAGTTTATGGAAATTGCAAGAACAGGATGAACAAAAATAGGTATATGCATAATAAGGTTTCTGAGCCATTCGGCCTCTGTACATGTAGTATCCAAAGCTATCATTTCAGAGTCCATTGTACTTCTGGCTATGATAGTTTGTTTACATGATCCCCAGGAGATTGTAGCTCCAGCTAGGGTAAAAATATATCCAGTAGTAGATTTTACATCATGTGAATCAGTTACCCAATTTGTATCGGAGTAACCTTCTATGATATCAGGGTGTCTAGTATAATAAAGTTTATAATCTAGAGTACCCTTAAGATATCTAAATACTCTGTTTAATGCAGTCCAGTGTGACTGATTTGGGTTACTACTATATCTACTTAGTCTCCCAATAGCAAATGCAATATCAGGTTTGGTCCTATTTGTTATGTACATAAGGGACCTAATCATTTGTGAATATCTATGTTGTTCTATATGTGATCCTTCATTCTTCTTGAGAATAATATTACTGTCATAAGGGGTAAGGGCAGATTTTTTGTCAAAATACTCAAACTTTTTTAGCATTTTTTCAATTGAATGTGCTAAGGATAGAGTATAGCCCTCTTTCCTTTTTGACACTTGCATTTCTAGGATCAGATTTGCCTCACCTAAGTCTTTCATATCAAACTGGTTAGATAAATAATTCTTAGTGTTATTTATCAGTTCCAATGAAGATCCTAGAATAAGGATATCATCAACATACAAGCATAAAATAATACAACTTTTATTTGTATTTTTAGAATACAAACATTTGTCATATTCATTCGGCACAAAACCAAATTCTATAATGACTTTGTCAAATTTGTTGTGCCATTGCTTTGGAGCTTGCTTTAGGCCATAAAGAGATTTTACTAATCTACAAACCTTCTTTTCTTGACCTTTAGCAATAAAACCTTCAGGTTGCTCCATATAAATCTCTTCTTCTAAATCTCCATTTAGAAATGCTGTCTTTACATCCATTTGATGGATCAGCATATCATGAATGGATGCTAAAGCTAGAAGGGTTCTAATAGAAGATATTCTAGCTACAGGAGAGTAGGTATCAAAATAATCTAATCCTTTCTTCTGGGTAAATCCTTTGGCCACTAATCTAGCCTTATATTTTTCTATGGTACCATCGGCTCTAAGTTTCTTCTTAAAGATCCACTTACAACCTATTGGTTTGCTACCTAAAGGAAGATCTGCTAAAAACCAAGTATTGTTCTCCATGATGGAGTTATACTTATTGTTAATAGCTTCTTTCCAGAAAGGGGCATCAGGAGAGGATATGGCTTCTTCATAAGTTGAGGGATCACCTTCTATAAAAAATGTGAAGAATCCTTCTCCTAAATTCTTTTCAATCCTTTCTCTTTTACTCCTTCTAAGTTCTATGACTTGTTCAGATTGAGAATTCGACATTTGGTCATGAGAACTAGTAGATGGAGTAAGAGAAGGGTTAGGGTAAGATGAAGGGGTTCTATCCTTGAAGGGAAAAATATTCTCAAAATAAACTGCATCTCTAGCTTCAATGATTGTGTTATTAGAGATTTTATTTACTTCAGAATGGGTTACAAGAAATCTATTGGCATTACTATCTAGGGCATATCCTATGAATACAGCATCTACAGTCTTAGGTCCTATATTCCTCTTTTTGGGTTCAGGAATTCCTACCATAGCTAAGCATCCCCAAACTTTGAGGTAGTTAATCCTAGGGGTTCGACCTTTCCATAACTCATATGGTGTCTTATAATTAGTCTTACTGGTATCCTATTAAGAATATAACAGGCTGACAATAAGACTTCTCCCCAAAGATTATCAGGGGCACCTGAGCTAAGAAGCATGACATTTACCATATCTAAAAGAGTGTGATTCTTCCTTTCAGCAACTTCATTGGATTGTGGTGAATAAGGAGCAGTTACCTCATGAATAATTCCATGCTCTTCACAGAAGTTAGTCATTTCATTTGAGGTATACTCACCACCACGGTCTGATCTAAGGATCTTAATCTTCCTATCCAACTGGTTCTCAGCTTCAGATTTATAGACCTTGAATCTGTCTAGAACTTCATCTTTGGTCTTAAGGAGGTAGGTATAACAATACTTTGAATGATCATCTATAAAAGTAACAAAGTATTTTCTACCGCCTCGGGTCAAAACCATATTGGAATCATAAACATCACTATGGATAAGTTCTAGGAGTTCAGAATCCCTATGGACAGATTTGAAAGGTAATCTAGTATGTTTGGCTTGAACACATATCTCACATTTGTGTTCATCGTCTATAGGAGTCTTAGGGATAAGATCTAAGTTCATCATCCTTTTGATAGATCCTAAGTTCACATGACCTAGTCTACCATGCCAAACATTAGAGGATTCAACATTTGCAATAAAAGAAGGATTAGAACTTTTATTCATAGTACTTAAAATAAAAGTCCATCTTTCACAAATCCTTT
This sequence comes from Iris pallida, assembly GCA_029216955.1. Lineage (NCBI taxonomy): Eukaryota > Viridiplantae > Streptophyta > Magnoliopsida > Asparagales > Iridaceae > Iris > Iris pallida. The sequence continues at coordinate 100,380 of JANAVB010036951.1, forward strand.
TCCAATAAACAGATCATTCTTAGAGAAACTACTTTATTGGCCTTCATTACAATTTTGTATCCTGAGGCTACAAGGAAAGATCTACTAACAAGATTTCTCCTGACAGACGGCACATGAAGCACATCATGGAGAGGTAAATTTTTCCTGATGTCATTTTCATCTATTCTTCCTCTTCCTACAACTTGTGCCGTTGAGCTATCTCCTAGATACGCCTCCTCCACCTGATTCCTGATAGGTTAAAAAACAGGAGCGATCAAATGAAACGTGAACATTAGCTCCAAAATCCAACCACCAATCATCAGAATGGAAAGACAGATTTACTACAGGTTGAAAGCTTACAGACCTAAAGGAGCTAGAAGACCCATTCAGAATCATGTTAGCCTCTGTCTTGCCTTTGTTGGCCCATGATTGTATCATATTTTGAATATGGTTAATGTTTAGTTTAGCATTTCATTATTACTAATATTTATACTATCACTATTGCATTTCTACTTATACTTATATCTTTAGTGATATATGCCTATGGTTTACAATTAGTGATATGAGCTTTCTATCTTAAATGTTAATCGAGTTGCCAAAATCAAAACTATGTTTTTTGATTGTGGTTATTCAATTAAGTTTAATCATTATGATCACTAACATTTATGCTATCACCTTAGCACTTATACTTAAACTCAGCATTGTCCTAATGTGCATTAACTTATCACACTTGCTACTATGTATATTGCTTTGTTCGTCTAACATGTACATGCAGAAAAGTAATAAGCAAGATCAATGTGGACATATGCAATGAAAAATTATGGTGGGCCAAAGACGATGGATCCCACAAGATTTTTCTGAACCACCCGACGACATCTCTGGAGCCACGCATCGAGGGTTATTCAGTTTTTACAAACTGGATATCTTTGGACAGCTGCCGCCAAGGGAAAAGCTAGCACCTATCAAAGGAAGAAGCCAAGCCATGCCATCATCATTTCAAGACTCTGAAGAAGCCTGCACCTGCCTAAGTTTATCTGGAGTCTGTAATGAGTCTTAGAAATTATTGTAAACACAAGAAATGGATGGCAAAATCGAAAGCTATGGCAGAAATAAGCCCAGGATCATTTTTGGTGGAAAACGGCATACCGACGGTATACCGGTGTATACCGACGTATACCAGTTTTTGTTCACAAAAAGTTTCTGTTTACAAAACCGGCATACCGACGGCATACCGGTCCATACCAACGGTATACCGCTTTCGAAACATTAAATTCCAACGATCGGATTTCCAGCCATTAATGATCCTAACGGCTATATTTAGCCGTTGCAATCCCAGACCGGTATACCGCCGGTATGCCGGATCATACCGGCGGTATGTCGGTTCGTGGCTGAAAAGTTGCCTTGAGCTCTTTTCAATGCTTTGGTTATAAATAGCCTTGAACCCCTTCATTCAGGTTGATGCTTTGAGCCTAAAATTCTAAACCACCAAAGCCTATCCACACACAACTCTACAAAGCTTTCATTTGCCATTCACAAATTGTGTTAGAGTATTGAGTTGAAAAGTGAGATCTTCATCCTATTGTATAAGGAGATCAAAACCTATTGTGAAAGGTTGAAGTTGGAGAGTTTTCGTATCCAAACTCTCGGTTGAAGTTGGGGAGTCTTCGTATCCAAACTCTCGATTGAAGTCGGAGAGCCCTTCGGATTAAAGCTCTTGTGTAAGAAGTTGGCGAGTTCTTCGGATCCAAACTCGTGTAACTATTTGCTCAAATAGTGATTAAAGCCGGAGAGAGTTCCGGGACTGGACTGCCTCTTAGGAGGATACCAGGATATATCGGGTGTCGGTATTGGTTTGCTTCTTCTTACACTTATATTTTAAATTGCCATTAGCTGTGCTAAGTGCTTGATAGTTTAGCTTAACCCTATTCACCCCCCCTAGGTTCCTACAATTGGTATCAGAGCAAGGACTCTATTGTTAGGCTTAACA
>JANAVB010036952.1:0-54219 GCA_029216955.1 Iris pallida
TGATCAGTAGCCATCTCTATGTCCATGGTTGAAGCCAAGGAAGGATTTGGCAATGATTCGGCCGACCTCCCTTCATCATGACAAGGAGGGGAATCAACCCTCTCCTCTATCCTCACTGCTTCTGCTGCCCCCGCAACGGACCCTTGCAACGCTGGAGGGACGTCACCAGAAGGCGACGAACTCCAATCCACTTCATCATCAGGATGCCTCGAGTCTGTAGGACCCTCAGCGTCCAAGGCCTCCACGGCAGATGGTACTATCCCAGAAGTGTTGCGACTTCAAAGTCAGGAGATACTAAAACCTCCGCGGGAACATCTTTGGGACCCTCCTCCACAGGAGACATCATCATTGGTGGAATGTGCTCCTCAGAAGAGCCTGCCACCTCTTCGGCTTACTGGTGCCGCGTTTCGAAGCACGAGACTTCTTCTTCAATCCCTACAAGAGAAGAACATAAGTCGCCACAATGACATAAAAAATTGGAATTATGAAGCACTCCTTACCTCAGCGGGAGTCGATCCCGTTGGCGTTACAAGTGGCGCTTCCGTAATCTTCGGGGTCGACGTCCTTCTCGACCTTTTCGGTACAGAAGAACCAGCTTCTGGGTCAGCCCGCCTTTTCCCGACAGACGGGTCTCTCACTGGTGCCACAGCAGCAGCCCGATACCCCGCCAATTCTGGCGGACGATATGACCGAGCTGCCACCAACATATTCGTTGTTGCCTCCAACTGGGTTCCAATGATGAAACTAGTCTCCCTGTCATAACCAGGAGACATATTCCATAGTGCAATACAGCTTGGCGGCCGGATATAAGATCGGCGGCCGAGGATTGCGAACTGGTGTGGTAAACTTAACGCTAGTGCATCCAGCGTTATAATACTGCCAGCCCCGGGCTCATCATCCAGCAAACTCCCGATGAAGCCTAGACTGCTACTGGGATTCCGCAGCATTAGCTGAGTGTAGCCAAATTGACGAGCAAATCGGCTTGGCAAGTACGTTCCAGATAACATCTGTTCTGATTACGGTAGACCAGGTGCGAAGGCCGGATACTCTGCAACCAACGAAAACTCCATTTCGGCAAAGTAACCGCATCCTCGCCAGAATCAACCAAATCCTGGTCGGCCTCGAAATTCTTGAAGATCGGGCCAACCTTCACGATTTCCCACCCCTGAAGGAAGGACAAAACCCTCCTACAAACGGGGACGCCAGTGTAAGACCACTTCCTCTTGTAGAAGCGGCGAATGAAGGCATCTCCTTCAACATGGTCCTCCTCAGGGCCAGGACTCATCACATTCGATGATGTAAGATCAGCCACCCCATAAGATAATGGAAAGGCAGCTCGGCCCGGGGAAAGTTGTCATTATTACCTTTCTCGTGGATCACATCATCAGCAAAAGACCTCAAACCGCGCAACAGGTTGCACACCATCGCGGGGAGCAGAGCTAAAGGTCGTCCAAAGGCCAACTTCACTGCAGGCAAAATGAGATTCCGATGTACCCTCTCAACGGCACCGGATCCCCCTGCAAATATGCAATCCCGGAGCCATATCATCAAGTAGGCCGTCAACACTGCCTTAGATGACATCCGGTGCGCGCAGTGCCAGAAACAGCTGTACGTATCCTTGCCGCTCTTTTGGAATGGGGTCCTCTCGTCCAGCCGGGTTATTTCAGACTCACTTCCGCGGGTTCAAGCCCTGCGGAGTCGCAAACCGGATCCTCGAAGGATCCGCCAAATCCTGCTGAAGACATAGTCCCTCCAAGCAGTCACGTGAGGCTGGGTCTTACCCTTCCCTCCGGTGTATCAGATAATGATGGCTCGTCACCTCCTTGAAAACGGCCATCATCTCCGGGTCCTTATCTTCCAAGACCTGGATCTCTTCATTTGATGGAAAATATTCCTCGTACGGTTCCGAGCCCCAAGGAAGCTTGGACACTTCGTACATCTCATGAAGGGCCAATCCCAACTCCCCCACTGGAGTAAAGAAGCTGCCAGTCTGGGCGTTGAAAAGCTCCAAGAGCGCAAGGAACATCGGCTTATTGAGGTCCACGCCTGCCTGCGTGGCCCGAATGGCGGCAGTCAGCCCTATCTCTTTAAGCTCAACTTTGAACCTGGAAAGCACCCAGGAGGTCAACTCGTCCCACTTTGGGATGTAGTGACACCAACCTTCGACTCTAAAACCAGCTGTCGGATACGTGACCTTCGACGTCAGCATCCGATTTGCAAAAGTCGGGGCACTGAAGGGAAACGTGTCATTTGGGACTTCACTATAGATGCTCCCGGGACGCAAAGCTCGGTAACTGAACGAAGAACCGGTTCGTGAGGCGGTCAAGGTGTCTCGCTGGTTCGAGGTGGTGTCAATCGAAAGGGAACCCCCCAAGGCACCTCCTTGAGAAGGAGTAAGTTCCCAACCCATCCTTCTCTTCGAAGCTAGACGATAAAAGGCTGTCAGTGGCAACTGGCGGTCAACCTGCCGCATGTATAACATCATGTCCTTAGCAGCAAAGAACCAGTCTTCTCTGATCTTCAATATCTTCGCTTCGGAAGAGACTAATCGGTCGCCAAACAGAAAGGCAGGCTTTAAGAAAGTCACACCTTCAGAATCAGCAGACTTCAGTTTACCGCTCTCCATCATACTCTGGAGGAAAAGCGGCAACTGGACCTGGATTTGTAGCATCCTCTCACGAGGTTGGTCCTGAAGGATACATCCTTTGCAGGGTTGATCACCGCCTCATCAAAATCAACTCCCATCTGACAAAGAGAAGCATCCAGGAGGACCTCATTCAACAAAGGGATCGTCATCGACACTGGCACGATAAAAGTGGAAGTCAGGCAAAAAGATAAAATATGTCAAGCACTGGCGCATTGCCAGGTATGAACCCATGTGCATCTACTTCGGCGCATCATCAGGGCATAGGCCCATACGCGTCAGCATGTCTCGGCGCATCATCAGGGCGTAAGCCCATGCGCGTTGGCATTGGAGCTTCGGCGCATTATCAGAGCGTGAGCCCATGCGCGTCAGCAAAGGCTTCGGCGCATCTTCAGGGAATAAAACCCATGCGTCAGCCATTAAAACCTCGGTGCATGATAAGGTATAAACCTATGCACGTCGGTAGGATAGAACCTCGGCGTATCATCAAAAGACCGAAGTCTATACGCGTCGGCAGTTAGGGCACAGGGCCCAAAGCAGAGACGAAACCCACCTGTCACCTCAGGACGAACGTCGGCAAGAGGCGCAAGAGTGATAGGTACATCCTCATCGACAGACTCCTTCGCTTTCTCCTTCCCCTTGCCGGCAGCACCGCGAGGAGTCTTGGGAGCCATCCTCTCGAGGAAGGAGAAGTTAGGGTTTTGAAGAAGAAACTCTAAAGAAGCAGAGGCACAGAGAAGAAGAACCCTTTCTCTCTCCAACTCTTATCTATTTATAGGGCTTGGTCGCACGCGTGAACAGATGACGTGTGATCTCAGCCGTCGCCTCGGGTTCTGTGGATAGCAGCAAATAAAACCAAAAGATCATCATTAATCTTTTCGGTTACCGAGGCACCATCACCATTAACTGAGAAAAGCATGCGCCCGAACAAGCATGCGCCCAGAAATCATGCCCTGACCTCCATGCTTCTTATTCAAAGTATTCCAAAACTTATTCAAAAGTTTTGAAAACTTTGAAGGGGGTCTTGTAGAAGCATGGAATTTCACAACCAGAAAGCCCATGCGCCAGACACTACATGCGCTAGAACTCAGACGAAGAACTTCACAGCAAAGTCAATAAGTATAGACATTTGAAGAAGGACTTTTCATTATATATAAAAGTCTATTACATGTCTAGAAAAGGTTGTACAAAGGAGAATTTCTACAAAGGAAAGATCCTAAGTCTACAGCCAGCGGCCACCATGCGCCTCCAGTTAGGCGCAGCAGTCATCATGCGCTGCCAGTCACCATGCGCTGTCCGTCAGGCGCAGCAGACATCATGCGCCTCCAACCAGGCGCATCCTACCATATCTTCAGCAGCTCAGTCATGTGCATCCAGCTCAGTTGTGCTTCAGCAGCCCAGCTATGTGCATCCCTTCAGCCAAATTCTTCCAGCCAGGCTCACCCCGGCCGAGCAGAGCCCAGTTGTGCCGCTCTTCCAGCCAGGCTCACCTGATAATGCTTCGTCAAGCAAAGCATTTAACCCTCTGGCTGGAACCAAGGAAGAGAAGAGCACCGCAAATGCTGTGGCCAGGGGAGGCTTCGAAAGAGCCTCCAAAGCCGAAGGAAGACCGTGATCGAAACCGCGGCTAAAGGAGCAGCTTTCAACACGATCAAAGTGGGGAAACCCCACTTTGAAGGAAGAGAGGAAGCCTAGCACGCCATTCCGATCTACGGCTCTTCCGGAATAACGGGGACAAGGCTCGAGCATCCCTATCTTTGGATGCAACAGGCACCTTCCGCCTGCCTCAGAAGCCCTCGACTCCGTCTTTTGGATGTAACAGTCACCTTCAAGAGCATCGAAGACAACACAGTGTCTCATCTTCACCCTCGGGAGGACTTCGTCAATAGAATGCACCCGCATGTTCAAGTTCATGTTGGAAGTACGTGAGGGAATGAGAAGCAAATCTTCTCTCCATGCCACTATTTATAGGTCGGGCAGATCAAACCCACGCCCAAGTGGATGGCCCTCCGAATTCCGTGCAATGAATTTACATTAAATGGATGAACCGGACGCCTCGAATTCAGCCAAACGGCTATTTATGGCACTCGAAGAGCGAGACAGCCGCATCATTAAAAGACATGTCCGATGCGCCAGCCAGACAGCGCATCACACGGATGCGCCCTTCGGCATCAGGCGCATCACACAGACGTGCCCTACAGTACTCGGCGCATTACAGAGGGTGCGCCCTCACACATCTCCATACCAAGTGGAACGCCAACCGACGCGCCCACTCAGCTGTCCATCGAACGTCACCAACATTAAATACTGAACTGACAGAGTTGGCAGCACGCCTTCCAAAGTCTGAACAGTTGACAGCTTTATTCAGAAAATGAAGCGTCGGCAACGTCAGCATCATCATGACTTTATTTCGACGGCTACTGCCACGTGGCCACTCCACCATCAGCATGCGCCTCTACGGCCATGCGTCCAAATCAGTATGTGCCTCAAAAGCCATGCGCCTCAGACTGCTCTCTGATCCCGAAAGACAGAAAGAAAGTCGCCTGCATGCGCCTCAAAAGCCATGCGCCCCAAATGGTTTGTAACTCCTAAAGGTTATGAGCCGCAGCCTCCTCCTGTGCCCAATCCAAGGCGCAGCTCACCAGATCACTTCTCTTCACCAAATCCGAGATCTTCGAACCATGAGTCGACGACACGTGTCTTTTGACTCAACTCATCCAAGATTTCAGCAACGGAAAGATCTTCTCTCTGCTACGTGCCGGCTCACAACAGCAGTATGAAGAGTTCTCCCCCTCGATCAGGACGCAGCATCCGTACGCCTCCATCAGCAACCTCCACGTGGCATCCCCACACCGGCGCATCCTGCATGTGCGCATGAGCAGCCAGCCTGCAAAACTATAAATAGAAGGATCATCTCCTTCACACACACACAGAGACTCAGAACAGAGGACTCACAACACAGAGAGAATCGACAACAGAGAATCATCGAGAGGCAGTTCTAGACACTCAACGTCTTCCTCCTCTCAGCAAGCTCCAGCACCCAGAGCAATCAACACCTTTAGAGAACCGATAACCGTCGTCAGCCGGTCAACGGAGTCAACGCATTACCACTCGCTCCATTGGCACTAAGGACCCAGCTTAAACAAAAGTGTACTCCTAGGACTACATCTAAGTCCTATATTGTATCACTGTTCTGTTTGTATTAAGATTTCAATCAAAACAATTTTAATGGCAAACACGGGTTTGTTTCGGGTTGGTTCGGTCTAATTTCTAAATACTAATTAAGCTCTAAAATGACTAATTAAGCCATGGAAATAGGGTTTATGATTTCTAACCTAATTAGGATGGTATATGGGCCAAGCCCAGCTAGTATGGGGGTCCCACTAGGGTCCAGGCTACCCGGATCTCCAATTTGAGTCCGAATTGGATAAAATCCAAACCAAACCAAATAAATCCCAAAAAATCACATAAAATAAATAAAAATTCCTAAAAATTATAAAACTTGAAAAATGATGAAAATACCCCTAATTTGAAAACTGAAGGTGACACTTCTCCTCTCCAAGGGAAAGTGAATGAAACAAATTTGGGTCAATTTGGAGAAAATTTGGGTGTAGGAGCAATTTGGGGGAAAAGCTCCTAAATTGGGGCTTGAAATAAAAAATGGAAGGAGGAAGAAGATGAAGTAGGATTTTATAAAAATATGAGCTGCCATATGATGTTAGGATTAGGGTTTTGGTCAAGGGGAAAGGTCCACTACACCCCTCTCTTTAGTCATGACAAGTTAGGGATTAAACCTCTCTTCATAATTAGGTGTTTAGTCATGTTTTCTAACTAGATCTTCTAATCTAGCTAGAGGCTAACTAAAGTTCATTTAGGCTAGTCCTAATCATCTTATTGGGTGGTTATTGTAGAACCCTAGGGGTGAATAGGGTAATAAAATAAAACTTAACACAAGTAAGCTATTTTACTGAAGTAAAATGAGAGAGAGAGAGAGAGAATCAAACACTCGATGTATCTTGGTCTTCTTCCTAGAGGCAATCCAGTCCCAGAACTCTCTTCGGCTTAAATTCACTATTGAGTAAATAGTTACACACGAGTTTGGATCCGAAGAACTCGCCAACTTCAATACGAGTTTGGATCCGACGAACTCGCCAACTTCTTACACACGAGTTTTCTTACGAAGGCTCGTCAACTTCAAAAAGAAAGGAAAAGAAACTGTTGATCTTCTACAACACTTGAAGATCGAAAAGTACAACTCTTAAATACTATAGCACTTTTGGATTGTATGACAATTAAAAGCTTGGGTAGAGTAGTAATGGTGGAGCTCTTGGTTGTTGAGAAATTTATGGCTTAAGTGGATAGCCTTCAATGGAAGGAAGGAATCCATTTATATAGAAAACCAAGAGAGAATAGCATTTAATGCTCCTGAACATAACACTGACGACATGCCGTCGGTATGGACCGGCATACCGTTCGGAACAGTAACGGTAATAAATTTATCCGTTGGGAGCATTTAATGCTAGTATTTTGTCCATTCAAAAATCAAATTTGATGAAGCCGGTATACCGTCGGTATACCATAGTATACCGTAGTATGTTCGTCACAGAACATTTTGGAGCTCAGAAATAGTATACCGTCGGTACACAGCAGTATACCGTCGGTATGACGTTTCTTTATATTGATTTTTGACTGAAAAAATAGAAGAGCTTTATGTTAGTCATCCAACCTTAGGTATTTACAGAAAGACCTAGACCTTGTACAGACTCAAAATCTTGAATCTTTTGAGAGCTGTCTATAAGGAGCACTGGTCTTTTCTTCAGTCTTTCTTTTAGGAACTTCTATAAGGCTTTGATGACTCGGTTTGAATGGACAGATCTTTTTGTAGGAGTGCTTCCAGAGATTTATCTGTTAGCTGAAAAAAAAGAAAACTATACGAAGATGCTGTTAATGTTATCAAAATAAATGTGCCAACAATCTTCCCCATTTTGATAATTGATAAAACAGAGAGATAGCATCTTCAGGGAGTGACTCCCCCGCAGGTAGACTACTCCTCCTCAATACGTTTTCTTTCCCTTTGTCACTTAATCAAATGGGAAATCAAAAAAATTTAGCCAGAAAACATGAAAGCGTAAGAGTGAACGAAAGCATGCATATATTTGATTGTGAAAGTAGAAAGATACATGCTTGATACTTCATAGAAAAACAGATAAATAAACTCTCCCTAACGAGAGTAAAGCAAGACATAGCAAGACAGAAAATGGTCCCCGTAGGACCACACAAGACATAGAACCATAACTATTGGTCCTCGAAGGACCTCAAAAGACACACACTAAAACGGACACCAACTCTTTATTCGACCATCACCAACAGGAGACCGCAACTACTGATCCGCCGGATCATCGTCCTCACCACCCTGAGTCTCGTAAAAAGTACCAAAGGGATCCACACCATCTGGGTACATGAACCCGTAAGCATTGGGGTCAGAGAAGCGGGAGCCTTGGTATTGAGGATCCTGAAGGTTAGGATCCAGATAAGGATTACGGTCCTGAAGAGTCTGCTGGATGAAGTAAGCTTGGTCATGTAAGCGACTCTGAATAAGATTCCTAAGGCCGCGGGTGTTGGCCCTCATCTGCTCCTCCGTCTGAGCCATATGCATATCAAAATGTTGCTGGGTCAGCGGCATGAAACGGTCGGATGGAGGAGGCACAGAAGGCGCTGCTGCAGGAGAAGCGGCCAGTGGTTCATGGAAGGAGGAAGCACGAGACGCGGAGGCACCAGGGCAGAGCGAAAAATGGCAAGAAAGGAGGGAACACCGTCCGATTGGCAGAGAGAGAGTCCACGCCCTTGGCCTCAAGAATAAGGTTGATGAAGGCGCCATAGTTGAGTGATTGTTTCCCCGCAGGAAGGACAGAGAAGAAAGCGTTGACGAGAGTCTTGGGAAACGACCAAGTCTTCTTCGAGTACAAGAAATACATGCAGACGAGGGCGTCATTAGTAATCGCATCATAGTTGTCGGACTTGGGGTAAAGAGTGTGGTAGATGATCCGATGGAGCTCGTAGTAGAAGGGCTCCAACTGCTTTGAGAGGGCCAAAATGGCAGGAGGATTTGGTCCCTTGCACATAATGTCACAGAACTCATCAAAGGAGACTTCGGCGGTAGGATAATGACCGGCCAAGGTCGGAAGAGCATCCCCGTAATTTGGTATATCGAGAATCTCCGTAATGTCGTGAGCCGTGAGGCAAAAATGGCGATCATTGACCATGGTCTCGATGGCATTGTTTTGCAGATTAGGAATGAGGTTGCAGTAGAATAGGCGCACCGCCGCCGGATAGACATGAACTTGCCGATGCAAAAGAGAGGAGAGTCCGGCAGTCTCAAAAAGTGAGAGATGGCCAGAGAAGACATTCCAGTTTATGGCCTTGCCTTTGTAGACGACATGGTTGGCAAAATAATGGAACCATGCATCGGCAGCAAGGGCGGAGGTGAAGATCTTGGGATCATAGGCGCCATTAGGTAGGGGCACCAGAGTGAATAGGTTGGAAACGATGGTGGAGCGAGGTCTTTTGACATTGGCCATTGAGGGTAATGGTAGGAGGAGGAGGAAGTAGTGAAGGAGTATGGAGAGGAGGAAGAAGAGTTTGGGGTTAAAAGGAGAAGAGGAAATTAATGAGTTGGGGGTTTTAAAAAAGGAGTGATGAATGTAATTAATGAAGGGAGGTTTTGAAAAGAGGTAGGGATTTGAAAGGATGGGATGGGTATTAATGATGGATAGGAATGAAGGGATGGGTAGTTAATAAGGGAGTTTGAAAAGATTTAAATAAAAGTGGAAGATTGTGGTGGGGCCCAAAACCTGAGTTGACTGGCTGGCTCTGCCGCAAACGGCATGCCGATGCTTGCCGACTATACCGATTATGCGCACAGAAACTAGTTTTGAACACAAATCGACATGCCGTCGGTATGCCACCGTATGCCGTCGGTGTGCCGTCTGAGTGGAGCTAGACGTCAAGATGAATGATGACTAATTCTTGGCAAAGAAAAATGAAACGATCCTCCGGGAGTGGTTTGGTGAAGATGTCGGCCAATTGATAAGTAGTGTCAATAAAATCAAGGCGAATATCCCCCTTTTGTTGATGGTCACGAAGAAATGGTGTCTAATCTCAATGTGCTTCGTGCAGGAGTGACAAATCAGATTTATCGTGAGATTTATCGAGCTAGTATTATCACATTTAATGGAAGTGCAAGTAGAAGAAATACTATAGTCTACACGTGTTTGTAACATCCAAAGATTTTGTGCACAACAGCATCCGACCGCTATATACTCGACCTCAGTGGTTGAAAGAGCAACAGAGTTTTGTTTCTTACTAAACCACGATACCAAAGATTTTCCAAGGAATTGACATGTGCCGCTAGTACTTTTTCGGTCAATTTTGCATCCGGCAAAATCTGCATCCGAGAAGCCGAGAAGCTCAAAGGATGAAGATTTTGGATACCAAAGTCCCATATTAATGGTGCCTTTGAGATATCAAAAAATACGCTTTACAGCACATAAGTGCGATTCCTTTGAATTTGCTTGGTATCGTGCACAAAGACAAACACTAAACATAATATCTGGTCGGCTAGCAGTTAAATAGAGTAAGCTTCCGATCATACCTCGATACTTACGAATATCGACCGAGATACCATCTTCATCATTATCAAGTTTTGTCGTTGTTGCCATAGGAGTCCTCATTGATTTGGATGAGCCAAGTTCGAAGCGTTTGAGGAGATCCTTTGTATATTTCGCTTGATTGATGAAGGTTCCTTTGGGTCCTTGTTTGATTTGCAAACCCAAAAATAAGAATAGTTCTCCTATCATGCTCATTTCAAATTCATCCTGCATTACTTTAGCAAATTCTACACAAAATGCATTGTTAGTGGAACCAAAGATAATATCATCGACATAAATTTGAACTAACAATAGTGTGCCATTAAGGGATTTGATAAAAAGTGTGGTGTTGACTTTGCCCTTAGAAAAGTTATGAGAGATAAGGAAAGAACTAAGACGCTCATAACAAGCACGAGGAGTTGTTTGAGGCCATAAAGGGCTTTGTGTAGTTGAAGACATGATAAGAGAATTGAAAAACTTCAAAGCCAGGAGGTTGCTTAACATAAACTTCCTCTTTAATAATACCATTTAGAAAAGCACTTTTAACATCCATTTGAAAAAGTTTGAAATCATTAAAGAAAGCAAAAGCATATAGCATGCGAATGGATTCAAGACGAGCAACCGGAGCATAGGTTTCATCGTAGTCAATGCCTTCCTCTTAGTTATAGCCTTGAGCAACCAATCGGGCTTTGTTACGAGTGACTAACCCATCTTCATTAAGTTTATTATGAAACACCCTTTAGTTCCAATAATGGGGTGGTTGTGAGGTTTAGGGACAAGTTTCCAAACCTTGTTTCGTTCAAATTGATTTAGCTCTTCTTGCGTCGCTATCATCCAAAATTTATCATAAAAAGCATCATTAATATTTTTAGGCTCTATTTGAGAAATAAAAGCCACGTTTGCACAAAGATCACGAGTGGAGGATCTAGTACTGACACGAGATGAAGGATCATCAATGATAAGCTCCTTAGGATGATGAGGGACAAATCTCCATTCCTTTGGGAGGTCCTCTTGAGGAGGCTCGAGTGGTGGAGAATCTTTGGTTGGAGGGGTCACAATTTCATCGTTAGAGAAGGGACGAGGGTCACCAATAGAAGAGTTCTCCAAACCAAAAGAGATCATCAATATCATCGAATGAGGAGTATGTAGAAGAGTTAAGTTCATCAAAAGAGACATTAATTGACTCTTCGACAACGAGACTTTTGTTAAAGACACGAAAACCTTTACTATTATTGAGTAGCCAAGGAAAACACCTTCATAAGCTTTTTTTCAAACTTGCCTAGGTTATCTTGGTATTCAAAATAAAACATTTGCATCCAAAAACTTTAAAATACTCAATAGAGGGAATTTTGTCAAACCAAAGCTCATAAGGAGTCTTTTTAGAAATAGGTCTAATTAAGACCCTATTTATAACATGACATGTCGTGTTCACGGCTTCCGCCCAAAAGTACTGGGGAAGCTTATATTGGTTTAACATAACCCGGGCCATATCGCCAAGGGTTCTATTCTTTCTTTCCACAACACCATTTTGTTGAGGAGTTCGAGGGCAAGCAAAATCATGACCAAAATCATGCTTTTCGCAAAATCTTTTAAAATCGGCATTATCAAATTCTCCTCCATGATCACTTCTAATCTTGTTAATAGTAACCTTTCTCATTTTGAACACGTTTACAAAAGGCAACAAATTCACGAAAAGTATCACTTTTACTTGCAAGAAAAATGATCCAAGTAAATCTTGAAAAATCATCAACCAAAACAAAAGCGTAAAGTTTGTCTCCAAGACTAGCTACTCTACTAGGACCAAATAAATCTATATGAATAAGTTGAAGTGGTCTAGTGGTATCACAGAGTTGATGGATTTGAAGGATGACTTGGTCAACTTACTTTTCTCATTCTTCACATACCATATTTTTGAAGGAGATACTTGGAAGTCCTCGTACAAGCTTCTTGGTTGCAAGACGGGAGATGGTATCCATGTTAGCGTGTCCAAGCCTCATGTGCCAAAGCCAACTTTATCGTTCTTTGCGACTAAGTACCTGTCATTGTTAGTACCTTCAAAAGATAGAGAACATAGATATTGTTTTCTCTAATGCCTTCATAATCGTAGACTAGTGCTATCGGTAATAAAGCATTTGAGTTTAACAAACTTAATATCATAACCATTATCCGTAAGATGACTGATACTAAGAATGTTGTGTTTGTGATTTGTAACAAGACAAACATTCTTAATACAAAGATAAAGAGGGGAGCCGATATTACCTTTTCCTATGATGTGGCCTTTTAGATTGTTACCAAGGATACATGTCCTTCTTTCTTCATCGATAGCGTTGTAGAAAATGAAGCATCACCGATCATGTGTCATGAGCAACCGCTATCGAGGATCCACTTGCTTCTAGCATGAGAAGGATTCTTCACCTACAATATAAGTTGAAGATGAACATTTTGGTACCCAAGATTGTTTGGGTCCTTGATTGTTAGTCTTAGGAACCCATTTAAAAACTTTCATATCAACATGTTTCCTTGTTTGACAATAATTAGAAGTATGTCCAAGTAGACCACAATAGTTGCACATCATGGAAATTTAGAAGAGAATGTGTGAGTGTTATGCACATGTGGAGCTTTAGTGCGAGGAGTTCTATTATGAGTATTATGGTGATGATAATAGAAAGCATGATGTGAGGTGTCTTCTTAACAAAGGGTCCTTTTCTTGTGTTAGGATGACCTATGTGTAGTGTTCTTGTTCATGTAAGAACTGTGACTAGTATTGTGATGAGTGTAGGCGTGTCTTGGAGCATGTGTACGAGCAGTATTTTTATCAACTAGTTTCTTACCCTGCACAAGAAGATCATTATACTTAGTAGAGGTATCATATTCTCTTCTATTAGCAGCTTGAACTTTGTGCATAGCAAAATCATAAGCCATTCTGAGGGATTGAATCTTATCATCCTTTTTCTCAATGATGGCTTAAGATTCTTGTAACTTGAGTCGTAAAGATTCTATCTCATCCGTGTCAGAGGCGGGAGATTTCTCTTTTACATCAATAATGATGTTGGAAAGTCTCTCTACTTCTAGTTTGAGTGCCTCAACCTCTTTTAGAGATTTCTTGTACTTACTTCTAACACCTTTGTGTTCCTCGTGTAGTTCAAGAATGGCATTTTCCAAGTCATTATTGTAGAAGCATAAAAATTTCAGCAATGAAGCCTTATGCGTCCAAGAGGACACTTTTACCCAAGCCATACTATGAAACACTATGCGTACAAGTTACCCTGTGAAGGAGGGCACATAGCCTAAAACAGGGCTGTGCGCCCATGCCTGACTCAGTCAAAGTCATGATCAAAATGTGCACCGAAGCGCACGGCCACGTCGGTCTCCACGAGCAGTCGTGCACCGAAACATGCAGCCATGTCAGCACCACGACCAACCCACCATCTCGCAGCATGCATGCGCCTACACCCTATACGCCCAAGGCAGGACTATACGCCCACATAAAAACCAGTGTATTTTCCTGTCACGACCCGCACCCTAGAGTAAGGGCACGAGAAGTAGGTACGTCCAGCCTACGCCGCAGTGTCGGCGGTAGAACGCTGTCCTAGGTCATAACATCTAAAAATAATGCTAAGCAGTTTATATTCCCGAATGGGGGTGACATAGCAGAATATAAACTCAATCGTAACTAAGAAAGAAGAAGCACGATATGATATAGAACTCAAAGAAATACAGATGATCAGAAGAGTCTAAGATAGCATCTCAGCAACATCCAGAAATATAAGTCTCAACTACTAAATATGAAAGAATATATACAATCCAGATCTCAATGACAGAAATAAAGTCTAACTAAGCTAGTCTCAAGACAACATAAGTAAGATAAAGCCTAACTAAACTAGTCTAGGCAGTAGGAGTAAAGTCATCAGCTAGAGCTGGGTCCTCCTGAGGGTCCAGCTTGCAAGTGTCGTCTAGGGCTGCCCCGTAGAAGATATCCACACAGGCCTCATCCTCGTCTCTGTAATATTTTCAACAGGTCCAGTCAGGACAGGAGCGAGCACAATACATCTCAATAGATCATAGCAGGTTAGAAAATATAATCATGCAGTAAAGTAAGATACATGAACTGAAAGAAATACAGTATGTAAACAGAGAGAGAACTATAATAGAAATATCTACTATAAATAGAGAACTAACAGTGGCTAGTGAGTCAGAGTACAATATAGGCATGTAAATGGCATAGGAGATTCTGATGCTACACTATGGAAAGATTCTGATACTACACTACTTGGATATTATTCACATGTCTACTTCTACTCCCCCGTACCCCCAATCAATACACAAGGATCCAGCCAGGTGTTATGATTCCATGTAATGGTCCACAAGGGGTGATACATGGTATGTCCATAAATGGGTGATTCTAGGAATGCCCATAAATAGGAGATTCAAGGAGACTCTGTGATCATGAGAGTACATGTCACAAGTGATCAATGAACCATGAAGCATAGTGATACACAATGTAAGTGAAACACACAGAACATATAGTATCCGATGCTCTGAAGGATAACATCTCAAGAAGGGATCCTATAGTACTAATCCGTGTGACCAACGTGACAGTATCAAGTAAAGTAATTTAAAGCAGAAAAATAATTCTAAATAGGATATGAAATGATCAGAGAATGTACTCGCCTGGTATCTGAGTATCCAGATGAAATGTACTGTCCGAGGAGAGGTGTCTGGCTCATAATCAGAACAACACAAGTCACAACAAGTCTAAAATGATAACAAGATGCAATTCAATACATTCTAAATGAATCTAGGTCAATCTAGGCCAAAGTCAACTCTTGGTCAACTCTGGTCAACCCTGAAAGTCAAACCTAGGTCAACTATGGTCAAACTAGGTCTAACAAGTCTAAATTAGGTCAATCTAGCCTATACTAGTCTATCAAGACTACCCAAGGCTATACAAGTCTATACTAGTCTATTACAACATAAAGCCAACCCAACATCACACAACCTATATTACATGCATCTATGCCTACACATGGAAACCACACTTGGCTATATGCCAAACACCTATAATACATTAGGCAATCAATATTACATATAGATATACATGTCACATATAAATATATACATTATATATATAGGCCTACTAAATAGGCATTCAATATACATAATACATATGTTGATGTATACATGGTACATACCAACATATATTCATACATGTTAACATATTACCTACATTATACATAACACATTATATATAACAACTTGTATGTGTAAGTGACTGAAAACATGTGTGTGTGTGTGTGTGAAGACATGAGAGGGGGTATGTGTGAGTGACAAGTGTCAAGTATCAATACATATGCATATTATATTACTCATGCATTCATGTCATCTATTATCTTACACTACTATATGTATTATATATTACATATATATAGACATATTCATATAGCGGAGGGGAGGGGGGGGTAACATGAAACAGTGTGTGTTTTGTGTTAGTGATTCATGGCAGTGGTGGGGTGAACATAGAGTGTCAATGGAGTTTTCAGAAAATCAGTGAGTAACAGTATGGTTCACATGACAGTATGGTATGGCAGTGACATGTAAACCATCTCAGGTTTTAGAGAAATCAGTTCAATTACAGTTGACAGTTAACCTATAAACTAAAACTCAGATTTTGAGCCAAAACAAATCAAAAACATCCCAAAATCAACACACAATTAGTTAACAAGTAGGTGCATCATATTAGGGTATTAAACATGGAATTAATAGTATTAAACTAAACTAAAATGGATGCCAAAATCCAATTTGAAAAACTGGAATACATAAAAATACTTGTTTCAGTCCAAAATAGGGTAAATAGGATTACATGTATAAAACCAAGCTAAAATGAACTATAAATGGTTGGTAACATATCCTAGATATGTGCACGTGTCATACGGACCAATTCGTGTCCATATGAGTAGACACAGCCGTGTCCAACACAACATAAACACTTACAGTGCACACGGACACAGAAATTCCAGTGCAGTCTCGTGCACAAGTGTACGCATGTCGTGCACCCAACACAGGCCAAACCAGGCCTTGTGTTCACAAACCTAGGTTCGCCAGGTGTCAGGCTACCTACGTGTCACCCTGATTTGGGTCGACGTGTCCGAGTTATCAAACCATATCAGTGGCGACTGAACGCGTGAGCCAGTGCAGTGCAAAAACCGATACACGAGCTCGTGCTCCCTCGACACGACACGAGGGGTCGTGCCACTTGGGGAGTGTCGTGTCAGACACTGTCCCAACGTGTCCTTAAAGAATCACGTGTCCACATGCCATGTCCAACGAGAATTTTACCCGAGTAGCAGGACACTGCTCACGGGCTGAACGCACGTGTTCGTGTCCAGATCCCGACACGACACGTCACTAATTCAAACTCAGACCACTGGAAAACATCAACCCATATCTAGATCTAAATTTCTATTCAAAAACTTTTCAAAAACCAAATCGAAATGCCCTTTGGGGCATTTCATCAAACACCTTGCCTATGGGACTGATACGTGTCCATTAGGACACAAAATGGACACGAAACCTAGGTTTAGCTATACCTACAGTTAGAGTAGACCTAGGGCTTTCCAAATATACAAAGAAAACTGGACTTTAATGATGTTTAGATGGTTTTACCTATTGGTGTCAAAACACAAGGAAAGCTTCAATAGGGGGGTCTCCTTGCTAGCAAATAGCTCCAAATTGTCACAAAGCTGAGATTTAACACCATGGACAACAAGTATAGGTGATTTAGAATCTAATGCAATTGATTTAAAAGAAAAAGGAATTAAAATGGATTTTCTATGAATTAATGAAGTTGGAAAAATACCTCTTCTTTAAACTTGATCTTTCCTAAAAGAGGCTTGCCCTAAATGGAAGAGACTACTTATAGGGTGGGAATCCCTAGGCTAGTGGCCGGCCAACTATGTTAGGGTTAGGGTTTGGCAATAGCTAATGGGCTTTGGGCTTTGTTTCATAAGTTAAGGCTATGTGATTTTCTATTGATCCCAAAACCAATAGTCATGACTTATGACTTATCTATTCTATGGTTAACTTGAGTCTAATGACTAACCATGGGTTAACTCTAGTCTAACTAGGGTTACATGACCTAACCAGTCCAAACACAACTAGGGTTAGCTTCTAGGTTAGTCTACCAAAGTCAATGCTAGTCAAAGTCAACCTAGTCAACCATCATTCAAATAATTCCAAAATAAATCCTAAAAATTCCTATAAATTCAAAAATTATAATAAATTCAAATAACCTCATAAATGACAAAAAATACCCTCAAACTAGAAATATGGTAGTGACAATTCTACCCTCCTTAAAAGAATTTTGTCCTCGAAATTGAAAAGCGAAACACAACTGATGAGAAGGATAGAAAGTATACCTCAAGGTCCAAAAAAATAAGGGTATCGCTCGCGCATCTCATCCTCCCGCTCCCAGGTAGACTCCCCTGGAGAATGATGCCTCCATGCGACGCGAACCACAGGTATCACCTAGTTCCTCAGTACCTTCTCCCGTCGATCCAGAATCTCCACTGGCTGCTCTGGATAGCTGAGAGAAGGCCCAACCTCAATCTCCGAATGATCGAGCACATGGCTAGGGTCAGCCACGTACCGTCTCAACTGTGATATATAGAATACGTTGTGGAACCCCACTAGTACAGGTGGCAAGTCTAGCCTGTATGCCACGTCACTGACTCTCCTACTGATAACGAAAGGGTCGATGAAGCGTAGGCTAAGCTTCCCACCTCCACCAAAATGTATCGTACCACGAGTCAGAGATATCCTCAAGAAAAACCTGGTCTCAACCTAATCACAAGCAAGATCTCAATTTAATTATGATAAATAAACATGATCAATAAAACACAAACAAACAAACCTAAATCTAATCCTACTCTAATCTGTACCTCAAACTCCAACGGCCTCCGGTGACTATCGGCCCAGTGTCGATGTTTGTCCTGCGCCACGCGAAGTCTGTCCCTGATGAGCTTCACCTTCTCGACTGCGTCAACAACCATCTCTGGTCCCAGATGTAAAACCCCTAAATTTCTACTATATTTTTTATTATTAAAATTGGTACTGATTTAAAATTTCAT
The DNA here is from genome assembly GCA_029216955.1 of Iris pallida. Classification (NCBI taxonomy): domain Eukaryota; kingdom Viridiplantae; phylum Streptophyta; class Magnoliopsida; order Asparagales; family Iridaceae; genus Iris; species Iris pallida. The sequence continues at coordinate 18,417 of JANAVB010036952.1, forward strand.
TATTGTACGTCGCATAGTCGTATTGTACGTCGCGTACGAAATTTTTTATTTTTCGTAGTTGTTCGTCGAGTATGAATATGTGCGAGCGTACATATTTATAAAAACATTTTTCTATTTTATTATACACTTTCAAAATATATATAATTATTATCTTGCTATAAAGACCTTTTGTTTTTACTAATCATAAATAATATTTATTGTATACTAGGAAAAACATAATCATGTATGCATTATTCGTGCATACATATATTTCGTGAGATTTATTAGTCTATTTTAAATAAAAATATAATTTTCGAGATTTATTAATATTAATATTTTATTATTCAAAAAGATATTTAAAAATATTTATTATTTTTCAAAATTATAATTGGTATTTCGAAAAATATATTTGGAAGTTATTGTGGCCATTTAAATCTTTGATTTTGGATTTATTTAAATAGTTAAATATTCGAAATTTGATTTATCCTATTTGTTTTGAGCTAAAATTTAATTAGATTTAAATTTGATTTGTATTTGGAATTGGATTTTGATTCGGATTTGGATTTATTGAATTAAATTAAATTATAGATTGAGTTATCTAAATTGGGTTTTAAATAAATCATAATCCTATCCAAATGGGAATTCCCACATCCTATAAATAGGCAGGTATTCCTCCAACTTTTCATTATTCTTCCACAAATTTCCACCATCCTCAAGTGCGTGCATCGTGTCCGGGTTAACCTAGTTACTTCCACTATTTTTTTACATATACAATCTCTTCCGTGTCCGACACACCGGACACCATCCTCCACAACCTATTATGTGTCGTGCAGGACACGACCCGATACAATCAATTCCAAATCCCAAATCTAACCCAACCCCACTACCGTCATATCACCAACACCATCACTCCCCGACGCCCGACCCAGCCTCGACGTCTCCTGCCATCAACAACCACCGCCGCCGTCTTCATTGTCCCGGCCACTCCGGCCAACTCCCAGCCCACACAGTCGCAGCCATCACCGTCAACAACAACCCTCCCATCACCACCACCATTACAACCACGACCACCAAATATCCAGACCCGACACACTAGAACTCACCACCACGCCCATCACGCTGACTACCACCCAAAACCAGCTAAAAATTCCCCAAACACACCAAATCTCAAAATAATGAGCAAAACCCTAACTTGATCCCGACCACGTCGCCACCGAAACCCCTCCGGTGAAGCTCCGTCCGGATCCGCGAACCCCGACCAGCCAGCTCCTCCGCACGTCTGCCTCCAGTCGCCGGATAAAGCTCCGACCGCCTCTCCCAGTTCCGAACTGCCGGCGACTCCACCCTACCTCTTCCTCGTCGCTCTCAGCCGAAACCCTCCGAACCGCCGCCCTAATTCCGAACCAAACCGCCCGACGGAAACCTCCGATCCCGCACAGCCCTAGCCGCCGTGTCCGCCGTTCACCGCCCAAACTGCCTCCGCCATCGATCCCTCAGCGCCATCACCCCTTTGGTTTTCCAGTGCCCTCGCGTTCTCCACCAGAGCGCCTCCCCCGTCCCCGTGTCCGGCGCGCTAGCTGCCGGAGGTGAGACCCCATCCTCCTTCTCCGGCCAGGCACGCGCGCATCTCCGTCGGACCACCGAACTCGTCCGCCCCTCTTTTCCTTTCCTCCGCCATCTCGCCGACTAACCTCAGCCTCCGCCTCTCTCCCTGGGCCTCACTCCGGCTCTCCCCATCGCTCCGCCGCACAGACCCCGACGCTAAACTCTCTCCGCCACCATCCGCCTCCCGATCCCCTTCCTTTCTCTCACTCCCTCCTTTCCGCTCTCCTGATTTCTCTCTGGCCCCCCTTTCTCTCTCTCAGAAAAACCCCTCTTCACTGCCTCTCATTTCTCTTTCTAAAACTTTCCATTATTGCTTTTTCTCTGTTTGCTCACAGAAGAAGGAATAGCCACTGTTTCGAGAAACTTTGTACTTACTGTAGTAGTATTATAGGTATTTTTGTATTATTATATTTTATAATAGTATATATATAAATATATTAGTGCTGTTAGTATTTATTAGTAAAAATATCATTGATATTATTATTAAGTAGTATTTTATTATCAATAGCTTATGTAATATTGATATTTATTGATGAAATATAGATGAAGTATTTTATATATATATATATATATATATATATATTATATATATAATATATATATATATATATATATATATATATATATATATATATATACAGTTTTGAGCTTTACCTACATGTATTTTTAAACCGGGTCTAGAAGCACGAAAATATTTATTATATTAATTTTGTAGTATTTTGATTATGGTTTTTGGCATAAAATGATTTTCTGGAATTACAAGGTATTATCTAAGTTTATAAAATATAGTTTTCTAGTATTATAATATTTCTTAAAATAGTTATAAATACTTATCTATACCAAATCTATTTGATTATCAAGTCTTGTTCGTGGCTAAAACAAATATCTCTATCTTCTTGCAACCAATTTGATGATTCCGGACTCAATGACATGGCCCGTCCCATAATTTGGGATCATCTTACATAGTTTTGTCATCTACTACTATTCTGTGCCAATTGGATCAAATCATAAGTCAACTACAAACCAACTGAAGGGCCATTGGACAAACTGGAACTTGTCGGAGTATCGCACTACACCAGGCGTACTACCAGGCAAGATACCTTGCAATTCGCTGTTTACTTATTTTAGCTCATATTCATGTATGTTCATATTTTCTTTATGCAAAAAACTGTGATACATGGCTTAACCTGTTAGAACTTACTGTTCATTTTATTCTGCTATGTATTATTTTTTACACATTAAACCTAGATTTAAGGGACCACCTTGTGTGTTGCATTCATTGGCCTTGACACATTGTAACACGAAGTTATGTGTCGCATGTAGAACACGGAAGTGCGAGATTGGCTGGCCACCAGTACGTACAAGCCGTGCGATAGGAATAAACCGCTAATAGAGATTGCATGCTAGTTTGACTTAGCAGTTATCGTGGTTTGTGTTGTGGATAACACAGTAGGCATTGGGCAGAGAGGACAATTCCTTAGCGTATGGGCTTCGATACACTTTTCCTGGTGACCCGGACTCTCCGCTGAGATACGGGGTTGATGACCCATGATTACTGACGGCCACTGACGATTCTGCAGAACGTCATGCTCTTATGATGGGGCCTCTGGTGCCCAAGGGGGACTACGTCGATCCTATTCAGCTAGGGCCCATGCGTAGGAAGGATTATTCTTAACTACATTTCACTTAGAACGGTTAGGCACCATTATCCGTTAGGTACGAGTGCTTTTGGTTTGGATATTGTTACCGTGGCTTGGAACAATAACTTGTCGTGGATTAGTTCGTCACATCTTGTCCTTGTTTGGTTGTAGGTGTGACTTACTACTTCGATGAGAAGTATTGAACCTTGTTGGGGTCCGGATACCATACTGGATTCATAGCATGGGAAGATACGTTATCGTGAATTAGTTTACCATCTCCTGTCCTTGTTTGGTTGGGGGGATGGTACGCTCGTTCAGTAGGTGCATATTGGAACATGTTATATTCGATTTACTTATTTATTTGAGCAATATTATTCAGTTTATATGGCATGATATTATGTGTCTTGTTACGTCCCTCTGAGGACCTGGTTATCTCTCCAGGTGTGTGCTATTGTCTTTCGCAGGTGTTCTAGCTCTAGCCGTGATCATAGCTATTCTTCGAGGATGATTGCACTTGGATCGTCTTTGTTCGCTCGCCACTCATTTATTTTTCATGTACTTTTCCTTATTTTGTTGGTAGTGGATTTGTCTCCGCCCAACATATTATATTAAGACAATTCTTTCTCATTATATGATTTTTTATTCATATTTGTGTGGATGAGATTAGTTATGGTTCTACTGTATTTTACAGCTTATGTATTCATACGAGGTTACCATATATTGGAGTGTATTTGTATGTATACAGCTGGCATGTCTACGTTCCTAGTCCTACGTATTTTGGGACTGGGGCGTTACATGTTTTTGTGGTGGCCCATGCAGGTCAAGATAAATTGTTTGGTTACTTTACCGTACAAGCAAGCCTGCGAATAGGATTAGAAGTCTCGGATCTCATCTACATACTTGACCTTTTTCCTCGATTCCATATTCGATTGACCCATCGATTGCATCTTACTTGATTCCTCCTATCATTATTCTTATCTTTCTTTCGTGCTTGCTAGAGATTGACCCTACTAGTTAGATATCCCAAACATTCTTAGCTTAATTCTTTAAGTTGGGTAGAATACCCCACGACTTGACACACCCTTGACCATTAAGGAAATACCAATAGTACTATCTAGACCATAGAGACTAGAGAAATTTAACCCATTTGGTCAACCAAGCCTTGGTCAATAAAATCGTAGAATGATGGTATAGGAATAAACAAGACTTAGATCCTTATGACTCTTAGACCATTCATATTTGTTTTTATTCATCTATTATCATGCCTATATTTTACTATCTAGACTAATGATGCTAATGTAGCCTAGTTTTTGCAAGCTTAGCCTTTTACCAAGCTTGTTCGTGACATATATGTTAATGGAGGTACCCCACTAACATATTGTCTATCAGAACCGGTGCATGATGGTGTGATCAACCAAGTGCACTTTGGTTCGCTTTTATTTATCGTTCTACGTGGATGGGGACATAGCTAAACTCACCCTCTAGAGTCCCATCCACGACTGTCTTGACAATTCCTTTGAAACTTTTAGTCGTCCTTGAATCACGTACTCGTATTCGATAAGATCGCCTTTTGAACCCCTTATTGCTTTCGCCTTCACCTATTCTAGAAGGACGAACGCGTTATACTAGGATCTCCTCTAGCCTTTCTATCGATAATGACCATTATCACTCTATGGCTACTCGTCCTTTCTCGGCCTTATCATGACCTTCTAATTCACTTAATATAGAAGTGAAATCTAATTCGTTCTCTAAAATCGTGCCCTCAACCCACTCTCAAGAGACCATAACTTTAAGGCCTCTAATTTATTTTATTTTTCTTGAACCCATACTATTCTTTATTGCGCATTATCTTAACCATTTATCTTCTTACGTTAATCCATGATTATCTTCGCCATGATTGAAATCGCAACTCTAATGCATGTTTTCATTAAACGTCATTCCTTGTAGCCTCTCACCCCTACTAATTCTTAATTTCGAGGACAAAATTCTTTTAAGTTGGGTAGGATATAAAACCCCTAAATTTCTACTATATTTTTTTATTATTAAAATTGGTACTGATTTAAAATTTCATTATTGTACGTCGCATAGTCGTATTGTACGTCACGTACGAAATTTTTTATTTTTCGTAGTTGCTCGTCGAGTATGAATATGTACGAGCGTACATATTTTATAAAAACATTTTTCTATTTTATTATACACTTTCAAAATATTATATAATTATTATTCTTGCTATAAAAGACCTTTTGTTTTTATTAATCATAAATAATATTTTATTGTATACTAGGAAAAACATAATCATGTATGCATTATTCGTGCATACATATATTTCGTGATTATTTATTAGTCTATTTTAAATAAAAATATAATTTTTGAGATTTATTAATATTAATATTTTATTATTCAAAAAGATATTTAAAAATATTTATTATTTTTTGAAATTATAATTATTGGTATTTCGAAAATATATTTGGAAGTTATTATGGCCATTTAAATTTGATTTGATTTTTGGATTTATTTAAATAGTTAAATATTTGAAATTTGATTTATCCTATTTGATTTTGAGCTAAAATTTAATTAGATTTAAATTTTATTTGTATTTGGAATTGGATTTTGATTCGGATTTGGATTTATTGAATTAAATTAAATTATAGATTGAGTTATCTAAATTGGGTTTTAAATAAATCCTAATCCTATCCAAATGAGAATTTCCACATCCTATAAATAGGCAGGTACTCCTCCAACTTTTCATTATTCTTCCACAAATTTCCACCATCCTCAAGTGCGTGCATCGTGTCCATGAAAACCTAGTTACTTCCACTATTTTTCTTTTACATATACAATCTCTTCCGTGTCCGACACACCGGACACCCATCCCCCACAACCCTATTATGTGTCGCGCAGGACACGACCCGATACAATCAATTCCAAATCCCTAATCTAACCCAACCCGGCACCGTCATTATCACCAACACCATCACTCCCCAGCGCCCGGCCAGCCTCGACGTCTCCTGCCATCAACGACCACCGCCGCCGTCTTCATTTGTCCCGGCCACTCCGGCCAACTCCCAGCCCATACAGCCGCAGCCATCACCGTTAACACACAACCCTCCCGTCACAACCACCATTATAACCACGACCACCAAACATCCAGACCCGACACACCAAACTCACCACCACGGCCATCACGCCGACTACACCCAAAACCAGCCAAAACTTCCCCAAACACACTAAATCTCAAATAATGAGCGAAACCCTAACCTGATCCCGACCACGTCGCCACCGAAACCCCTCCGGTGAAGCTCCGTCCGGATTCGCGAACCCCAACCAGCCAGCTCCACCGCGCGTCTGCCTCCAGTCGCCGGATAAAGCTCCGACTCTGCCTCTCCCAGTTTCGAACTGTCGACGACTCCACCCTACCTCTTCCTCTTCGCTCTCAGCCGAAACCCTCCGAACCGTCCCCCTAATTCCGAACCAAACCGCCCGACGGAAACCTCCGATCCCGCACAGCCCTAGCCGCCGCCCGTGTCTGCCGCTCACCGCCCAAACTGCCTCCGTCGTCGATCCCTCAGCGCCATCACCCCCTTGGTTTCCAATGCCCCCGCGTTCTCCACCAGAGCGCCTCCCCCGTCCCGTGTCCGGCGTGCTGCCGCCGGAGGTGAGACCCCATCCTCCTTCTCCGGCCAGGCACGCGTGCATCTCCGCCGGACCACCAGAATCGTCCGCCCCTCTTTCTCCTTTTCCTCCGCCATCTCCCCGACTAACCCTCAGCCTCCGCCTCTCTTCCGGGCCTCACTCCAGCTCTCCCCATCGCTCCGTCGCACAGACCCCGACGCCGAACTCTCTCCGCCACCATCTGCCTCCTGATCCCCTTTCTTTCTCTCACTCCCTCCTTTCCGCTCTCCTGATTTCTCTCTGGCCCTCCTCTTTCTCTCTCTCAGAAAAACCCCTCTTCACTGCCTCTCATTTCTCTTTCTAAAACTTTCTATTATTGCTTTTTCTCTGTTTGCTCACAGAAGAAGGGAATAGCCACTGTTTCGAGAAACTTTGTACTTACTGTAGTAGTATTATAGGTATTTTTGTATATTATTATATTTTATAATAGTATATATAAAAATATATTTAGTGCTGTTAGTATTTATTAGTAATAATATCATTGATATTATTATTAAGTAGTATTTTATTATCAATAGTTTATGTAATGTTGATATTATTATTGATGAAATATATGATGAAGTATTTTATATATATATATATATATAAATATATATATACAGTTTTGAGCTTTACCTACATGTATTTTTAAACCGGGTCTAGAAGCACGAAAATATTTTATTATATTAATTTTGTAGTATTTTGATTATGGTTTTTGGCATAAAATGATTTTCTGGAATTACAAGGTATTATCTAAGTTTATAAAATATAGTTTTCTAGTATTATAAATATTTCTTAAAATAGTTATAAATACTTATCTATACCAAATCTCTTTGATTATCAAGTCTTGTTCGTGGCTAAAACAAATATTCTCTATCTTCTTGCAACCAATTTGATGATTCCGGACTCAATGACATGGCCCGTCCCATAATTTGGGATCATCTTACTTAGTTTTGTCATCTACTACTATTCTGTGCCAATTGGATCAAATCATAAGTCAACTATAAACCAACTGAAGGGCCATTGGACAAACTGGAACTTGTCGGAGTATCGCACCACACCAGGCGTACTACCAGGCAAGACATCTTGCCATTCGTTGTTTACTTATTTTAGCTCATATTTCATGCATTATTCATTATTTTCTTTATGCAAAATAAACTGTGATACATGGCTTAACCTGTTAGAACTTACAGTTCATTTTATTCTGCTATGTATTATTTTGTACACATTAAACCTAGATTTAAGGGACCACCTTGTGTGTTGCATTCATTGGCCTTGACACGTTGTAACACGAAGTTGTGTGTCGTATATAGAACACGGAAGTGCGTGATTGGCTGGCCACCAGTACGTACAAGCCGTACGATAGGAATAACCGCTAATAGAGATTGCATGCTAGTTTGACTTAGCGGTTATAGTGGTTTTGTGTTGTGGATACAACACAGTAGGCATTGGGCGGGAAGGACAATTCCTTAGCGTATGGGCTTCGATACACTTTCCCTGGTGACCCGGACTCTCCGCTGGAGATACGGGGTTGATGACCCATGATTACTGACGGCCACTGACGATTCTGCGGAACGTCATGCTCTTACTGATGGGGCCTCTGGTGCCCAAGGGGGACTACGCCGATCCTATTCAGCCAGGGCCCATGCGGAGGAAGGATTGTTCTTAACTACATTTCACTTAGAACGGTTAGGCACCATTATCTGTTAGGTACGAGTGCTTTTGGTTTGGGTACTTGTATCTGACCGTGGCTTGGAACAATAACTTGTCGCGGATTAGTTCGTCACATCTTGTCCTTGTTGGTTGTAGGTGTGACTTACTACTTCGATGAGAAGGTATTGAACCTTGTTGGGGTCCGGATACCATATGGATTCATAGCATGGGAGATACGTTACCGTGAATTAGTTTACCATCTCCTGTCCTTGTTTGGTTGGAGGGATGGTACACTCGTTCAGTAGGTGCGTATTGGAACATGTTATAATTCGTTTACTTATTTATTTGAGTAATATTTATTCAGTTTATATAGCATGATATTATGTGTCTTGTTATGTCCCTCTGAGGACCTGGTATCTCTCCAGGTGTGTGCTATTGTCTTTCGCAGGTGTTCTAGCTCTAGCCGTGATCATTGCTATTCTTCGAGGATGGTTGCACTTGGATCGTCTTTGCTTCGCTCGCCACTCATTTCATTTTCCATGTACTTTTCTTATTTTGTTGGTAGTAGATTTGTTCCGTCCAATATATTATATTAGACAATTCATTCTCATATGATCTTTTATTCATTTATTTTGTGTGGATGAGATTAGTTATGGTTCTACTGTATTTTACAGCTTATGTATTCATACGAGGTTACCATATATTGGAGTGTATTTCGTATGTATACAGCTGGCATGTCACGTTCCTAGTCCTACGTATTTGGGACTGGGCGTTCCACCAGTAAAGCTCGCACACCAACATCATCCCAAGATAAGGGTGTACGACACCTACGCCCGTACAGAGCCTCGAAAGGTGACATCTCATGCTGGCCTGGAAATTGTTGTTGTAAGCAAACTCTCCAAATGTAGAGATCCTCCCAGGAACCTCCAAAGTCTAGGACGGTCGCAGCATATCCTCAAGTGTGAATAGTCCTCTCTGACTGTTCGTCCGTCTGGAGGAGGTATACGGTACTAAACTTGGGCTGAGTACCCAAGCTAGTCTGCAGACTCCTCCAGAAATGGGAAGAAAGCGACTATCCCGATCCGAGACGATGCTGACCAGAATTCCATGAATCTTAACTATCTGCGTATATACATCTCTGCAAGCCTATCTGTAGACGTACCCACCTTGAATGGCAAGAAGTGGGCCGATTTGGTCAACCTGTCAACGATGACCAAATTGCGTTCTCTCCTGGTGTACATGACAATCCAGATACGAAATCCTAGTGATATGCTCCCACTTCCACTCGGGAATGGACAATGGCTGCAATAATCTACCGGGCCTCTGCCTCTCTGCCTAATCTGCTGACAGACTAAGCACCTAGCTACGAAGAGAGCTACCTCCCGCTTCATCCGTACCACCAAGCTGCTCCCCCAGATCTCGGTACATCTTGTTGGCACCAGGGTGTATAGAGTACTGAAATCTGTGGGCCTCCTGCAAAACCTGCTCCTGAGATCTCCGCTGGGACACATAACCTGGAAGCGTGCCGCAAGGCACCATCCTCTGCAAGAAAAAACTCGCCCTCCACCAATCCTGCTCAAATGCTCTCGGAGACACCACAGAGCAATGTCCTCAAACTGTGTTGCTTGATCCTATCCATCAAGTCCGACTGAATTGCATGCCCCACATGCATCTGCACTCCGGGTACGATCACCTCAATCCCCAGGCTCTCTAAATCAGCAGCAAGTGACGGTCCATGGTCAAAACACATGGCGGTGGGATACCTACGCAAGGCATCGGCAACCAGTTGGCCTTCCTGGGTGATACTGAAGTGATATGTCGAAGTCTTTTCAGCTCTAGCCATCTGTGCTGCCTCATGTTGCAGCCTTCTGAGTGAACACATACTTTAGCTTGTGATATGTAAAAATCTCCACCCTCTCTCATACAGATAGTGCTTCCATAACTTCAGAGCAAATATCATGCTGCAAGCTCAGGCGGGTAGGGTAGTTCTTCTCATGGGGACGTAATTGCTGGAAGCATAGGCAATCACCTTCCCATGATGCTGTAAGACACAACCAGCCCCTTCCTGAAGCGTCACTCTAAATAGTGAATCCTCTTGATCCTGAAGGCAATATCAGATCGGAGCTGGGTAAGCGTCTTCAACCATCAAAAGCTGCCTGACACTCCTCTGACCAAACATACTCAGATCCTTTAGAGTCAACCGAGTCAAGGCTCTGCAACGGGAGAAATCCTGCACAAATTCCTATAATATCCTGCCAGCCCCAAGAAATTGCAGATCTCTGCAACTGAAGTCGGCGCTGCCCATGTCTCAACAGCTACGATCTTTGGGGTCAACTGAGATCCCATCTCCAGAGTACCACGTGCCCCAAAAAGTCTAACCGGGTCCAGAAGAACTCACACTTGGAGAGCTTCCCAAAAAGCTGCTCCTTCCTGAGGGTCTCCAGTACTATCCTCAGATGCTCCTCGTGCTCCTCCTAGTCTGGAATACACCAAGATGTCGTCAATGACACCACCACAAACTGATCCAGGTACTGGTGGAACACCTTGTTCATTAGATTCATAAACACTGCTGGTGCATTGGTTAGCCCAAACGGCATAACCAAAAACTCAAACTGCCCGTACCGCGTCCTGAAAGCGGTCTTGGGAATATCTTTCCTCTTCACCTTCATCTGGTGATATCCTGACCTCAGATCAATCTTGGAAAATACCCGAGCTCTGCTCAACTGGTCAAAAAGATCATCGATCCGCGGCAGTGGGTATCTGTTCTTGATCGTGAGGTTGTTGAGTGCCCTGTAGTCAATACACATTCGTACTGACCATCCTTCTTCGGCACAAATAATACTGGTGCACCCCATGGCGACAAACTCGAACGGATGAAGCCCTTGTCCTGCAGCTCATCCACCTGCTTCTTCAGCTCCACCAACTCACTGTTGTTCACTCGATAGACATGCTGAGAGATGGGTTCCGCTCCTGGAACCAAGTCTATCGAGAACTCAATGTCTCTGTCTAGTGGCAATCCAGGTAACTCCTCTGGAAAACATCCTATACTCTGCTATCAAGGGGTGTGGAATAGTCTGCTCCTCAATCGAGACTCCGCAGAAAACCCCGATGCTCTGCTCTGCCTGACGTCTGGAGTACTCGAACTCTGGCTCCTCCGGTACTCTGAAGAGAACTCTACCCTCTACAATCAATGCTGGCGTGGTGCCTGCTCAACCAATCCATACCGAGTACTATATCGTAGTTCGGCAATGGCATTACGAGCAGGCTCACCTCCAACTCACGGCCTCCCAGAACAATACTCTGACCCTTACAAACATCACTCACGAGGATAATGCCACCCCCGGTCATAATCTTGTAAGTCCTAGGCAACGATTCAGCTATGATACTGTGTCTAATCGTAAATAATACTGATATGAAGCTATGCGAAGCACCGGAATCGAATAATGCAAAAGCTGGACTGGAGTCGAGAAGAACCGAACCTGTGATCAGCTCTCCTATCACCTCTGTATCTCCGGCCACCATGGCGAAAGCTCGCCCCTGCTGGCCTCCCCTGGCCTGCTGCTGGTGCTGGACGAACCTCTGCTGCTGTGTCGGTAGGACTGGTCCCCTCTGCTGGCCTGCTGGAGCTCTGACTGCTGTTCCCTGAGCTGCTCGTCCCATGCGACACTCCCTCATCTGGTGGTCTGCTGAACCACACACTAAGCACTGGCCCAGCCTCTTCCGGCACTCATTGAAGACATGTTCGGGCTTCTTACAGTAAGCACAAGTGATAACCTGTCTCTGGCCCTGCTGGTGCTGTCTCGGCTGCTGCTACTGTCTCTGCTGGAATGGCTGCAGCTAGAACTGCCTCGGCTGCTGGTGCTGAAAGTGAGGCCTTTTGGCCTGGCTCCGCTGCTGCTGCCCCCAACTGGGTCTCGCCCCCTCTTAAGCCTAAGCTCAAGATCATCTTCAGCCAATAAGGCTCCCGTCAAGATCTCCTCGAAAGTGGCATCCTTGTTGCCCTTGGTCAAAGACTTGACTTCCATGACAAGACCCTTTCTGAACCTCTGGGCCTTCGCCGTCTCGCTCAAGCCCTCTACGAGTTTTTTAAGACGGTCGAACTCCCCAGCGTACTCCTCTACTGACAGGCTCCCCTGAAATAAGCTCTCGAACTGCGACTCCAAGGCTCGAAGCGTTGAATCTGGAAAGAACTTCTTCTTGAAGAAGCCCTTGAACTCCTCCCAGGTCTGTCCAGCTACCCCCACCCTAGGGTCTGACTGATACCAGGTGCGAGCAAGATCTCGCATCCGGCTAGCTGCTGCCTCTATCTGGAGATCTGCCGGTATCCGGGCCAGGCGGAAGATCTCCTCTATATGCTCGATCCACTCATCAGCATATAGAATCCCCTCCGTCCCCAGGAAGTCTCTGGGGCTCATCTTCTGGAACTGCTTTATCCCTGGTGTCCTCGGCTGCTGAACCACTGGTCGAGCTGCGACTGTCGTAAGGGCCAACTCCATGTCCCTGTCCTGTCGGGCCTGCTGCCGGTCCATAAACTGCTAGAAGTAGGCGAACATCTGTGCCGCATCTACGTATCCTGTAGGCGGCGGCTGCTGGAACTGCATCTCTGGGATGACTGGGTCCTGCCTCCTAGCTGGTGGAGGCATAGCCCCTGCTGCTGCTGCTGAAGCCCCAATACGAGCAGAGGTGGCAGAAGCTGCAGTCTCCTGGCCCTGCTGAACTGGCTGAGAGGTAGCATTTCCCTCTACAGCATCCCATGAATGGTACGCTGCGATCGCGTCTCCACCATCCTGAAGATAGACCAACAAGGTATCACTTCTGAGAAAGAAGCGATATACAAAGGCGGACAGTTAAAATTCAAAAGAAAATTGACAATAAGGATTTAGATGGCAATAAAGAGTTTTTTCTAATGTGATCGAGTACCTGAAAAAACTATGTCCAATATCTACTACAGGCTGTAGTGATACTCTGGTTCGAATACCACTACACTTCTAGTCTAGACCTGTATGGGCTACCACTAAAAATGTGTCACGACCCGCACCTTAGAGTAAGGGCACGAAAAGTGGGTACGTCCAGCCTACGCCGCAGTGTCAGCGGTAGAACGCTGTCCTAGGTCACAACATCTAACAATATAATACTAAGCAGTTTATACTCCCCAAATGGGGGTGACATAGCAGAATGTAAACTCAATCGCAACTAAGAAAGAAGAAGCACGATATGATATAGAACTCAAAAAAATACAGATGATCAGAAGAGTCTAAGATAACATCTTAGCAACATCCAGAAATACAAGTCTCAACTACTGAATATGAAAGAATATATACAATCCAGATCTCAATGACAGAAATAAAGCCTAACTAAGCTAGTCTCAAGACAACATAAGTAAGATAAAGCCTAACTAAACTAGTCTAGGCAGTAGGGGTAAAGTCATCAGCTAGAGCTGGGTCCTCCTGAGGGTCCAGCTCGCAAGTGTCGTCTAGGGCTGCCCCGTAGAAGGTATCCACACAGGCCTCCTCCTCGTCCTCTGTAATATTTTTAACAGGTCCAGTCAGGACAAGAGCGAGCACAATACATCTCAACAGATCATAGCAGGTTAGAAAATATAATCATGCAGTAAAGTAAGATACATGAACTGAAAGAATATAGTATGTAAACAGAGAGAGAACTGTAATAGAAATATCTACTATAAATAGAGAACTAACAGTGGCTAGTGAGTTAGAGTACAATATAGACAGGTAAATGGCATAGGAGATTCTGATGCTACACTACAGAAAGATTCTGATGCTACACTACTTGGATATTATTCACATGTCTACTTCTACTCTCCCGTACCCCCAATCAATACACAAGGATCCAGCCAGGTTTCCATGTAATGGCCCACAAGGGGTGATACATGGTATGTCCATAAATGGGTGATTCTAGGAATGCCCATAAATGGAAGATTCAAGGAGACTCTGTGATCATGAGAGTACATGTCACAAGTGATCAATGAACCATGAAGCATAGTGATACACAATGTAAGTGAAACGCACAGAACATGTAGTATCCGATGCTCCTGAAGGATAACATCTCAAGAAGGGATCCATATAGTACTAATCCGTGTGACCAACGTGACAGTATCAAGTAAAGTAATTTAAAGCAGTAAAATAATTCTAAACAGGATATAAAATGATCAGCGAATGTACTCGCATGGTATCTGAGTGTCCGGATGAAATGTACTGTCCGAAGAGAGGTGTCTGGCTCCTAATCAGAACAGCACAAGTCATAACAAGTCTAAAATGATAACAAGATGCAATTCAATGCATTCTAAATGAATCTAGGTCAATCTAGGCCAAAGTCAACTCTTGGTCAACTCTGGTCAACCCTGAAAGTCAAACCTAGGTCAACTATGGTCAAACTAGGTCTAACAAGTCTAAATTAGGTCAATCTAGCCTATACTAGTCTATCAAGACTACCCAAGGCTATACAAGTCTATACTAGTCTATACTAGTCTATTACAACATAAAGCCAACCCAACATCACACAACCTATATTACATGCATCTATGCCTACACATGGAAACCACACTTGGCTATATGCCAAACACCTATAATACATTAGGCAATCAACATTACATATAGATATACATGTATCACATATAAATATATATTATGTATATAGGCCTACTAAATAGGCATTCAATATACATAATACATATGTTGATGTATACATGGTACATACCAACATATCATTATGCATGTTAACATATTACCTACATTATAAAAACACATTATATATAACAACTTGTATATGTGTAAGTGACTGAAAACATGTGTGTGTGTGTGAAGACATGAGAGGGGGTATGTGTGAGTGACAAGTGTCAAGTATCAATACATATGCATACATTATATTACTCATGCATTCATGTCATCTATTATCTTACACTACTATATGTATTATATATTACATATATACATATTCATATAGAGGAGGGGGGAAGGGGGTAACATGAAACAGTGTGTGTTTGTGTGTTAGTGATTCATATGGCAGTGGTGGGGTGAACATAGAGTGTCAATGGAGTTTTCAGGAAATCAGTGAGTAACAGTATGGTTCACATGACAGTATGGTATGGCAGTGACATGTAAACCATCTCAGGTTTTAGAGAAATCAGTTCAATTACAGTTGACAGTTAACCTATAAACTAAAACTCAGATTTTGAGCCCAAAACAAATCAAAAACATCCCAAAATCAACACACAATTAGTTAACAAGTAGGTGCATCATATTAGGGTATTAAACATGGAATTAACAGTATTAAACTAAACTAAAATGTATGCCAAAATCCAATTTGAAAAACTGGAATACATGAAAATACTTGTTTCAGTCCAAAATAGGGTAAATGGGATTACATGTATAAAACCAAGCTAAAATGAACTATAAATGGTTGGTAACGTATCCTAGATAAGTGCACATGTCATACGGACCAATTCGTGTCCATACGAGTAGACACAGCCGTGTCCAACAGAACACAAACACTTACAGTGCACACGAACACAAAAATTCTAGTACAGTCTCGTGCACAAGTGCACGCGTGTCATGCACCCGACACAGGCCAAACCAGGCCTCGTGTTCACAAACCTAGGTTCACCAGGTGTCAGGCTACCTACGTGTCACCCTGATTTGGGTCGACGTGTCCCCGTGTCCGAGTTATCAAACCGTATCAGTGGCGACTGAACGCGTGAGCCAGTACAGTGCAAAAACCGATGCACGAGCTCATGCTCCCTCGACACGACACGAGGGGTCGTGCCACTTGGGGAGTGTCGTGTCAGACACTGCCCTAATGTGTCCTCAAAGAATCACGTATCCACGTGCCGTGTCCAACGAGAAATTTACCCCGAGTAGTAGGACACTGCTCACGGGCTGAACGTGCGTGTTCGTGTCCAGATCCTGACACGACACGACACTAATTCAAACTCAGACCACTAGAAAACATCAACCCATATCTAGATCTAAATTCCTATTCAAAAACTTTTCAAAAACCAAATCGAAATGCCCTTTGGGGCATTTCATCAAACACCTTGCCTATGGGACTGATACGTGTCCATTTAGGACACGAAATGGACACGAAACCTAGGTTTAGCTATACCTACAGTTAGGGTAGACCTAGGGCTTTCCAAATATGCAAAGAAAACTGGAATTTAATGGTGTTTAGATGGTTTTACCTATTTGTGTCAAAACACAAGGAAAGCTTCAATAGGGGGGTCTCCTTGCTAGCAAATAGCTCCAAATTGTCCCAAAGCTGAGATTTAACACCATGGACAGCAAGTATAGGTGATTTAGAATCTAATGCAATTGATTTGAAAGAAAAAGGAATTAAAATGGATTTTCTATGAATTAATGAAGTTGGAAAAATACCTCTTCTTTAAACTTGATCTTTCCTAAAAGAGGCTAGCCCTAAATGGAAGAGACTACTTATAGGGTGGGAATCCCTAGGCTAGTGGCTGGCCAACTAAGTTAGGGTTAGGGTTTGGCAATAGCTAATGGGCTTTGGGCTTTGTTTCATAAGTTAAGGCTATGTGATTTTCTATTGATCCCAAAACCAATAGTCATGACTTATGACTTATCTATTCTATGGTTAACTTGAGTCTAATGACTAACCATGGGTTAACTCTAGTCTAACTAGGATTACATGACCTAACCAAGTCCAAACACAACTAGGGTTAGCTTCTAGGTTAGTCTACCAAAGTCAATGCTAGTCAAAGTCAACCTAGTCAACCATCATTCAAATAATTCCAAAATAAATCCTGAAAATTTCCATAAATTCAAATAAATTATAATAAATTCAAATAACCTCAAAAATGACAAAAATATCCTCAAACTAGAAATGTGGTAGTGACATTTCCTCATATGGGCGCATAACATCATTCCAGCTCAGAAACTACTATAAAAAGGGGTCTCATCCCTCTTCAAAAGACAGAACGGAGAGCATTTTCAAGAGCCAGATTGCTGCACTTCTTGCCAGTGAGCCGAGAGTTAGCAATTTTTTTAGATTTTCTTCCACTTTTGTAATTGGAGTGTCAACGGAGTAAAGGAGCAACTGCCTCTCGATCTCTATCGTCCCATTCACCAGAATTCTTTTTTGTACTCGGGGATCCTCAGCGCAGGATCTCTCAGACGTCAATTTGTGGTGCCTTGTGCCAAGAAAAAAAGGCAGTATTTTCTTCTTCCTTTGTGTGTGTCCACAAAAATGGTGACTCTGCTGGGGACTACCTTTTTCTCTGACGAGAAGGTGGTGACGCAATCCGATACCGACAAAGTGGGGAGCACTCAGAAGATGCTGATCGTAAAGTTCGATCAGCAGGCGTTCGAAGAGATGCTCTCGAGGGATGGCTCTACTCCCTCAAAATCAGCGAAGCCAAACAAGTCTCGCATGACTTGGCTTCCGAAGGCTCGCTGTGCGTATCCTGCTAGTGTCATAGCAGATATACAATTGGAGGACTCTGTCACATGGGTGCATGACTCTACCACAGAAGCTCCCCAAATGGAGAAGGCTCACACCATTCCAGACTCTACTAGCCCAGTGACTTCTTTCCTGCACAACCAACAACAGATTGTTCGACGCTCAAAACTTGGCAAATAAAAATACTACGATGCCAAGAATCGGGGTGTTCGACACTCTGGAAAAATTTAGCAAGGCTCACAAACGAAGGAGGCAAAACTGGGAGAAAACAGTGCTGCTCCACCAAGCATACGCCCAAAGCCATGCGTCCAAGGGGATGTTTGGGTGCATAACCACAATCAGAATGCTTCTGTTTTTGACAGATTGGGCATCCAAGGTCATGTGCCCAAGGCTATGCTCCCAGGCTCACTTGATCCATACTACGCCTACATCAAGGAGGCTCAGACATGCTGCCAAGAAGCATGCGCCCAAGTCCAGTCTCCAAGGCCTATGCGCCCATAGCAAAAAGATAGGCCCCAACGCGTGTAGCACGGGGCTGTCTTCAAGGACATCATAGAACTTAGGTGTGGGGGTTGCCCCTGCACGTGAACTAAGTCTGGATGCGCCTACTCTCCTTACGAACCCGCATGCAAAGCTCGACGATGCATGCAACATGGGTTGTAAGGCAAAACTCCCTTCCGCTGATTTGTGCGACATGATAAATTATAAGCTTAATGCGAGGGAGGATATAACAATTCATAGTGCACATCCGTGCACCAGTAATGTTATCAACTGTTGCTGCTCCAAAGCAACAAGAATGCCTCAGAAAAAGTTCGTGTTTCGACGGTTACATTTCTCTGACGATGAAAAGCCGCTGTGTGTCTCTTCCAACATGGCTTCATGGGGTCCCCCTTACGGAAGCCCCAATCAAAGACGGTGGACCTCAAACCCAACTTTCTCTCTCAGTTCCACGAGAAGAAGGAGAAGAAAGAGAAGAAATCTACCAACAGATGGCCGGCAGGTTGCCACATCTGAAGGAGTCTATATGGATACTCGGTCGAAGACAAGATCTCGTATAGATGATGATGACTCCCAAGATGGGGGTAGTATTCCCTCAGAGTCTGAAGCAGATAACCTTCACACTGGGGGTAGACTCCCAGAGGACAATAATCTCTCCGAGTCTGACGGCAACTATCTGCCTTCCCCACCTGAAGATGAGGGACTTGTCCACTCAGTGACAGACAGTATCAGCACCAGTTGTACCATTTTCTCTGTTCATCATCGCATGTTATCTATATACATGACAGATGGAGAAAGACCTGAAGAAGCCAGTGATCAGACCAGCAAACGGCTAGAGGGTCTTGAAACAGCATTCGCCAAGATCACTAATATTCTTACCAGTATCATGGCGGTTCAAGCTGCTGCGGCTGTTCCTCCACCTCAACAAAATGTCTCAGCTCATGCTAGTCCATCTCATAGCAACAACCCGCCTTCACTACAAAAGGAGTATCACTCTGTTGTGCCTCCTCCAAATCTTACAAATGCTGGGGGTGGTCCTTCGCCAACGATGCCTGACAACCGTTCAGCAGCCGTTTCCCAACACCTGCTCAATCAACAGGATGCAATTGATTCCCTGGTCGCCCATCTCGACACCATCTCACACAAAGATGAGCTTCAGAAGATAGGGATATCTCAACCTTATCCCCCTGAGTGGGAGAATGCTACTTGCCCTCCTAACTATAATCCGCTGACGCTGAATTCATTTGACGGGTTGACTTCTCCTCGTCAACACATGACATACTTAAACATACAAACTCTGCACTTACCCAGAGATGATCCGTTCTTGTCAAAGCTATTTATTAGCACCTTACAGGGGGTAGCTTTCGAATGGTTCTGCAGTCTGCCTGACGGTTGCATCAACTCTTTTAAAGACTTGGAGAGGTTGTTCCTCAACAGGTTTTATGAGAGTGGCATGCATGTTAGTATGTCCACCCTCATCGAGACCAAACAAAGGAGGACTGAATCTGTTATTGCCTTCGTCGAATGCTTTAGGTGGCTAACACTGAAGATGCCCTTCGGTATTCCAGATTCAGAACTTATGGATACTTGTCGACATAACTTCCTTCCTACAGTGAAGTTCTGTCTGGGTATACATAAGTATGATACATGGTCCGCTTTCATTGGGGCCACTGATGCTGCTGAAAATGACGTTCCTAATCTGGAACTACTGGGGTTGAAAACACCCAAATCTGAAGACAAGGGCAAGCATCCTCAAACTATTCCTATTGGGGGTAAAGGGAAAGAAGTCCTGAAGGTCGACACATCCAAAGTAACTTCCAATTCTCAGGGCACCTCCGACAAGCCTAAGGAGACCTTCTCCTTTGACGAAGACAATGTCATTACCATTTTCACACATTGACGAAGGGTAATAAGCTGACATTGCCTCCACCACGACGTCCTGCAGAGGCGAACCAACTCAACGATCCCAAGTACTGTCTCTATCATCAGTACATGCATCATTCTACCAAGGACTGCATCGTCCTGAAGAAGAAGATACAACAACTTTTCGATAGCCAAGTGATCAACCTCGAAGCTGAAGACAAGGTCGTATCTTCTAATATGATCTCTCTTTAGTTTGGTGACTTTCCTCCCACAGAAGTCCCAAACGGTGTGGTCCCGATTTCCAAGGCAATAATAGAAGTCGTCAACCTACCGCCAGCTCTCAACTCAACCTTGGTGCCACTCACGACTGAACGTGGTGAGATCATATGGGTCCATCCGGACCTTGTGCAAGAAGTGACGCAGGGGGTGGTACCTCCCAAAGCAAAAAGGGGCAAAAAATACAAGCCATGCCATATGGTGTCTTCTCCCATCTACGAGGTCCTATCTGACGAGACGCGATCAGGGAAGACTTATCTTTGGACGTACGATCCTGCACAAGAAGAAGTAGTACCTTCTCAAGCTCCTGCTACCCCCACAAGCTCAGAAGCTGGCCCGTCTAAGCTTTCAACTACGGACAAAGCCAAGCAGAAGGAGACGCGGTTTGACAAATCTCTGAAGGTGCCAACTCCCGAAGGCATGGATCGACCCTACAACTTTGACATACTGGCACAGCTAGCCAATACACCTGCCAGGTTGTCTCTGTTCGATCTGTTGCGACTCTCCAAAGAAATGCGAAAGGCCTTAAGTGAGGCTTTACTACATGTCGACTCTTATCTCGCTGAAGTCAAAGCTCCTGCTGAAGATCCTGTCTCCTATCCTCACTGCCACAGTACTATGAAAGTGGTGCCTAACATCACCTTTTCACAAGAGGACATGCTACTAAAAATAATCGTCATAATAGACCCTTGTACTATACATGGTATATCGGGGCGATCAAGGTGGACTGCATGCACATCGATCCAGGATCCTCCCTCAGCATCATTCCTAGATGTTTGCTTCAAATTCTGAGAATCCCTCTGCACAAGCTATCTGCAACCAACACAACTATCATGGCTTTCAATGTTGGTCGAAGCCACCCGCTGGGCAAGATCCGTCTCAAGTGCCAGATCAGTGATCTCCGAACGGAGGTTTCCTGCTATGTGATCGATGCCAATGTATCCTACAACGCGTTGTTGGAACGTCCATAGATACACGAGAATATGATCGTTCCTTCCACACTTCACCAGTGCTTCAAATACGTCAACAGTGACGGTGTCGTGAAGACAGAGTTTGTCGATGTCGATCCTTTTAAGGGCATCGAAGCCTACTATGGAGATTCGGTACTTTACCAATCTCAGCTCTCCAAGGATGACGGCAACGAAGTTGACAATGAAGCTGAAGCAAGTTCATCCTCTAATGATGGTCCCCTGATCATCCGAGTCAAAGGATATACTACTCCAAAAAGTACTCCGAAGCCTCTCACAATCTGGATGAAAAAGAAGAACCCTGACAGGGTCAAACCATTGACCATCACTCTCAGCAAGACACCCAGGGAGGAATCTACTGATGTCCGTCCTCCCAATCCTGAGGAATTACCCTACGTGGTGAAATCGGCCAAGACTATGGCTCCTCTTCCAGATGATGATCCTCTCAATGAGCATATCAATACTCATAATAATGTACCTTCAGCGGATGATGTTATCCCTGAAGAAGAACTTGTGTATTTTCTTAGTAAAGGTTTATCTTTGAATTATTCCGATGTCTATCAATTTATAAACTACTACATAGATACGATATACGCTCTAGAGCACGGTATAGGACCACATCTCTGCATGCCGGTCACGACGCCTCACATGCGAAAAAAGTTTACCCAGAAGATATCTATTACTTCATCGTTCTAGCCAGAAAGAAGGTTAAAAAACAAATCATCTTCGGTCGTATAATTGGCGAGAGAAAGTTCGTTCCAGACTCTACTTCTCCCAAGTACAACACGGAAGCTGACTATGACTCTGGGAAAATGCAACATTTTTGATATAATTGGCAGGCCAAGAATATCATCCAGAACATGGGATATGACATCAAAAGCGACCAGGGGCTAAATTACGGCCGGGGACGACGGTTGCCAATACGACACTTTGCTCCTCCCAGCAAACCCGAGAACTACTATCAACGAAGCGGTGTTGGTTTGGGTTATGTCACTCCTCCAACAACTCCCGAAAGATTAGATGATGAAGCTGATCGTTGTTCTCATTCTTTTGATTCCTCCCTCTGGGACTCAGACTCCAGCATTGGCGATATATTCAAAGCAACTCTGTCCGTCAACATGGTTTCTGTTGACCAAATTACAGACGATGTCCAATCAATCAAGCTCGAACAATGGGCTCAAAAGATGGACACTAGATGGGAGATGCGCTTCGAACAACATGAACCACCTACCGAAGACGAAGTCATCCAAGTCAATCTAGGAGATGAATCATCGTTTAAACCAATCTTCATCAGCAAAAGTCTATTTGGCGATGAACGTCAATCTCTTATACAGCTTATAAGAGAATACATCGACGTCTTCACATGGAGCTATAAAGACATGCTAGGCCTGTTGTTACGCTCCAGAACTAGAATACCGGAAAGCGGAGGAATGACTCAGCCAGCTACGTATTACGGGTAGATAAATACCGTATAATACAATCAATGTTGTCTAAAAGACAAGGGGGTACATAACATAAAAGTCTCACTAGGGTTACTCAACATCTATTGTCTCAATCATTCAAACAAGAAGCAGTAATAGAAAACATGTAAGATAAAACAGTAAGGCGTCCCAAACGCTCAGTCAAAATATTCTTGAGATCTGGCTTTACAAAACATAGCCAGATGATATGACAAGGTATACACAATCGTTATCAGCTACAGTCTGACTTAGTTACAATTATGTAAAGTAAGCACAAGATAGTCCGACTAACATGTCAGTGCCAAGTAGAAAAATGTAAAGTATGTAGTAAAACGAGCAGGGAAGCAAGGAACCCACTCGTGTCCTCCTATGATCATCTCTCTAGTATTGACCATCTTAGAGGTGGAAGTAAGCTGAGTCCTCGGGAGCTGGCTCTAAATCTGGCCATGCAAAACCAGAGAGGTTAGACCTCAAATAGCAAGTACCACAAAGGAAGCACAACATGATGACTTAGAACTAGTGGTAAGAGTTAAGAATATGATAAATAGGTCTCTGCTTGCTACTGGGGTTCACACAATATCACGACACTTCAAGCCGACTTTCCAACCAAATAAGGACATAAGTTGACCCGTCATGTCCTGACATTCTGATCATCTCAGTAGTTAACAGAGTAGGCACAACACACAAACAAATCAATTTAAACGGCAATACAACTACTACGGCTTGCTAACTATAAGTTCTAAGTTGCCTTAGAAATATGCAATAAGGGATTCCTCAGTTCTTACAATGTACAAGCAAGGCTAGTCTAACCAATAATCAATTACGCCAATCATGAACTAGACGTGTCCTAGCGGGATGCCCATCATCAATATATATATAAATATAAACAGATACCACTCCCTGCCCGTGTGGTAGGTTTGCAGTATCTGTGGGAACCAGCCGACATGTCGAGGCACTGATTGTCCCGAGATGGCTGCCATGTAAGAACTCGGGAATTCATTCTCTCCATGCAATCGTTATTTTATTTAACTTAATAGTCCCTATGTTAATTGAAATCTTATGTTGTGGATCATGGTCATTTAGAATGAGTACTTTCGTACAGAGTACGATATGCATAACTCTACAACGATGCCCGTGAGGTTAGGTTGTAGGTCTTACATAGCATAATGCAACAATCAAACCTAGCCACGGAATAATCATGCCTTGACTGTAAGGTACACATGCTATTTTTGTAGAAAATAAGTTAAAGTCTGCACGTATCCATATGCCAATGTTCGGGATCGGCTAGTCGATTGCGATAGTTCATGGTTAGTATATGAACGTGTCTCATTCAATTCGCTAAGACGACTAGCCAGTCTTTTAGTTCCAACTAGGAACGCATGATCAATCATTTAGTCAAGTTAACAATCAATGTCAATTTATGACAAGCATGAAAGTCAAACTAGTATTTAGTATGGTCGAGTCTATAACTCTCAGGATTAAGTTCAAGTCATACTGGTATCCATGAACCAATCGAGACACAGTGCATACTCCACACAACAATATGTATTAAAATATTAACATATCATGATTATATCGAGTTCATGTCAAAAAGGCGTAAGGATATAATAAGGGGTGCCATGCGCCCAATAAATGTGAATTTAGGGCAATGGATGCCAGGATCATACTGTACCGGGCCATGGGTAAGATACGCTAGTGCTAGGAAGCCTCCGGGCAGGGGAGTACGCCAAAGGAGTACGTCAAGGGGAGTACGCCAAAGGAAATATGCCAAGCCAAGGAGTACGCGTAAAGGAGGTACGCATAAGGAATAAAATTTACGCGTGAAAGAAGTACGCCAAGCCAGAGAAGTACACGTAAAGGAAATATACATAAAGGAAATATGCGTAAAGGAAATACGCATGCAGGAATACGCGTGAAGGAATACGCGTGAAAGAATACGCGTGAAGCTTGTTTTACGCCAAGGCAGAGTAGACTTTGTTTTACGCGTAAAACAGTCTTGACTTGCGTAATCCAGATTTCACGCTGACACGAATAAATGTGCATAGAGTTTGATATACACAGGCACGTATAAACATGGGCGTAAAGTTTAATACTACGCAGGCACGTATAAACGTGGGTGTAGAGTTCCTCCAGAACTCCAATTCCATGAAACTATCAATCGAAGCCAAAAAGGGACTTCCATAGATCAAAATAGGGTATAACACAAATCTCAACAACCTGGAACGATCAAAACTTAAAAATAAAAAAGTTTGATAGATCAAAACTACCAAAATTTGAAAATGGCAAATTTCTAGATCTACAAAATAAAACTTCAAAATGCAAAATGTCAAGTTCTAAATTATCTTAGAATCACGAGAGGAAGATAAATGAACCATAAAAATGGGTTCTCATGTGGAAGCAAGATGCACTTGCCTAAGCTCTTGGTAGGTGGAGAGAGTTATGAGGAAGAAAAAGGAGAGTAAATGAGAATAAGTGAAGAGAGAGAGAGAAAGTAGTTGGGCTTTAAATAGAAATGGTGGTAGGTAGGGGGTTGGGTTCATGATGAACCATCCTAAACCAAAACAAACCAACCTAAGCCGAACCCAAGTCAAAATAAACCAAAAGCTAAGCAAAAGCAAAAAATAAAATACAAAAAATAATTAGCATAAAATTAAAGGAATTAAATACAGAACAAATACATGATAAATATTAAATAAATACATTCATGTCACGACCCGCACCCGCTATAAGGGCACGTGCACGTGACAACGCCCATCCCTCACCGTAAAAACGGCGTGGAACGCTGTAGGTTTTCTACTCTAAATAGTTTATATAATATCAAAACCTGTCGAGAATATGGTCAACTCCGAACGGAGGACAAGCAATGATAAATATGAATATTCAAGTAGTACACGTATTAAAATACGTATTTTGGGAACGGGGAGTGACATCTCTACCCTCCTTAGAAAAATTATGTCCTCGGAATTTCAAATCCAAGCAGGCCAGAAACATCAGAGCTAGACTAATCCAAGTACAAGCAATTCTAGCGAGCAAGCAGTCATTCTAATATTAATTATATATATATATATATATATATATATATATATATATATATATATATATATATATTATATATATATATATCAATCTACGATATCAAGCAATTTCTACTCATAGGGTGATAAGCATGAGGAATCAAGACAATCAAAGTATACGGAAAGAAATATACCTTGTGAGTCAAATAGGTACGGATACCGTGATCGGATATCATCCTCACGTTTTCACATTGACTCTCCTAAGGAGTGATGACCCTAAGCAACTCGGACAAGGCTAATTGTTCGGTTCTTGAGTATCTTCTCCCTTCGGTCCAAAATGGACACAGGCTGCTCCTCATAAGACAGGTTGGTACCTACAACCAGCTCAGAATGATCGAGAATATGGCTTGGGTCCGATACATACCTTCGCAACTGAGATACATGAAACATATCATGCACCTCTCGTAACGAAGGTGGAAGGGACAAACGATAAGCAACATCGTCTACCCTATCGAGGATAACAAATGGGCCCACGTATCGTGGATTCAACTTCCCGTGAACGCCAAATCTAATGACCCCACAGGTAGGTGAGATCCACAAGGACACGTGGTCCCTAAAGAAAATTCTAACGGCCTACGATGTTGGTCTGCCCAATGACGATGCCGATCTTGCGTAACTCGAAGTCGCTCTCTAATCCTCTTAACCACTTCAACCATCTGAACAAATCTCTGGGCCTAACATCTTCCTCTCTCCGATATCATCCCATGCCAGTGACGACCTACACTTCTTACCATATAGTGCTTCGAATGGCGCCATCTGGATACTAGCTCGATGACTGTTGTTGTACGAGAATTCGACTAAGTGCAGGTGACTCTCCCAAGATCCTCCAAAATCTAGGGTGCAAGCTCGTAATATACCTTCTAAAGTCTGAATTGTTCTTTCTGATTGCCCGTCTGTCTGTGGATGGTAGGCCGTACTAAATCTTAACTTGGTACCCAGGCTATGATGTAGACTCTTCCAAAAATATGATATAAAATGGGCATCTCTATCTGATACAATACTGACAGGGATCCCATGCTGCCTGACTATCTGCTGTATATACAATTCTGCCAACTTTTTTGTAGATTGTCCTACTCTAAAAGGAAGAAAATGTGCCACCTTCGTAAGCCGATCCACTATCACCCAAATAGCATCCTTACCACTTGGTGATCTCGGTAAACCGTTCACAAAGTCCATTGTGATATGTTCCCACTTCCATTCCGGGATAGAAAGCAGTTGTAATAATCCAACTGGCCTCTGTTGTTCTGCTTTCACTTGCTGTCATATTAAGCAATGAGAAACGAATCTAGCTATCTTCCTCTTTATTCCGTTCCACTAGAAGTGTTGTTTGATATCTTTGTACATTTTGGTCCCTCCGGGGTGTATAGAATACTGAGAACTATGAGATTCTGTCATAACCTCCTATCTGATATCTCCCATTGGCACACATAGACGTGATCCAAATCTAAGTGTACCATCTTCGTGAATTTTCATCTCCTTTCTGAGTCCTGACTCACACTCTGTCCTAAACTTTTGAATCCTTGGGTCCTGTGCCTGAGCTGCCTTGATCCTGTCTACCAAGTCGGATTGAACTCGTAGACTTGCCAGAAATTCGATATCACTAGGAAGTATAACCTCGATGCCCATCTCTTGAAGATCTTTTAAGATATATTTTGTGATGTCAATATAAATGTACCGTCTCTCCTGCTAAGAGCGTCCGCTACCACATTAGCCTTGCCTAGATGATACTGAAGCTCTACGTCGTAATCCTTGATCAACTCTAACCATCTTATCTGTCTCATGTTCAGTTCCTTCTGAGTAAAGATGTACTTCAGACTATTGTGGTCTGTGTACATGTCCATTCGATCGCCGTACAAGTAATGCCTCCATAGCTTTAAAGCAAATACTACTGCTGCCAACTCCAGGTCATGAGTCAGATAATTCTTCTCGTGGTCTCTAAGTTGCCTAGATGCATACGCTATCACCTTCCCATGTTGCATTAGGACACACCCAAGTCCCTTTCCTGATGCATCACAATATACAGTAAAACCTTCGGATCCAACCGGTAATGTAAGAATAGGTGCTGTGATCAACTTCTGCTTCAAATTTTCAAATGATGCCTGGCACTCTGCCGACCAATGAATGGCACATCCTTCCGTGTCAAGCGGGTCATGGGTGCTGAGAGTCTTGCAAAGTCTGATACAAACCTTCTGTAATATTCTGCCAATCCTAAGAAACTTCGCACATCTGCTACGGTCTTAGGTATTGGCCAACTTTTTACTGCTTCTACTTTCTTGGGATCCACTGCTACTCCAGCCCCTGATATGATGTGCCCCAAGAATGAAATACGATCCGTCCAAAACTCACACTTGCTGAGCTTGGCGTACAACTAGTTCTCTCTCAGAACCTGTAACACTTTCTTGAGGTGATCTTCATGCTCTTCATCACTAGCTGAGTATACGAGAATGTCGTCGAGGAACACAACGACAAATTGATCTAAGTACGGCATAAAGATACGGTTCATCAAATCCATAAATATTGTTGGAGCATTGGTCAAACCAAACGATATTACTAAGAATTCGTAATGCCCATACTTCGACCTAAATGATGTCTTGGGAATATCCTTTTCTCGAACTCTAACTTGATGATACCCTGATCGAAGATCTATCTTGGAGAAAACACTTGCTCTACTCAATTGATCAAACAAATCATCGATCCTTGGTAGTGGGTACTTGTTCTTTATTGTTGTCGCGTTGAGCTTTCTGTAGTCAATGCATAATCTTGATGACCCATCCTTCATCCCTACAAGTACTACTGGTGCTGCCCATGGTGATTCGCTAACTCGAATAGACTTTTTTGCCTTCAGTTCCTCTATGTGCTGATACACCTTGGCCTGCTCTGAATCTGTCATTCTGTAAACTCGATCTGATATCGGTTTAGTTTCAGGTGCCAATTCTATACTGAACTTAATATCCCTAACCGGTGGTAGACCTGGAAGTTCTTCAGGAAACACGTCAATGAATTCTTCAACTACCTTCGGGACTTGAACTTCTTCCATTGCCGCTACTATTCCTTCTTCTTGTTGAGTTGCCCCTGATCTGACTAAGGTGAACCGCTCCATGCCTGAAATATTAGAAGATACACTCCCTCTACGACAATCTATTGTCGCATGACTGTCTTTCAGCCAGTCCATGCCTAAGATAACGTCGAAATTTCTCATAGAAAATTCTATCAACCTGGCGGGTAAGGGACGCCCGCACACTACAACTCTACACGCTAGAATAACTCTACTAACTCCTACGAGCCCATTACCAGTGAGTATATTCAACCTCCCTTGCAATGTCTCGAATTACATTCCTAATCGTGTCGTAAATTGTGCAAATATAAATGAGTGTGATGCCCGAATCAAATAATGCTACTGCAGGATATGAGGCGACGAGAATGTTACCTGCCATAACATCTTTCGATGCCAATGCTTCTTCCAAGGACAGATTGAATGCCTGCCTTCGGCCTCCTTGTTGGTTCCCATACTACGGCCTAGCATGGTACTGCTGCTGGCCTCTGCCTTGGTGATGCTGGGGTGGTCTATGCTATTGCTACTGCATCGACGGTCCCTGCTGCCAAAATATCTGAGCCTGTGACATCAACGGACGTTGTGCCAACGGTCTCACCGCTACCGCTGGTCCTTGATACTGGCCTGCCCCTGGTGCTGGCAGAGCAGGAAATTATTGTACTGGTCCTCCTGACCTCAACTTCATAGAACAAGTGGAAACCCGATGATCTGGACTTCCACATATCAAACACTGTCCGTTCAATGCCCGACACACACCCCTAGTGTGCCCTGCCTTCCCACAATAGGTAAATCCCACTGGGGATTGCTGGTTCTTCCTCTGTTGCTGTTGTTACCTTACTGGGGGTGCTGGCCCTCGCATTGCCACATCGTGAATGCGAATGCCAGGGGGTTGTGCTGTAACTCGGGGCGTTGCTCCCCCTCCTCCTTCAATCTGATTGTGAGATCTTTCTGACCTCCAGTCCTAGATGTGATCCTCTGGATTATGATCTCATGCCTCGGGTTGCCGTCAATACATCATAAAGTCTGGTAGTTGTGTCCCTCTATCAATTGTAAGAGTTCAAGATGAAACCTTGCTAAAACCTCATAGCCTTTAGCTCTCTGTTGCTACCATCTCCGGGGCGAACCTACTCAGTCTGCAGAACTCTGCTGCATTAGCATCCACTATCTTGCTGGCCTGTTTGAGGTTGATAAACTTCTGCTGTAGCTCGAACTGTGCCACAACTCCATAGTACTTTGTCTTGTAGCTCGAAAATCCATTCTCTCCATGCAATCGTTATTTTATTTAACTTAATAGTCCCTATGTTAATTGAAATCTCATGCCGTAGATTATGGTCATTCAGAATAAGTACTTTCATACAGAGTACGATATGCATAACTCTACAACGATGTCCGTGCGGTTAGGTTGTAGGTCCTACATAGCGAAATACAACAATCAAACCTAGCCACGGAATAATCATGCCTTAACTGTAAGATACACATGCTGCTTTTGTAGAAAATAAGTTAAAGTCTGCACGTATCCATATGCCAATGTTTGGGATCAGCTAGTCGATTGCGTGGTTCATGGTTAGTATATGAACGTGTCTCATTCAATTCGCTAAGACGACTAGCCAGTCTTTTAGTTCCAACTAGGAACGCATGATCAATCATTTAGTCAAGGTAACAATCAATGTCAATTCGTGACAAGCATGAAAGTCAAACTAGTATTTAGTATGGTCGAGTCTATAACTCTCAGGGTTAAGTTCCAGTCATACTGGGTATCCATAAACCAATCGAGACATAGTGCACACTCCACACAACAATATGTATTAAAATATTAACATATCATGATTATATCGAGTTCATGTCAAAAAGGCGTAAGGATAATAAGGGGTGCCATGTGCCCAATAAAGGTGAATTTAGGGAAATGGATGCCAGGGCCATACTGCGCCGGGCAAGGGGTAAGATACGCTAGTGCTAGGAAGCCTCCGGGCAGGGGAGTACGCCAAAAGAGTACGTCAAGGAGAGTACGCCAAAGGAAATATGCCAAGCCAAGGAGTATGCGTAAAGAAAATACGCATAAAGGAGGTATATACGCATAAGGAATAAAGTTTACGCGTGAAAGAAGTACACCAAGCCAGAGGAGTACGCGTAAAGAAAATACGCGTAAAAGAAATATGCGTAAAGGAAATACGTGTGTAGGAATATGCGTGAAGGAATACTCGTACAGGAATACGCGTGCAGGAATATGCGTAAAGGAATACTCGTGCAGGAATACGCGTGAAGGAATACGCGTGAAGGAATACGCGTGAAGCTTATTTTACGCCAAGGCAGAGTAGACTTTATTTTACGCGTAAAACAATCTTGACTTGCGTAATCCAGATTTCACGCTGACACGAATAAATGTGGGTGTAGAGTTTGATACTACGCAGGCACGTATAAACGTGGGCGTAAAGTTTGATACTATGGAGGCACGTATAAACGTTGGCGTAGAGTTCCTCCAGAACTCCAAATTCCACGAAACCATCAATCGAAGCAAAAAATGGGACTTCCATAGATCAAAATGGGGTATAACATAAATCCCAACAACCTGGAACGATCAAAACTTGAAAAATAAGAAAGTTTGATAGATCAAAACCACCAAAATCCGAAAATGGCAAATTTCTAGATCTACAAAAATAAAACTTCAAAATGTAAAATATCAAGTTCTAAATTATCTTAGAATCACGAGAGGAGATAAATGAACCATAAAAATGTGTTCTTATGTGGAAGCAAGATGCACTTGCCTAAGCTCTTGGTAGGTGGAGAGAGTTATGAGGAAGAAGAAGGAGAGTAAATAAGAATAAGTGAAGAGAGAGAAAGTAGTTGGACTTTAAATAGAAATAGTGGTAGGTAGGGGGTTGGGTTTATGATGAACCACCCTAAACCAAAATAAACCAACCCAAGCCGAACCCAAGTCAAAATAAACCAAAGGCTAAGCAAAAGCAGAAAATAAAATACAGAAAAATAATTAGCATAAAATTAAATGAATTAGATACAGAACAAATGCATAATAAATATTAAATAAATACATTCAAGCAGTACATGTCTTAAATACGTATTCTAGAAACGGGAAGTGATACCTGGACCCTAAAGTCGCCATGCACCGTCTGAATATTTCGTCTAAAGCCAAGCCAGTGAAGCAGCAACAACGACGATTCCGACCAGATGTCATGGAGGCCATCGAGAATGAAGTCAAGAAGCTCATTGCCAGTGGATTCGCAAAGAACAACACCCTGACTGGGTTGCCAGCATCGTTCCTGTCATAAAAAAAACGATAAAGTTCGAGTCTGTATCGATTATCGTGATTTGAACTCTGCATGCCCGAAGGACGAGTTTCCTCTACCGATCACCGACGTAATAATCGACAATACTTACGGCTTCGAGCAAATATCCTTCATGGATGGGTTCTCAGGCTACAACCAGATCAAAATGTTCTCCGACAACGAGAAACACACATCTTTTCGAATACCGTTGGGAGTATACTGCTATATGGTGATGCCCTTCGGATTGAAAAATGCAGGGGCGACATACCAGCGAGCCATGAACATAATTTTTCGCCATCATTTGTGCAAAACAGTGGAGTGCTACGTAGATGATATCGCAGTCAAAAGTCGTCTCAAGGGCAACCACCTCCAAGACTTGAGAATGGTGTTCGAACTAATGCGTACACACCAACTCAAGATGAATCCAACCAAGCCTTTTCTGGGAGTCTCCAGCGATAATTTTCTTAGTTTCGTCATCACTTCGAAGGGTATACATCTTGACCCAGAGAAAGTGAAGGCTATCCTCGATATGCATCCTCCAAGAAACCTCAAAGAGCTACGCAGACTACAAGGAAGGCTAGCTTACATCAGAGATTCATTTTGAACCTCTTTGGAAGGTGTCAACCATTCACTCAGCTCATGAAGAAAGGCGTATCTTTCTTCTGGACTGAACAATGTCAACGTGCATTCGACGACATCGAGGCGTATCTCACAAGCCCTCCAGTGTTGGTAGCTCCAATAATAGGGATGCCCTTCTTACTATATGTTTGCGCTATGGACTATTCTCTTGGCGCCTTCTTAGCTCAGAAGAATGAAGGCGGCCACGAACAGGCAATCTACTACCTCAGCCGCATAATGGTGGGTGCCGAGCACAGATACACACCTATGGAGAAGGAATATCTTACACTAGTATTTGCCATCCAGAAGACACGCCACTATGTGTCTGGACAGACTATCCACATTATATCTAAAGTCAACCCTCTCAGAATACTCATGACTAAACCGGACTCTCTCAATTCCCATTTAACTATATGGGCAATGCTGTTAACTCCATACGATATGCTCTTCGTCCCTCAGAATGCAGTAAAAGGCTAAGCGTTAGCTAATTTCCTAGCAGCTCATCCGGTGCCAGAATTGTCCAAACTCTATGACGAAATCTTCGATGAAGTGGTCGAGTCTAACACTACAACTGAAAAAATCCCCATTTGGCGAATGTTCTTTGACGGTGCATCAAGAACGGGACCGGAAGGAAATATTATGGCTGGAGTAGGTGTCGTGCTCGTGTCACCTGATCATCTGGTTATACACCGTGCATATTCTCTCGTGGAACCATGCACTAACAACATGGCCGAATATAATGCCCTATTAATCGGCCTGCAACTGGCAAAACAACTGGGAGTTGACTATCTAGAAGCTTACGGTGATTCCAAGCTAATAGTTAGTCAGGTCCGAGGGGATTATGAAGTTCGTCATGAAGATCTCATCCCCTATCATAGAGCAACAATCGAGTTGGCATCTACTTTTGCTGGATTCTTCATCGAGCACGTGCCTCGACTACAGAATATAGAAGCAGATGCTCTAGCCGGTCTCACTGCTTTCTTAACCGTCCCTACCAACACTCAGCAGTCGATCACGGTGTCTGGTCGAGAACTATTCTGTGTGAAAAATGCCTTGTATATTCATCATAATTATACAACGAAAACAAACATTGATGTTAAATACTGGAGATTTTCCTTCATAGACTATGCCGTCTATGGAATCCTTCTCGAGGACCCGAAGGAATCAGTTTCTATCCAAAGGCGATCCCTCAGATTTTACTACAACACAGCTACCAAGATGCTGTACCGACGCTCTTACGACGGGCTACTATTACGATGCTTATCAGACACAGAAGCCAAATATGCACTCCGGGAGACTCACGATGGAGTTTGCAGTGCACATATGTCAGGCCCTAAATTACAAGATCGCCTCAAACTAATGGGTTATTATTGGCCTATGATGATAGCAGATGCTGTTGAATATGCAAAAAAGTGTAGAGCTTGTCAGTTCCACGCTGATTTTATTCATCAACCTTCAGAGTTTCTATACCCGACGGCAGCATCTTGGCCGTTTGAAGCCTGGGGCATGGACGTCATAGGACCAATCAGCCCGCCATCCTCCAAAGGACATCGGTTTATCCTAGCCATAACTGATTACTTCTCCAAATGGGCAGAAGCTTTACTGCTCACCGAAGTGAAGACGTCAAACGTGATCAATTTTATCAAACATCACGTTATCTACCGCTTCGGCCTACCTCGCAGGATCATCCATGATAATGGTCCACAGTTCGCAAGCCATACATTCTATCGGTTCTGCGATAGGAATCGAATCTAGAACGTAGCCTCTACTGCCTACAATTCAGCGCCTGTCACGCCCCGATCCCGCAGTGTCCTTTCATCCTCGCTTTGGACTCTTTGAGACCGATCGTCCTCGCTAAGGCGTGATGTCGTACAAGCCTAATTGTGCTTGCACAAGGCCAAGACCTGAAGTAATAAAAGATAGACAAGATTGACAATATACAGCGAAACATATTACAGATAATTGAAGCAGCAGCAGACATATTTCAGAATACATGCATTGAACACAATGGTAACAAGAAATAATTCTCTTTATTGATTTTTATTTGAACAGATTACAAGCTCTCGATTCTTTCTGATACAATGTTACATTCTCTCAGAACTTTACAGATTACAATGATTCCGTTTCCATTACATTTTATATACAAACCAACTCTTGTAACAGATGTCATCTCTTGGCATCTTTTCTGATTTCTGGCTCTTGAGGATGAGGCACGGGCTATCGCTTCAGACTATCCTTTTCGATGCGTATTGCACCTGTATGTAGACTGATGGTGGGTCAGTATATCAGCATACTGGTGAATTGTGAACAAAGTACTACATTCTTCTAAAACGATCACTGTTTATTTAGTGAGAAAACATTTCTTGTGATGTGATCTTGCTACTTTTACCTATGTACATTCCATGCATACAGAGTCAGTTTACATCTCTTTTTCAAAACATCTTTGAAAAGCTACAGCTCATTTCTTTTCTTTTCTTTTCATGAAAACATACAAGGGACTATTTAATTCCAAGCACTATGACTATTCATATCTGTGGAGTGTGCAGCGTGTTTCATGAGCATAGTTATTTCTTTGTTCAAGCAACTCTTAGGGACAATTATAAGCATGATATTACATCTCTTCTTTTAATGGGACATAGCATTTCTTTGTAATAAAATAATCTCTGCAAGCAATTTATGTCAAAGACTTAAGCAGTACATATGCATCACTTTTAAGTGATTCTTACTATAGTCGACCGTCCATCCCTGAC